>JANAVB010016598.1:13691201-13703701 GCA_029216955.1 Iris pallida | reverse complement strand
ATGAATTATGAGAAGTTATGATGGGTTTTAAAGCATACCTAAGTTGTAGATTAGGAAGGAGAAGAAGAAGTTGGAAGAAAAAAAATGAGAGAGAAGAAGAAGACTTAGTGATGAAGGAAGGAGAGGTGGAGGGGTGCCTTGTATGGGCGGCCATGTAAGGGAGGGTAGGGACACTTGTAATTACAAGTTTGCCCCTCCTTAAGCCAACATGCAAAATAATCCAAAAATGGGTTTTGGAAATTGCTAAAATTAATTAAAAATTATAATTAAACTTAGATACTCATATGGGATTAGTCCAAACTCCAAATCCTAAAAATGAAGTATGGTGGGCCATGGTTAATTAACATGCTAAATACGACACAAGTCGAAATTCTCCGGGGTCCCGAATCAAGTCGGAATGCGATAAAATTCGAACCCGACTCCTATAATAATTAAATATTAATATTCATGAAATAAAATTCCCAAAAATATTATAAAATAGAAAATTACCATTTTACCCCTAAGTTGGAAAAGTGAGGGTGACAATGAGGGTGGCCATTCTCCGTCTTAGTTTACACGGAGAATGGCATTCTCCGTCTTAATAACATGGAGAATGGTATTCTCCGTCTTAGTTTACACGGAGAATGTCATTCTCTGTCGTAATTTATACGGAGAATGACCATTCTCTGTGTTAGTAACACGGAGAATGACATTCTCCGTTTTAATTTACACGGAGAATGACCATTCTCCGTGCTAAATTACACAAAAAATGGCCATTCTCTGTCTTAATTTACACGAAGAATGGCCATTCTCCGTGTAATTTAAGAAAGAGAATGGTCATTCCAGTGTTAAAATGCAGGAGAATGGCCTTTCTCCGTGTTAGAAAAATGGAGAATGTCATTCTCCGTGTAAATTAACACGGAAAATACCATTCTCAGTGTTAAATAACACGGAGAATGGCATTCTTCGTGTTAATTTACACGGAGAATGGCCATTTTCAGCGTTAAAACGTAGGAGAATGACCATTCTTCGTGTCATTTAACACGGAGAACGGCCATTCTCCGTGCTAAATTATACGGAGAATGGGCATTCTCCGTACTAAATTATACGAAGAATGGCAATTCTCCGTGTTAAATGACACGGAGAATGATAATTCAAATGTTAAAACACAGGAGAATGCCATTCTCTGTATTAGAAACACGGAGAATGCCACATTTTTCGTGTTAATTTACACGAAGAATGGCATTCTCCTTGTTAAAATGTAGGAGAATGACTATTCTTCGTGTCATATCGACGGAGAACAGTTGATAGAAACCTAATTTTTTATTTTTTGTTTTGTAAAAAAAATTGACATGAATAAAGATTCAAGAGTTTTTGTTCTTCTTTCAAAACGATACTAACTCTTATAGAAAGAAGAAGAAGATCTTCTTTCCATAATTGTCCTAATTGTCGAAAAAGAAGAAGAAGAAAGAAGAAGAAGAAGAAGAAGAAGAAGAAGTAGAAGAAGAAGAAGAAGAAGAAGAAGATGAGCGATGATCAAAGTTCGAATGAAAAAATGCACGGTGAACTACGAACGATCTTTGAGATCTCTGCTGAAAATGAGAGCAATGTGATTCAGATCTCTCATGAAGAAGAAGAAGAAGCAGACGACGAGAATCGCTATCGAAATCTGAGTTTATGCGGTGGGGTAGTTATGGTATTAATTTTGTAAATACAGAGCATCTAAAGGGAATCTTGGAATAGTTAACGTGGAAATATATAATTATGGGCATTTCATATATAAAACCCATCATGCGGATGGATTTTTCATAAAGAGCAACCCTGAAATTGGGTTTCTCAGCAATTTCCAGTAAAAGGGAAATTTATGAAATGCCTAAAAAATAAAAAAGTTTTATGAAAAACCCACAGTGCAATAACATTTCATCGCGTGCCCAGAATTAGCAAAAAATATATAAAGTGGGTTCCGAATGACCTTTTTACCCTTCCTTCTAATTTATTAAAAACACCCACGAAACTACTTTTTAAAAAATGTTTCAATACTTCATCTTTTTTCATACGCTGCTCACTTTCGAATCTAGGTTTTCTTCTCAAAAATTTTCAAAAACTCGTCGAAAAATTTCGGAAAGACCGAGACAAATGGCAAAAGTGCTAAAACGGAGGTCCAAATATCATTTTTTTTATGATTCTAAAATTTGGGAAGGCCGACTAACAAAAATATGGTTAATCTCAGGCTCCTCGAAGATACGCTCATTTTACGACAAACCGGACCTCGTTTCGACCTTCCAGTCAAAAGTTATGGCCCTCCAAAGTTTCAACTAACCATAAAATGCAGGAGAATGGCCATTCTCCGTGTTAGATCACGAAAAATATTAATTTCTCATGAGGGTGGCCATTCTCCGTCATAGTTTACATGGAGAATGACATTCTCCGTCTTAATAACACGGAGAATGGTATTATCCGTCTTAGTTTACACGGAGAATGGCATTCTCCGTCTTAATTTACACGGAGAATGACCATTCTCTGTGTTAGGAACACGGAGAATGACATTCTTCGTCTTAATTTGTACGGAGAATGGCCATTCTCCGGGTAATTTAGGACGGAGAATGGTCATTCCAGTGTTAAAATACAGGAGAATGGCCTTTCTCCGTGTTAGAAACACGGAGAATGTCATTCTTCGTGTAAATTAACACGGAGAATAGAATGTCATTCTTCGTGTAAATTAACACGAAGAATGCTATTCTCCGTGTTAATTTACACAGAGAATGGCCATTTCCAGTGTTAAAACGTAGGAGAATGACCATTCTCTGTGTCATTTAACACGAAGAACGGCCATTCTCCGTGCTAAATTATACAGAGAATGGGCATTCTCCGTGCTAAATTATACGGAGAATGGCCATTCTCCGTGTTAAATGACACGAAGAATGATAATTCAAATGTTAAAACACAGGAGAATGCCATTCTCCGTATTAGAAATACGGAGAATGCCATTCTTCGTGTTAGTATTACGGAGAATGGCATTCTCCGTGTTAATTTACACGAAGAATGGCATTCTTCCTGTTAAAATGTAGGAGAATGACTATTTTTCGTGTCATATCGACGGAGAAAAATTGACAGAAACCTAATTTTTTATTTTTTTTTGTTTTATGAAAAAAATTTGACATGAATAAAGATTCAAGAGTTTTTTTTTCTTCTTTCAAAACGAAGCTAACTCTTATAGAAAAGAAGAAGAAGATCTTCTCTCCATAATTGTCCTAATTGTCGAAAAAGAAGAAGAAAAAGAAGAAGAAGAAGAAGAAGAAGAAGAAGAAGAAGAAGAAGAAGAAGAAGAAGAAGATGAGCGATGATCGAAGTTCGACTGAAAAAAAAGCACGGTGAACTCCGAATGATCTTTGCGATATCTGCTGAAGATGAGAGCAATGGGATTCAGATCTCTCGTGAAGAAAAGAAGAAGACGACGAGAATCGCAATCCAAATCTGAGTTTATACGGAAGGGTAGTTATGGTATTAATTTTATAAATACAGAGCATCTAAAGGGAATATTAGAATAGTTAACGTGAAAATATATAATTTTGGGCATTTCATATATAAAACCCATCATGCTGATGGATTTTTCATAAAGAATAACCCTAAAATAGGGTTTCTCAGCAATTTCCAGTAAAGGGAAAATTTATGAAATGTCCAAAAAACAAAAAAGTTTTATGAAAAACCTACCGTGCAATAACATTTCATCGCGTGCCCAGAATTAGCAAAAAATATATAAAAGGGTTCCGAATGACCTTTTTTTCCTTCTTTCTAATTTATTGAAAACACCCACAAAACTACTCTTAAAAAAATGTTTTGATACTTCATTTTCTTCCATACGTTGCTCACTTTCGAATCTAGGTTTTCTCCTCAAAAATCTTCAAAAACTCGTCGAAAATTTTTGGAAAGATCGAGACAAACGGCAAAAGTACTAAAACGAAGGTCCAAACATCATTTTTTTACGATTCTAAAATTTGGGAAGGCCGACTAACGAAAAGATGGTTAATCCCAGGCTCCTAGAAGATACGCCCATTTTGCGACAAACCGAACCTCGTTTCGACCTCCTAGTCAAAAGTTATGGCCCTCCAAAGTTTCAACTGACCATAAAATGCAAGAGAATGGCCTTTTTCCGTTTTAGAACACGAAAAATATTAATTTCTTATGAGGGCGGCCATTCTCCGTCTTAGTTTACCCGGAGAATGACATTCTCCGTCTTAATAACACGAAGAATGGTATTCTCCGCCTTAGTTTACACGGAGAATGACATTCTCCGTCTTAATTTATACGGAGAATGACCATTCTTTGTGTTAGTAACACGAAGAAAGACATTCTCTGTCTTAATTTACAGGGAGAATGACCATTCTCCGTGCTAAATTATACGAAGAATGGCCATTCTCCATCTTAATTTACACGGAGAGTGGCCATTCTCCGTGTAATTTAAGACGGAGAATGGTCATTCCAGTGTTAAAATGCAGGAGAATGGCCTTTCTCCATGTTAGAAACACGGAGAATGCCATTCTTAGTGTAATTTAACACGGAGAATGCCATTCTCCGTGTTATTTAACACGGAGAATGCCATTCTCCGTGTTAATTTACACGGAGAATGGCCATTCCCAGTGTTAAAACGTAGGTGAATGACCATTCTCCGTGTCATTTAACACGGAGAACGGCCATTCTCCGTGCTAAATTATATGGAGAATGGGCATTCTCCGTGCTAAATTACACGGAGAATGGCCATTCTCCGTGTTAAATGACACGGAGAATGATAATTCAAATGTTAAAACACAGGAGAATGCCATTCTCCGTTTTAGAAACACGGAGAATGCCATTCTCCGTGTTACACTACAAGGATAAGGACTTTAGGCAACAAAATCTGAGACGACCAAAGAAATTTAGTCGCCAAAATGATCTTTAGCAACTAAAATTTACAATCGTCGCCTAAAGTCCTTCTGATTATGAAAAATAATTATGAACTCCAACCAATAAATTCTTTGCAATAAAAATTTAAGACTACTAGAAAAAATATTTTTCGTCTAAGGTAGAATGGGGACGCTAAAGTTTTGTCTATTTTAGACAATAAATGAATACTTTTTAGACGACTATTATTTAGTTGCAACATTTTGGCAAAAAGTTTGCCGACAACCAAAAATTGCCGCCAGCCTAATATTTTTTTTTCCAATTTACATCATCACTCAGCCAAATTTTCCTCCCCCAAAATTCCCTCCAAACATTCTATTAAAATATACATCATCCTCCACAAAATCCTAACTCTCACCTCCACAGGTTCTCCTTCCTACCTTGAGGCCAACTCCAAGCCATCCCCCCCTTTGGAGTTACTCCAACCGCCCCTGACAACCACGCCACCATCTCCAAATTTTTTGTCGTCGGGGGATATGGGAGCCGTTGATTTATGGATGGAGGGTCCCTGTGTCTTCTGCCACCTACAAAATTCTTTCTTCTTCATCCACCTCCGCCATGGCGAACGTATGGAAGTCTTCCAATCCCTAACCCCAACTCACCCTCTTCTCACCCACAAATCCCTCCTCCCCTTCATCCTTGTCTCTTCCTCTTCCCCTCCCCAAACTCTAACCCCAACTCCCAAACCCGAACCCAAAATGTTGAGCAAAGGAGAAGCTGCTTCTACTAATCCATGAGTCATCATCTCTGATTTAGGGTTAAGGTTTCCGTCAGGTGGTGTTTTGATTTTGATTTTGGGTTAGCATTTTGGTCAGGTGGTATTTGAATTTTGATTTTGGGGATTTCTTTTTGGTTTGCAGGAAAGGGACAAAGGGATTTCAGCATGCGGATCCTGGAGAGGAAGAAGGCGACTAGCCGGGTGATCGTCGATGAGGCAGTGATCGATGAAAATTTGGTAGTATCAATGAATCCGAAGATCATGGAGAAGCTAATTTGGCTGTGATCTTCTGCGGTGACACGATCCTTCTGCAGGTATCGGAGTTGTGGTTTTTCAGTTTGGGTAGGGCTAACATTAGCTAATTACCTTGTTGAATGTCTTGGGTTTTGTATATGGAAGTTTAAAATTTAGTTGCTTTGGTGGAACTTTAGTATTTGGATTTGGGAGTATCAGACATGACGGTATAGTGATATCATCGTCCTATATAATAGAGGGATCTATGGGTCTATTGATCATAGATATCATGTTAACATATCTTTCAGACAATATTAAGTAAATAAATTTAAATATATTATGTATTTAATTTATGAATTTATAAAATATGTTAATTAGTGTTCCACAATATATTGGCCAAGTCATGTACTACGATATTTATTGGTTTGCCAAAGATATCACGTTAGCGAAAATGTTAAAGAATTTTAGATATATTAGGTATCAGTGGGAGGTTGATTTTCGTATGAGTTTGATCATGTAAAATAATTAATGTAGACATAACGGATTTTATTTGTTTACTTAGAACTAATGTATACACAATGACAACCCTTTGTTCCTGTCGTCAAAGAGAATATACCTACCAAGAGGGTTGTAGTTCCTGATTCCATTCTGCTACTGAAAATGTGACTTTGTTTTTGCATGTAACTTGACTATGTCCCGTAGATGCATGTTTATCCACTGTAGAATGCCATGATTTACTACAGTCTTTTGAACTGTGGACCAATTTAGTTAATTACCGTACCTTGACCTGGTTTAATTGATTCACTGAAATAAGATATGCAATCCTTCTGAGTAATTGGTAAATTGTGAAAACTTTTTTATTATTTTTATTGTCTGCTTTCAATACACAATTCTTTTACAGTATGATTTATGTCACGATATGGGCAACACTGAGCTCGAATATATGGTTCCTTTCATTCTCCCTGATTAGAAGAATTCACCTGCCGGTAAATAAAGATAAAAATTCATCTCAATATCTTTAGCTGAACTATTTCCTTGATCAAAAGGTCAAATTCTCTGTTGTATTCTTCAAAAAATTAAACCCAACTTGGTTACACGTGTCCTAAATCCAATTGGTATTGTAGCTTATGTTGTCCTTTGTCAAATTCTAATAGACAAGCATATATTTAGATCCTAGTTCTGCTGGAGGATGGCATGGGTGATATCATCGTCCTTCCCAGTTGTTTAGCATCAACCCTTTCTACTTAAAAGCTTATGTTTCTATTTACTTTTAACTTTGTGTATTAGTTTTTTGTCTTATGTTAGTATTCCTCTCGAAAATAAGTTTGTTCTTTCTTTGAGACATATGATGATTAGCATGAAATACTTCAATGCCATGGCTTGTATGACTATTGATCACAAGTTGCTGTCAACCATTGTCCTTGATTTCATTAGTGTAAGTTGTATTATTATTCAGGATTGTATGTATCGAAGTCGTATAATTGTGCATTCCAATTACCCATTTGATCACCAGTCTACTATCTCAGTATTTTCAGGCTATGCAACTCCATCGGGAAGAGAATACTGAAATATATAAGCCTAGAAGGATATTTGCTGCTTGTGTATTAATTTTGACAACCTCAAATATTTACGCATCATGAGAAATGCTAAGTTATTGCATTTGATGCATCTTCAACTTGGCTTGGTTACTACTTTCTTTTGATTTTTAGAACTTAATATATATATTTGAGTTACTACAGTAGTGCAGGGGCTGATCCAAGCTTGGCTTGGGGTGGGCTGGAGACCATCCCAAAATTTTTTTTACATTTTTTTTCCATAAATTTTGTTTTTTGATTTTTTTATATGGATTGCTTCCAGCCTACCCAAATTTTTGGTAACCCACCGTAGCTATAGTTTCTGGATCCGCCCCTGCAGTAGTGCATGCAGGATGAAACATGAGTTTTTACCTTCAGTAATTGTTTTAGCAGCCTTGTATGTCTGGTAGTTGTTTAACTCTGCAAGTAACATGTGAATTAATTTGTATCTAGTTTGTTTAGCAATACAAGGTCGATGAACTTTGATGTTTGTTAAAAGTTCTTTGTCTACTGATGCAGCAACATGTCAGGAGCTGTTTAACTGCCAAATAGAAATTCAAATGCAAGATCAAATAATATTATAATCTGGATGATGGTGGAAATTGTACCTCAAATAATATTACAATCAGGATGATGTTGGATACAAAATTTGCTTTTAAGTAGAAAATTTGTTTGGTTGAGACTTGTGATATTGCGTATGTGGGGTTCAAGGTCATTTTAGCTTACAACAAAAGATGCAATATTTGTGGAATACATCACATAACAAATTATTCTCCAAACAGCTATCTAGCACCAGAGTACTTCATGCACCGGATAGTTGACCAGAAGACCGACACATAAAACCTTCTGAAGATGTTACTAAGGTTATATCACCTCTTAAAATAAATACTGTCAGTATTGTTCTCTAATTGATCTTATTGTCTTCTGATGTAGTTTTCCATACCATGTTACTGGCATGGGGGTTCAGGTCTCATTCTATATATATAGGCGTTACTACCAAATTAATGCTAGTGTTGAATCTACTTTTCTAATCTATAGTTCATGATATACCACCAGTCCCTCTCCATCCCAGGTTCGCATGTTCGGGTACATGTATTTGACACATATTTGACACAACTCGGACACACCAAAATACAATAGGCAGGACAAACCAGAATAGGTGCAGAGTCCATGTTGTTGTATCCTTATAGTGTCATGTCGTATCCGTGTCCGTGCAACATAGAGTAGCTAGCGTTCATATCTATAATTATGATTTCTTAGCAGCATCTGACATTCGATTGGTATTTTCTATTGTAGGAGGTGGTGGACTTCTATAGGAGGCATTTGATAGCTAATCGCGATGCCTTCGTTAGTGTAAGGCTTTGTCTCATCATCAATGATGCCAAGTTAGACTGTTTCCTTTCCTCTTCCCTTATGCCCAACATTATAAAGCTTCTTAAGTAGACTTCTTATTATAAAAAAATAGAGAAAAATTGAATAATATTCATATCCATGTGAGTGAAAAAAAGGCTATGTTTATAAACTAAACATAGCTTGAGATAATTCATTAGTGTGTATAATTTTCCATCCATATTGGTATTAACGTAGCTCAATGCAGAAACTATACTGGTGATCAATCTACTAAGCACCTCTTGGTGCTGGAATTTATTTTCTTGTATGTTTGATTCTGATGCTATGCAGTAAGTATTATATTTTCATGGAGCACACTATATGATTTTCTCATCTCAAGTTCAGACTAGCCCCTTTACATGAACTATTAAATGATGTTGATTCATCACTTGGATACTAATTGTTGATGGTACAGACCTGAACCACATTGTTTTTCCTATTCCTGAGGGTCTTGTAGAAAGTATTCCAGAATTATATGCTCTCCTACAGGTAAATTGAGCTTCATGAATGTGACCATATTCTTTCCACTGATGAAAGACACCATTTTTTTATCCCCGTATTTTTGTCGTCTTCTCTTATGCTTCTACATTTTATATATGTTTTAGGAGATTCATGGTCTCCATGGCCGAGGCATTTCTGCTGAGCAAATTTTTGCATGTTTTTCTCCTTAGGCATATGCATTATTCGAATTTTTGCCCATGTCAGCAAAGCAAATGAACCCCTTTGGAAAAATGTGCTGCTTTTGTTGACCCTTTGGAAACTTTGTATTGCAGCTACTTCTTCATACCTATATGTAAAGTATTACGTGCTACTTTTGGTATTGTGCTTAAATATCATATCATCAAAACCTGTTAAAAGTTGAGAGTGATGTCATGTGAGCTCTATATATGTATTGTTTCTTACCATTTAACAAACTCTTCCCCAAATTGTCAAATTTCTAGTTCGGGATAAACTTGGGTCGCCTGCTATATCATTTTGCAGACACATATGGGCCTGATGATGTAAGTATACCTTACTGATACTTATCCTGCATTATCATATATATAATACAAAGTTCTATTCAACTACCAAGATATGTCCGTTGAGATCAGTTTGGAATATTTGAAAAATATTGCATTCCATTATGGATTTGAATTGGAGGTAACTTTGATTTCTTTCTAGTCGCTGAATTCAAAAATAATTTGGTTTTCATTGGTTCCGTGGCCTTTTTTCTGAATCTGTTGATAGAGAAAATTGTTGAGACAACGTACACTACAAATGCTCGATCGATAATGCAAGTAAGCTTAATTATCATTTCTCAGTACTTAAAGATTTTCCTTTTGGCAAAATATAAGCTTACTTTTGCTCTTGGCATTGGTAGTCAGTCACACTTTAAACTGTATACCTGTAGATCTGCAGCATATACTGCTTAGTATTCCCTAGAGAAAATGGTCTGTTGTCCTGATGAACCTGGTTTTAGTCATTTTTTTGCATTCATGAGTTCATATTTTGTTCAATAGATCATGCAATTAGCAAAGAAAATTCTTTTGGTGATGGGACCAATGGAATAACGAAGGATGTATAAGTATTTGTTTAATGATTTCTCTCATTTTGATTCACTTTCCATAAGTTGACTATTGTATTGAATTTAGTGGCCTACCGAGGGGAACGGTCTTGATTGACATCATTAGGCTTAGCTAAAGATAGTTTATACACAGTAAGCTACTGCAGTTATGTATTTAGAGTTTGCTGGCACTGAAAAGACAGTGATCAGCACTAAACATGACATTGTCAAACTTGACATTTGTGACTACCTAACTGATTGCTTGTAATTTTTTGAATTTTTTCCTAAATGAATCATCTATCAATCAAACAATAAACATGGTCTTTGTTCTTTTTTGATGTTCCTAGGTTCTTAGAGATTTTTTTATTTCTCACCGTACTTGTGATTTTTCATGTGTAGGATCGATGTGTAGGAGGCTGATGAGAAGGGTTTTGACGAAGATGACGATGACGATAAGGATATTGGTGTATCGGTATCAAGAAGTGCGAGAATCTGAAAAGTTTATTCTCACAAAATGTCCAGTCACAGCAAGCCTAAGTTCGACCTAGAATGGTGTTTAGTGTATAAACTATATATTTTGGTTTATTTGTATATAAGGTTCTTGGATGTTTGTGGTGTACAAACTGCATATTTGTCAATATAAAGGTTATTTGTATTATAGTTCTTGGATGTTCATGGTTTATGTTAATATTATGTATATTTGTTCAGTAACATGCAAAGGTAAGCATATAATATAATAATAAACATAATTTTGGTACCAAAAATCATATAAACTATGCAAAATATTTTACAACGATATACTAATAGCTAAAGATTACCTATGGTGAATAGAATTATTGTCTCAGACGACCAATAATAGTCGCTATATGCTACCTTTTGCGGTTAATAATAGTCTTTATATACTACCTATTGCGACCAATCATAGTTGTTACAATGTCTTTAGCCACCGATAATAGTCTCTACAGACTACCTTTGGCGGTCAATAGTAGTCTCCATACACTACCTATTGAGACCATTCATAGTTGCCACAAAGTGCTTTAGGCGACCAACGATAGTCGCCACATATTACCTATTACGTCCAATCATAGTCGCCACAAACAATCTTGGGAGACCAATAATAGTCGCCACAAACTACTTATTGTAACCAAATGTAGTCGCCACAGACTACCTGCGCCAACCACTTTAGTCGGCAAAGGTATTGATGCGCGCCTTCCTCTAAAAATTATGCAACCTAAGACGACAAAACCTTCTTGGCCAAAAATTTGGAACAAAAAAGACATTTTCTCGCAACAGTGTAGTAGCCAAAGATCTTTTGCGACTAAAATGCTTAATTAGTCGCCCCTAACTTTGGGTCAGGAGCCTGAGACGACGATGCTTGCAACCAAGAAATTTGGTGGCAATAAACCTTGGGCAACTAATTTTGTATTTAGGCGACAAAAAATGATTGGTCGCTTAAAGCCCTTATCCTAGTAGTGGTAGTGACAAGGAGAATAGCATTCTCCGTGTTAATTTACACGAAGAATGGCATTCTTCTTGTTAAAATGTAGGAGAATGACTATTCTTCGTGTCATATCGACGGAGAACAGTTGACAGAAACCTAATTTTTTATTTTTTTGTTTTGTGAAAAAAATTTGACATGAATAAAGATTCAAGAGTTTTCATCCTTCTTTCAAAACGATGCTAACTCTTATAGAAATGAAGAAGAAGATCTTCTCTCCATAATTATCCTAATTGTCGGAAAAGAAGAAGAAGAAGAAGAAGAAGAGAAGAAGAAGAAGAAGAAGAAGAAGAAGATGAGCGATGATCGGAGTTCGACTGAAAAAAAAGCACGGTGAACTACGAACGATCTTTGCGATCTCTGCTGAAGATGAGAGCAATGAGATTCAGATCTCTCGTGAAGATAGAAGAAGAAGACGAGAATCGCAATCCAAATCTGAGTTTATGCGGAGGAGTAGTTATGGTATTAATTTTGTAAATACAGAGCATCTAAAGAAAATCTTGGAATAGTTAACGTGAAAATATATAATTCTGGGCATTTCATAAAATCTATCATGTGGATGAATTTTTCATAAAGAGCAACCCTGAAATTGGGTTTCTCAGCAATTTCCAGTAAACTTTATTTCTA
>JANAVB010016598.1:13446201-13686201 GCA_029216955.1 Iris pallida | reverse complement strand
CGCCGACGCCGGAGAGAGCGTCGTCAGGGCTGGAGCGGTGGGGGCTATGGCCGGTCTGGGGCCGCAAGGAGCCGGGAAGGGCACGGGCGACGGCCACGCTAGAGATAGAAAGGCGGCCGGCTACGAGGTTGGGGGCGCCGCCGTGGCAGGAGGGGCCGGCCACGAAAGAGGCGCGACGAAGAGGGGAGAAAGCGTCGGGCTGAGGGGAGACGCCGACGTCGGTGCGGTGACGACAGAAGGAGGAGGCGCCGGAGGCACTCCAGAAAAAGAGCCGCCGGAAAGGGCGGGCCCCGCTTTGCTCGCGGGAGGCCACTGCAGCGAGAGCATGGCAGGCGTTGCCGAGGGGGGCGGCGGCGACGCAGCGGGAGGGGCGAGTGGGGGGGACACCGTTCGGAGCAGCGGGCGGCAAGGGGCCGTCGAGGACGACGATGGGGGAGACGGAGAGGGTGGGGACTCAACGTTCGGAGCGGTGGCCGGCTTGGGGCCACGCCGTGCCCGGTTGTGCCGGGGTCGCCGAGGACGACGATGGCGTTGGGGGGGGAGGAGGGGGATAAGGAAACCCCCCGGCGGGAAGCCGGCGACGAGGGGTGGAGGGAAGCTTCACTGCGGCCACCCAGGGGAGGAGGATGGGGGTGTGCCGATGGGGATGAAGCACGAGAAGGGCGCCGCCCCCGGAAGGCCAACCGGCCAGCCCTGCCACCAGATCCCGGTGGGCGCGGGGGGCGGAGATGCCAAGATAGGGGAGCTGGGCCATATATATATATATATATATATATATATATATATATATATATATATATATATATATATATATAATATTTATATAGCCATATTTTTTGAAATATACCACAACTTAACTTGTTTTTATTTATGAAACATGGATATGGATATGCCATTCATACCATGTTTAATACGCTAGTCATGGCATATGACTACACTAGCTATGCCATGTTTCCTAATTGATATGCATATCAATTCTTAACCACAACTATGGCTATTCACAAATAATAATATTATTTAAAAAAATAAAAAACCTAAAAAATATTATTTAAGCCAAAAATAAAAATTTTAAATTTTTCGAGGTTTACATTTATGTAGCATATGTACAGATTATTTTACTTAGTCATTTTACCGAATTCGTTTTCGGAGATTTGTAGCTGGCATGTATGATGTAACTAAGGACTCTGATAGTGGTGTGGACTGTGGTGATCGTTTGTGTGTTGGTGATTTTCTTCTTGCTTGTATCTGTCCTTGGATGTAGATTCAATAAATTTATATATGTTTGTATTGTGGTGAATCATAATGAGCTTTATATAGCATAATACCGTCGATACAGTGGCGTTGGCTGGGCATGCACACACACACACACACACACTTGTGACCGATCATCCAGGCGTAGATTGTCATACCCCAGGACCAGAATATTCGCAAGTGGGGATGGACCAAGCCAGCTACGTAATAACAAAGCATTCATGTACTCTGAAATAACGTATAAGCTGTCAAGACATGGGGGTTACTACTACAAGCCAACAGTCAATTATAGGTCGAACGATCCTAGGTATCTCAATCACAGACAACTATGCAAAGTATAATAAGTATGATCATCATACATAAAATATTAAAGAACCCCAAACTATATATACATGGATGATCATGAAGCGAGTAATACAAAGTGAAGAACTAGTAAGAGTAATAGTCATACTTGATAAGCTCTAGCTATAGTCTAGAATACACACATGATGTTTAGGCCCGTAGGCTAAATATCAAGATCCAAAACACGAGCTAAACACGTGCTGGGAGGCTAAACGCCACAAAAAAATAATGTACATAACTAGTGGGAGAATGAAATAGAAAATCCACTAAGGTACTCTGGTGCTCCGGATAGTCACCGTCGAGTAGATGGTATGGAAGATCCTACGGGCTCCTCTGTCAATCTGTATAATGCCCCAGTCCCAAAATACGTAGGACTAGAAACGTAGACATGCCAGCCATATAATAAATATACGTAAGCTGTAAAGTACAGTAGAACCATGACTAATCTCATCCACACAAAATATAAGAATAAAAGATATCATATAATCTATGAATTATCATTGGCACATGTAGTTGGGCGGAGACAAATTCACTACCAACAATGAAAAGAAATACATGATAAAAGAATAATTTTGGCGAGCGAAGCAAAGATGATCCAAGTGCAATCATCCTCGAAGAAATAGTAATGACCACGGCTAGAGCTAGAACACATGCGAAAGACAAGAGCACACACCTGGCGGGATAACCAGGTTCTCAGAGGGACGTAACAAGATACAGGAAGAACATGCCATATAAATACTGAATATAAAATATCCCATAATCAAAGAAAGTGACAAGACATAAATAAGGTAACCTAACCGTACTAAAGTGATCATGCAGTTGAGAAACAATCCTTCGACGCATGAGCCCTGGCTGTAAATAGGATCGGCATAGTCCCCATATAGGGCACCAGGGGCCTACGTCCGTAACGTCCTAAGATCGTCAGAGGGCATCATGTGCAAGGGGCTACGTCCATAACGCTCTGGAAAATATCAGAGGGCACCTGGAGCCTGCGTCTCCGGAGGAGCGTACAGGTAATAAGGGAAGTGCAAAGAAGCCCATACGTCAGGTAATGTTCTCCCTACCCAATGCACCTATCATGTTGCATCCAAGACCATGTAACACTAATAACCGTCAAGTATTCTAACATACAACTAATGACAGTTAGACCTCACGCACGTCCTATACGCATCAGTGATCAGCCAACACGCATGTCCGGATGCTATATGTTACTCACAACTCACACATCTCGTGGCACATCAGTGTCAAAGTTTATGTAATGCACTAAACTAGTGGTAGTCCCTTAACTCTAGGTCCATATGCAATCAAAGGATAATAACAAAATACAGCTAATATCACTGAACAGGCAGTAAATCGGAAACTGTAAATATGGTACAGCTAAAAGAACTGAAAATAAATACACAGTGATATGCAATAAATAAAATGCAGACTAATTTATAAATAGTAAATGATGGCAATGTATCTTGCCTGGTGTGTCGCGTGGTAGTGCGATGTTCTGTCATATTCCAATAGTCCAATAGCCATGGTCGATGTGTAGGAGTCCGAGGTTGCGAGAAAATAGGCAAGCATGATCAGTCATGAGTAATGAGGATAATTGAAAGAATTTGTGGAGTAGGTAAATATACAAATTCCTAGAAATATTTATATTATTTTAAAAACATGTTTACTTGTAAAAATTCATTTACAGATACTTTAAAAATATGTATATATAATAATTTTGAAAATTATATCTTATTAGTCAAAAATATTCTAAGTTGTAAAATATGATTAAGGTGGAAACTAAATTTCATAATTTAAAATACTTCTAAATCATTTAGACCAAAACGTATGACTGGTCAAATATATGTACATATAATTCGAAAATAATATTTTAGTGTTTTAAAAATTAAGTTAAAATTTGCTAGAAAATATTTGTTCAATTAAAATAATAGTAATAATAATAATGTATACATATATTATCAATATAGCCAATAAATATTAATAATAATAATAAAACTAATAATAACTAATAATAATGATAATAATAATATAAACATATATTGATAATAATAATAATAATAATAATAATAATAATAATAGTAATATTAATACTACTAATAATAATAATTTTAATAATAACAATGGAATAATAATAATAATAAATAATATTTAATCATAACAGCACAGTTCCTTAAAGAAAGGAAGAAAGGGGTTGAGAGAGAGAGAATTAGGAAAGTAGAGATCGGGAGGAGGAAGAGAGAGAGAGAAGATGGAAGAGGCTCACCAAAAGCTCGGGTTCAGTGCGCTGCCGAGGCGATGGGCGGCACTGCCGAGGCGAAGGGCGGCGAAGACAAGCGGCGTGGTGGAGAAAGGGAGCGCGGCGGTCGGGTTCGTGGATGCGACAGACGGCGGTGGACTTGGCTGCCGTGGTGCGGCGGAGAGGACTGGTACGGAGGTTGGTTCGCCGATTGGGGGCTCCGGCGGTGGGGAAGTCTCGACGGAGGTTTCGCCGCTGCGGCGGTCGCCGGAGGTGCACGAGGGCATGGGGCTCGCCGGCGCTATTGGGTCGTCGCGCCTGGGCGGTCGGCGACGAGCTTCGGACAGGTGAGGGTTCGGTCCACCCCTCTTTTTCTCCTTTATTTGGTTGGGGTCGTTTGGAGAATTTGGGATTGCCTGCATTAGGAGCCGAGGATGGTGGTGTTGGCTGAGTCTTGGCCGCCGGTGGTGGAGCGACTGGTATGGGTGTGGCCGATTTTCAGAGGATGGTGGGTGAGTCACTTTGTGCAGGGGAGTTGTCGGGAAGAGCGGAGATGATGGCGATGGTTCGGGATGGGATGGCGAGTGCTCAGGGAGACGGCGGTGCTCGTTGCTGTGACTTCGTCGAATTGGTCGGCTGATGTCACGCCCCAATACCAAAATACGGGGACGGACGTCGGCCAGCTACACCGTATAAGGTACGAATACGCTATACGACGATGACGGCTGTCAAGTCTTGCTGGGTATCCTAGCATGCAATCAATCTATGGCCTAAATCCAATCTCATGTCCACAGGCAAATCACAATGAAACAACATCAAGAGAGATAATCATATGGAAAGCAGGAAATACACATATGATAATCAGAAATCCACAGTACAGAATAATAATGTAGACTAGTATACCTTCCCACAGTCCCTAGCATGGTCTGGAACTGTAGCACATCCTCCAAGTCAAGTCTGGAAGATCCACAGAGTCGGTCTCAGGCAATCTGGGAACAATCCAGGGTTGGTCAGGCCAACCGTAGCAAGTACCAGAAAGGAAGGCTCAAGGACGGGCGAAGAAAACCAGCAGGATAAAATGTGACAGAAATAGCATCTAAAAACAATAAATAAGGTAAGGGATCGTGCGGTACCAACGCACGATTACAGAATATAAGGTAGCAATCCAACTACTAATACGTAAGTAACCAACAATCATCACAGTCATCCTAACATCCACTAATGCCTGCATCGTCAACTAGAACTCGTAGTCTGTCATCGGAACAGTAACTCACCCCTACATCAAACAAGAACAAGGGAATGAATTACCGCACCGGGACAGCGTTACGTGCCAGTCAGATTAGCAAGCAACAAGCTATACAATTTAGGTGAATAAGCGGCCGCTCAAATGTCTACGGCTGTCTATATGGAGGTTGGGTTACCCCAACAATACAATATAGGAATCATCAGATCGTGCCATCCCAGCAGGGCTAGCGGGGCTAAGTATATCAAGACTAAATGAGCGCCGGTCCCTCGTAAGACCACCGGGCTCTGCATGTCACCACCGGTCCCTCGTAAGGCCACCGTGTCGAGCATGCAATGTATATAATATATAGTACATAAAGTAGCCGAATATTGCCATCCACTAGTGCGAATGGTAACAATATCCGTGGCGGCCAGCCTGCAGGTCATGACTAATGTCTGGGATAAGGCTGGTAATGCACGATCTCGTGATTCCATTCCCTCCTAATGCTTCTACCAGTTTAAGTTGCCTAGATTAACCATGCATTTATCCGGAATCACATGCCGTGGTCAAATGATCATCCTCCTAGATGTAGTACCTCAGTACGAGAACGCTAAGTACGAATCAACCTCGGCACCTATAGTCCCAGTTGTGATCCATCCTCAGTGTTATGCAACAAGCAAGCAAGCAATCCTGACCACGCTAAGACTAAAGGTCAACTACCAAGGTACCCGTGCAGGTAATCATATAATATAGCTAGAATATCAAGATGGCATCGTAATGTCTTATAATCATGGAAGTAGCACCTCAAAGTGCCAAAAGACAAAGGGCACCGCAGTGCAAGGTCAGGGCCAGTACCTCAAAGGGTAACTGGACTTATAGCACGGATACAGGTAGTCAGGTCTGGGACAAGGACAAATCTGTTAGTCACAAGAAGTCAACTGCCCACATCGTGGCATGGATATCAGGTCAAGTACAAGACCAGAACCTCTATTATAATACATCTCAAGCATATATGGGAGCCTACAGCTCCAATCATCAAGTCGGTCCATCCACCAGATCAATATAGCAAGAGTCTCCCATCCATAATGGAGGGAATATCACGTCAATAAAGACAACCACCAAATACCAAGCTCATCCCCCCTAATAATGCTAGGCCCTCTGACTCACAAGAATCCTTCAAGTCAATGATCACAAGCCACTAGAAAACAAGCCCCTCAACTACCAAGACATAGCAATCAAACCAGGTTTCCCAACTACCGGAATACACAAGGTACCAGGTTTTGAGCGTTTGGGATGTCGAGTAAAATTATATAATAATACCCTCGATATTCTCCTCGTTCCGCGAGACACTCGCACCAGTATCCAAAATCCAAAAGTCCTTGAAGACATATCTGATCAAATTAGAACATCACCAAAGAACTAGCAACACTATCTAAGAATCCACTTAGTCTACCATTATCACTATCTCAATATCATATCTCCTCATAGTCAATCCTCGAATAAGATCATAATCCCAACACATGGGTCAACACTAATCAACACCGTCGAAAGATGGCAAGGATTGTGTGAACCACTCTGGATCAGATCCACAATCCTTAAACCAAACAAGGACCAGGGTTGCAGGCCTTCACACGAGTAGAACCGCTCTACTTACACAATCCGGCGGACAGGACAGACAATGGGATAACAGACTAAACTGGAACACCATCTAAAAGAAGGGTCACGGGTCAAGAGTCCAATGGATGATACTGTCGAAAAGACAAGGATTGCGTGAACCACTCTGGATCAGATCCACAACCCCTAAACCAAACAAGGACCAGGGTTGCAGACCTTCACCCGAGTAGAACCGTTCTCCTTACACAATTCGACGGACAAGACAGGTCAAGATGCTAGGCGACTAATCTAGTCAGGAGTCTACCTAGCAGGCAATGAGATCAGGGATCCTATACCAAGAAGAACATGCATGAGTTCAGTCCCGCAAACCAAAGGAATGGTTCTGCCCAATCCTTTGAACCAAATTCCCAACCGAGAATTCTGGAAAAATCCGGCAGAGTCTCCTTTGTAATCTGGATGAGATCACCCTACGAATAGGGGCTAAAACCAGTCGGCACAACCCGTCGCAGAATCGCAAAATCGTAGGCTGAGAACACTAAGTCTCGGCTACCAGCAGCACTACGATGCGTACTGGAAACAAATCGATAGCCGAGAACACTAAGTCTCGGCCTCCAGTAGCACTACGATGCGTACTGGAAACCACTCGAACCCGAGACCACTAAGTCCCGGCCTCCAGTAGCGCTACAATGCGTACTGGGCGCCAAGCCAACATGCATAATAATAAAATAACCGCCTCGCAGGGCGCACCACAACACATGTCCATAAATCCCTAGCCCAAGCACAATCACCGCCACAGATAAAGTTAGCCAAAGCCGTTACCCGACCGCGAGTCGGACACGGGGTATATGGGGACAATCCATACAAGTGAGTCGTGCTTGTGTCCTCGGAGGTGTAGATGACCCATCCGAGTTGTCCGATACGGTCTATCCTAGTATCGGACCAAGCTAGTCTAGGTTATCATGGCAGTTCTACTGCTAAGCTACACTACTCATGGTTATACAATTTATAATAAATTAAATACAATAAAATCCAGGAGAGATGGCAAGAGCTGCCGATGAGCAAGGAATACTTGCCTAGAGGGCTCGACTAGGTAAGCATGTCTTCGGCAGTCACGGTCCAAGCTAGCACACCAATCGAGATCCTCAGAACACACAATAAATATTCATTAGCACCAAATAATAAAATAATAGAATAATCACAAGGGATGGCAGAAGGCTATACCGTGTGGGTCCCACGAGCAGTGCAGGGATCGGGCACGAAAACCGAGGTAAGCGGATCGATACGGACACGTAAATCGAGACGTGCACGCATATCGAGATGCGTATGGGAATCGAGATGGCACGAATATCGAGATGAACGGGAAATACGTACACGTAAATCGAGAAATACACATAGATCGAGAAAATCATGAATATCAAAATGGTCCACGAATCACGCGATACGCAAATCGAGGCAAGCACGTAAATCGAAACGACCCAAAGTCCAAGGAGCACGTAAATCGATACGGCACACAAATTGGTACGTACACGTAAATCAAGGCGGCACTGGTCACGAAGAAGGCACAAAGGCCGAGACACGAAAACCGAGGTGGTGCATAAATCGAGATGGCACGGTACTCGAGGCAGCACGGGGCTCGAGGCGTCCTGCTGTCCAAGGCAGCACGTAGATCGAGATGGCACAGGAAATAATACGGCACAGAAATTGAGGTGCACACGTCCCGAGAAGCACGGAGGACGAAGAGGTACACGAATCTGGGGTGCGATGCCCGAGGCAGCACACTGCTCGAGGGTGCACGCACACCAAGGCACGCAGCCCGGGGACGATGCAAAGCTCGAGGCTGTATGCTGCCCGAGCAGCACGGGGCCCAAAGGCGTCCCGTCGCTCGAGGCTGGCACACAGCGCTCACGGCGGAGCCACGGCGGTGGCGGAGACTGCGGCGGAGGAGAAGAGGAAGGAGGCGGAGAAGCTGTCGCCTGTGCGCGGGGCTCAGCCCGCCGGCAGGAGGAAGGACAGAGAGAAGAAAAGGCCGGAGGAACTCACCGGGGCTCAGCCAGGTCGGGTCGGGGCTCCCAGCGGCGGAGGGACGACGGCTGCGGCGGCGGCGCTCGCGACGGCAGCAGGCAGTGCGACGGCCAAAGGGGAGATGAAGGGGCGGAGGGGCGCTGGTCGCCATCGGGGAGCTCCGCCAGGTCAAGGCGGCTCGCCGACGACTGAGGATACAAGAGAGGGAAGGGAGAGGTGGTAGGAGCCGTCGGTGAAGGAGAGGGCGGTGATGCCGGTAGCCCACGGGGGAGTGGCGGAGGTGATGGTGGCTGAAGATGACGATGATGGTGGCGGCGGTCGCAGGGGGTGACGGGCGACAGGGCTGGAGGTGATGGTGGTGGCCGAGGTCGATGGTGAGGACTGGAGACGGGACGACCTTGGCGAGGGTGGCGGATGGAGGTGGCAGTCGCGGCCATGGGGAGGAGGCCGAGAGGGAGGAGGAGGAGAGCTTAGTGAGAGAGAGGGTAGTTGAGGGAGGAGAGAGAGGGTTGGGGGTGAGGAAAGATGGTCGGGAGAGAGAGTGAGAGGAGAAGCTTCTCCTGGAAGGAGAGTAAGGAAGAGAGAGAATGGGAGAGGGGTTAGGTAGATATTTGTGAAAAGGGGTAGATTAGAATCAAGAAATTAATTAATAACAAATAATTAATGAGGGCAAAATCACCTCCAATAAAATAATAAAATTTCAAATATACCCCAAAATTAAAATCCTCCAAAATACGAAATGCAGTCGAAATACAGTCATATACCTATTTCCAAAAATAGGGATCTGACATCCTACCCACCTTAAAAAAATTTCGTCCTCGAAATTTCAGAATTATCAAAATAGGGTTTTCAAAACTAGTACATATATGTCTGCCATGAAAACTCTACCCACCTTACAGAAATCAAGTAATACAATAAGAAACGAACAAAATCTTAATATGAAAACATCAAAGAGAACAAGGTCTAGCTAAATAAATCAACTCGCAAGGTAAATCAAAAACATCGAAAGAATCTCGAAAATCAAAGTCTCGCATACACGAAATAACCCCATAAATCAAAACAAGTATAGAATGTCGAAAACAATGTCAGAAAACGTAAAATCCCAACTGCATAAAAATCCTCACAAATCATAAAATACAGGATATCTGTCTCGAACCGATGACCGTAGTTTCTAATATCCAAAAAATGTGTGTCATGATCATTCCTTGTCGCGCCATCCGGAATGGCTGCGAAAGATGCATCAGGGCACTATAATCGAGCGGCTGCAACTTTTGTTACCACGCCGTCAAGGTATACTAGGGTCACCCGGTACTCTTGACAAATACCCAAAACGAATCAAATCCATAACCCAAACATCCGAATCACTAAAATCACAAAATCTCTAACAATATAACGAGTCCTAGAAAACCATCAAAATCCAAAATCCAGGTGAATCGTAACACACATCCAAAAAAATATCTTCAATAATAACCACAAGATAGCTTTTCTAGGAAAATACTCTATATCCGTAGAAAAATACTCCAAATCAAGAATCCATATCAAAACATAATGTATAGAAGGAATATCTATAATCAAAATAATATCTGAAATATATAATCATGAGTGCGAAACTGTCCGGAATCAAGGAAGCCGAATCGATACAAGAATATCCCTCGGATACTCAACAAATGTTAAAATATCCAATCTCAGAGTCCTGATGAAATCTTCATTCTGCAGCAATCCAGCCAACGCTCGAAGAGGGCGATAATGATACTAAGTCAACACGAAGTCAACGCACGAAATGGATAACAGGAAATCAAACAAGGCGAAACACCGGTAGAGAGTACAGAACCCAAGATAAATAATCATGTAACCCAAATAATGGAGACAAGATAACATCTCATCAAATAAGGTGATCGACATGACCAACTATAGGATCATATCTATCAAACAAGGATCATAGGTAGATAACACGAATAAGACATGGCCAAGCAAGATAGGTCCAAGTAGAGATGAGGACCAGTTCACAAGTTCAAGGGAGCGAAGGACAAGTGTATAGCAAGTTAGAATCCCAAGGAATAGTGGACTGAGATCAATAATCATGTGATACCCAATAAAATCTCAAAACGAGACCTGCATGGGCCACCACTAAAACCATGTCATGCCCCAATACCGAAATACGGGGACGAACGTCGGCCAGCTACACCGTATAAGGTACGAATACGCTATACAGCGATGACGGCTGTCAAGTCTTGCTGGGTATCCTAGCATGCAATCAATCTATGGCCTAAATCTGATCTTATGTCCACAGGCAAATCATAATGAAACAACATCAAGAGAGATAATCAAATGGAAAGTAGGGAATACATATATGATAATTAGAAATCCACAGTACAGAATAATAATGTAGACTAGTATACCTTTCCACAGTCCCTAGCATGGTCTGGAACTGAAGCACATCCCCCAAGTCAAGTCTGGAAGATCACAGGATCGGTCTCAGGCAATCTGGGAACAATCCAGGGTTGGTCAGGCCAACCGTAGCAAGTACCATAAAGGAAGGCTCAAGGACGGGCGAAGAAAACCAGTAGGATAAAATGTGACAGGAATAGCATCTAAAAACAGTAAATAAGGTAAGGGATCGTGCGGTACCAACGCACGATTACAGAATATAAGGCAGCAATCCAACTACTAATACGTAAGTAACCAACAATCATCACAGTCATCCTAACATCCACTAATGCTTGCATCGCCAACTGAAACTCGTAGTCTGTCATCGGAACAGTAACTCACCCTTACATCAAACAAGAACAAGGAAATGAATTACCGCCCCGGGACAGCGTTATGTGCCAGTCAGATTAGCAAGCAACAAGCCATACAATTTAGGTGAATAAACGGCCACTCAAATGTCTACGGCTGTCTATGTAGAGGATGGGTTACCCCAATAATGTAATATAGGAATCCTCAGATCGTGCTGTCCCAGCAGGGATAGCGGGGCCAAGTATATCAAGACTAAATGAGCGTCGGTCCCTCGTAAGACCACCGGGCTCTGCATGTCACCACCGGTCACTCGTAAGGCCACCGTGCCGAGCATGCCATGTATATAATATATACTACATAAAGTAGCCGGATATTGCCATCCACTAGTACGAATGGTAACAATATCCGTGGCGGCCAGCCTGTAGGTCATGACTAATGACTGGGATAAGGCTGGTAATGTACGATCTCGAGATTCCGTTCCCTTCCAATGCTTCTACCAGTTTAAGTTGCCTAGATTAACCATACATTTATCCGGAATCACATGCCGTAGTCACATGATCATCCTCCTAGATGTCGTACCTCAGTATGAGAACACTAAGTAAGAATCAACCTCGGCACCTATAGTCCCTAGTTGTGATCCATCCTTAGTGTTATGCAACAAACAAGCAAGCACCTGACCACGCTAAGACTAAAGGCCTACCAAGGTATCCATACAGGTTATCATGTAATATACCTCGAATATCAAGATGGCATCACAATGCCATATAATCGTGGAAGTAGCACCTCAAAGTACCAATAAACAAAGGGCACCGCAGTGCAAGGTCAGGGCCAGTACCTCATAGGGTAACTGGACTTATAGCACGGATATAGGTAGTCAGGTTTGGGACAAGGACAAATCTGTCAGTCACAAAAAGTCATCTGTCCACATCGTGGCATGGATATCAGGTCAAGTACAAGACCAGAACCTCTACTATAATACATCTCAAGCATATATGGGAGCCTACAGCTCCAATCATCAAGTCGGTCCATCCACCAGATCAATCTAGCAGAGACTCCCATCCATAATGGAGGGAATATCACGTCAATAAAGACAACCACCAAATACCAAGCTCATCCCCTAACAATGCTAGGCCCTCTGACTCACAAGAATCCTCCAAGTCAATGATCACAAGCCACTAGAAAACAAGCCCCTCAACTACCAAGACATAGCAATCAAACCAGGTTCTCCAACTACCGGAATATACAAAGTACCAGGTTTTGGGCGTTTGGGAAGTCGAGTAAATTATATAATATACCCTTGATATTCTCCTCGTTCCGCGAGACACTCGCACCAGTGTCCAAAATCCAAAAGTCCTCGAAGACATATCTGATCAAATTAGAACATCACCAAAGAACTAGCAACACTATCTAAGAATCCACTTAGTCTACCATTATCACTATCTCAATATCATATCTCCTCATAGTCAATCCTCGAATAAGATCATAATCCCAACACATTGGTCAACACTAATCAACGCCGTCGAAAGATGGCAAGGATTGTGTGAACCACTCTGGATCAGATCCACAACCCTTAAACCAAACAAGGACCAGGGTTGCAGGCCTTTACCCGAGTAGAACCGCTCTCCTTACACAATTCGGTGGACAGGACAGACAATGGAATAACAAACTAAAATGGAACACCATCTAAAAGAAGGGTCATGGGTCAAGAGTCCAATGGATGATACCATCGAAAAGACAAGGATTGCGTGAACCACTCTGGATCAGATCCACAACCCTTAAACCAAACTAGGACCAGGCTTGCAGACCTTCACCCGAGTAGAACCGTTCTCCTTACACAATCCGGCGGACAAGACAGGTTAAGACGCTGGACGGCTAATCTAGTCGGGAGTCTACCTAGCAAGAAATGAGATCAAGGATGCTATACCAAGAAGAACATGCATGAGTTCAGTCCCGCAAACCAAAGGAATGGTTCTGTCCAATCCTTTGACCAATTCCCAACCGAGAATTCTAGAAAAATCCGACGGAGTCTCCTTTGTAATCTGGATGGGAGCACCCTACGAATAGGGGCTAAAACCACTCGGCGCAACCTACCGCAGAATCGTAAAATCGCAGACTGAGACACTAAGTCTCAGCTACCAGCAGCACTACGATGCGTACTGGAACAAATCGATAGCCGAGAACACTAAGTCTCGGCCTCCAGTAGCACTACGATGCGTACTGGAAACCACTCGAACCCGAGACAACTAAGTCTCGGCCTCCAACAGCGCTACAGTGTGTAGCTTCCCTTCCCGGAAATTTTAGATTATTTTTTCTATTTTTATTTGATTTAAATGGAGGTTTTTTCGATTTTATAAATAATTATTTAGTTAATTATTACGGTAGATAATTTTAACCATGGTTGATATTTGGAGTACAAGATGATAAAATGATGGCACGGATAGTGCATGGCATGCTTTGACTAGTGATTAGCCATGATAGGGGAATGCCGAGCCATAGGAGTGTCCTAACTAGAAAACCAGGCCAAGTTATAGCGTGACCATTATAAATAGTTTTATTAATTATTGTTAGATATATTGACTTTACAGGAACCCGGTTGAACCAACTTAGCCGGACTGGGCCCGAACCGAGCCCAAGGCCGTATAGGCTTATAGTGAGTCCTAACGTCCATGACGATATACTCTGTGTGTGTACTTCTACATTGTTTTAAGTATCTAATAAGTATTTCCTAGAATAAATGTTATATATAATATTAATATTCAGTTATTTTGATTGAATATTTATTCTTGGAAATATGATAACTATTTCCTTACATTATCCTTGTACATTTTAGGGTATTTAAACCATATGGATGTGTATATGTAGATTTATGGTGCCTATTTAATAATTGAATATATGTTTTTCATTATTGTAGAAAGATTAGTGAAATAATTTATCTCATATATATATATAATATATATTATTTTATTGATATTATTAGTAGTGTTTTATTTGTCATAAAATAGTTGCCAAATATGTCTAAATCCTTTGGGTATAATTTGATATTGTATATACGATATTATATTATATATTATATATATATATAGGATATATACTCATTATGAGTCATTTTCTATTATGGTAAATAAATATTATTGTAGGTACATATCTTATGTTGAGGCCTTACACTAGATATACAATATATATAAATATTATCTATATTTTTGGTTGACTAAGTATGTATATATATATATATATATATATATATATATATATAATATATCTATAATATATATAAGTCCTTTTTGATATAAACAAAACCAAGGAGGAATCCTAGCCCAACCAACAAACCAGGCCTGAGCCATCCCGAGCTACAAGTAGCCAGGCCAAGCCCAGTAGCATCCCAACCCAAGCCTACATACAACTCAAACCCCCCAAGCCCAGTAGACCAATCGAGCAACAGGGGGATCCCAGCCCGACCCCTGCTCTCGGGACGGGACCGAAAGGGTGACTATATAGACAGAGAGAAAGAGAGGAGCACGAGATTTTAGAAAACCCTAACCACCTAACGCCGCCACCACCCTACACGCCTCCTGGCGACCCCCTCTGTGGGCGTACGCCGCCTTGCGATAGCCACCGCCGGCCGGCAAGCGCTCGCGTGCGCGTGGAACAAAGACAACAACAGCAGTGAATACACCAAGGTACCAATTTCGTAGTGTTATTTCTTCGCGTATACTCGACGGTCTTCGATTCCGTAAAATCGTATGGACAGCCCATATTACCATCTAGGAACCCTTCCAATTAGTTCATAGCGAATCGACCCAGATTCGAAGAGAGATTGACACGAAGTCGATCGAAATTCTGATCGCAAAACAGGGCTAACACAGTCCAATTACCCATGTTGGGAGATCAATTCTGATCGATCCGCGACCCTTTTGGTCAACCGTCTGAACAATGTTTTAGACAACCTATAGGTCTTCAAAACCCTTTTTATAGTTCTTAATTTCATCGCGTACACGCGAAGTAATTCTTTTCCCAAAATCGAGAAAAACCCATTTTCAAAACTTGAAAAACCATCCACACGACGTGCGTCCCGCCATTCCGGGCGACGTGGTCACGAACCGAAGGCATCGAAAGGTGCGTAACGGCTTTGTGGTCGTGTCGGCTTTGGCAGAATTCGAATTGGTCGCGTGTGCGCGACGAATTTGATATATATCCGTCAAAATTCACCGTATCGTGTACTTTGCAAATTCTCCAATTACTTGGTGCACGCTCGTCAGATCAAGACAAAACTTACGCCATCAGGACCGTATCATTTTTTTGGTCCTGTATGCCAAGTTTGGTCCAATTCTGAGACAGTTGAATCGTACGTCGTTTTGCGGGCCCCACGGTCCCACTCAACGGGCGATTTTGTGCACGGCCCGCCGGAATCCAACTCTGGACATACGGTTGGGTTCGTATCGAAAAACCAAATCCGTAGACATGTAGTTTGACGACTTTAGAGACCATTAACTCTGGCACGCTTTTTGGTGCAAAGCGGGTCCAACGACGGACATCGTTTTTGACCGAAATTACCGTTTTTCCCCTGTGTCCAGAATTGGACTTAAGGACAGGCAATTCTAGCTAATTTGACTATTCTGAGAATGTTGGTAATATTTATTTCAGCTTTCGGAGACAGTTGTGATGACTTGGACTGAATGGCTTAGCAGTGGACTAGATTGTTATTGGATCTGCGTGCAACCTCCAGGCAAGTATACCTTGCCTTCCTCTACAGTTTTATTACATGCATTCCTTTCATTTTACAGCCTTTGTATTATTTCTGGACATGTGCTTTTCGTGTTATTTTCTGTGGAGTTGTTCTTGTTGCATATAGCCTGTCCATGTTTGGTCTCGTGTTTGGAGTTGTTCTCGTCAGTACCTTGCTTGAGTCGTGTCATAGAATGAGTACGTGTAATTGAACTACTAAATCCTTGATATTGTTTCTTTGGCACCAGAGAGTCCACACACGGGATGAGGGTGCTTCTTGATCTGTTTACATCCGTGAGTCCACACTCGGGACTAGGATGTCGATTACTGCACCAGAGAGTCCACACTCGGGACGAGGGTGTAGACTTGACTTGACTTGACTTGCTTGCACCAGAGAGTCCACACTCAGGACGAGGGTGTTTACATCAGAGAGTCCACACACGGGACGAGGATGTAGTATTTGCACCAGAGAGTCCACACTCGGGACGAGGGTGCCTTGCCGTGAACTAACCAGAGAGTCCACACTCGGGACAAGGGTTAGTGTTTAGCTCAAACCAGTGAGTCCACACTCGGGATGATGGTTTTGGTTCATCCATTGATCATCGTGTTTCGTTCATCTGGCAGTTCATTTACGCGTAGTTGTTCTAGTGTTCGTGTTAGTGTTTGTGGTCATTGGTTTTGTTCTTGTTCTTTCTTGTTTATTTCTTGAGCATGATAAAACTGCTATATAGGCATGATATTATGTATCTTGCTATGTCCTCTGAGGACCTGATGATCTCCTCAGGTTTAGCGATTGCATGGAGTTAGCTAGTAGTTCTGGATGGCGGAGGATTTGCGATTCTTATGGGTATTACGGAGACAATGATACGCTCGTGGGATTCAGGTATCGCCATTGTGTTTATTATCCGCTCGTGCTTTTCATTACTTATCATGAGATATCCTGTTTCTTGTTTCAGTTGTAGACACTTGTTATTTTCTTCTAGAGTCTTATCGAACATTTATGCTAGTAGGCTGCAGACCACGACCCATAGTGTTCATTCATGTTTATTGTCTTATTGTGGATTGAGGTTTAGAGTTGTTGCTATGATTTGGCAGTATACCATAGTCTTGACAGCGTTTACGTATTCGAGTCGGGCTGGAGTCCGTTCGATACGTAGCTGGCTTGCTCACGAGCTCGCGTCCGAAAACCGGGTGCGGGTCGTGACAAGTTTTTTTGGTGGCCCATGCAGGTCAGAGCATATCGTATCGTTAAGTAACTGTACTGATATGAGCCTACGACTTTGACTACACCTTAGAAATCTCAATCCACTCTGCTTTAAAAACTCTCCTAGAAATTCTCTACGTCCTTGAAAACTCCATAATTGCTCTCGATTATACTTCCTTGCATTCCGTACCACTGATTTTCGTCCCTTTTATTTTGAAGTGACGAACGATCGTGCTGTCTAGGATTGATTAGAAGTTCTTAACTTATAGAATAATATTGTTTGCTTATTTAAATTTTGGTTGCTTGATAGCTAAGGGGGATTATAGATGTTATATGCCCTAGATATCGGTTGGTAGACCTGTTAGCAACTAGCTAGAAGATAATAAGGTTTTAGTGACTTGTGTTTCGAGGGAGTAGTGTGACCAAAGGTGGGTAGAAGTCCTCAAGTACTCGGAGTATAAAATGACTAGAGAAGGCCATAAAATTTTTTTGAGAAATTAAATTGAGGAGATTATGGTAATAGTAGACTTCCTTTGATTTTTTTAAGGAATAGTTATGAATTGGAATTTCGAGGACAAAATTATTTTTAAGGTGGGTAGATTTGTAGCTTCCCTTTCCGAAAATTTTAGATTATTTTTTATATTTTTATTTGATTTAAATGGAGGTTTTTTAGATTTTTATAAATAATTATTTAGTTAATTATTATGGTAGATAATTTTAGCCATGGTTGATATTTGGAGTACAAGGTGAATAAGAATCATGGCACGGATAGTGCATGGCGTGCTTTGACTAGTGATTAGCCATGATAGGGGAATGCCGAGCCATAGGAGTGTCCTAACTAGAAAAACCAGGCCAAGTTATAGCGTGACCATTATAAATGAGTTTTATTAATTATTATTAGATATATTGACTTTGCAGGAACCCGGTTGAACCAACTTAGCCGGACTGGGCCCGAACCGAGCCCAAGGCCGTATAGGCTTATAGTGAGTCCTAAGACGTCCATGACGATATATTCTGTGTGTATACTTCTACATTGTTTTAAGTATCTAATAAATATTTCCTAGAATAAATGTTATATATATAATATTAATATTCAGTTATTTTGATTGAATATTTATTCTTGGAAATATGATAACTATTTCCTTTACATTATCCTTGGCATTTTAGGGTATTTAAACCATATGGATGTGTATATGTAGATTTATGGTGCCTATTTAATAATTGAATATATGTTTTCATTATTGTAGAAAGATTAGTGAAATATATTTATCTCATATATAATATGTATAGTAATATATATTATTTTATTGATATTATTAGTAGTGCTTTATTTGTCATAAAATAGTTGCCAAGAATATGTCTAAATCCTTTGGGTATAATTAGGTGATATTGTATATACGATATTATATTATATATATATATTATATATATAGGATATACTCATTATGAGTCATTTTCTATTATGGTAAATAAATATTATTGTAGGTGCATATCTTATGTTGAGGCCTTACACTAGATATACATATATATATATATAAATATTATCTATATTTTTGGTTGACTAAGTATGTATTGATATGTATATACGGTATATATACGTATGTAATATATATATATATATATATATATATATATATATATATATATATATATATATATATATCTATATATATATATATATATATATATTAAGTCCTTTTTGATATAAATAAAACCAAGGAGGAATCCTAGCACAACCAACAAACCAGGCCTGAGCCATCCCGAGCTAACAAGTAGCCAGGCCCAAGCCCAGTAGCATCCCAACCCAAGCCCATACAACTCAAACCCCCCAAGCCCAGTAGACCAATCGAGCAGCAGGGGGATCCCAGCCCGACCCCTGCTCTCGGGACGGGACCGAAAGGGTGACTATATAGACAGAGAGAAAGAGAGGAGCACGAGATTTCGAAAACCCTAACCACCTAATGCCGCCACCACCCTACACGCCTCCTGGCGACCCCCTCTGTGGGCATACGCCACCGCGCGACGGCCACCGCCGGCCGGCAAGCGATCGCCGCGCGTGGAACAAAGACACAACTGTAGTGAATACACCAAGGTACCGATTTGTAGTATTATTTCTTCGCTATACTCGACGGTCTTCGATTCCGTAAAATTGTATGGACAGCCCATATAACCATCTAGAAACCCTTCCAATAGTTCATAGCGAATCGACCCAGATTCGAGAGAGATTGACACGAAGTCGATCGAAATTCTGATCGCAAAACAGGCTAACACAGTCCAATTACCCATGTTGGGATATTAATTTCGATCGATCCAGCGACCCTTTTGGTCAACCACTGACAATGTTTTAGACAACCTATAGGTCTTCAAAACCCTTTTTATAGTTCCTGATTTCACTCGCGTATACCGAAGTAATTCTTTTCCCAAAATCGAGAAAACCCGTTTCAAAACTTGAAAAACCATCCACCGACGTGCGTTCCGCCATTCCGGGCGTAGTCGCGAACCGAAGGCATCGAAAGGTGCGTAACGGCTTCGTGGTCGTGTGGGCTTTGGCGGAATTCGAATTGGTCGCGTGTGCGCGGCAAATTTGATGCGTATCCGTCGAAATTCACCGTATCGTGCACTTTGAAAATTCTCCAATTACTTGGTGCACGCTCGTCAGACGAGACGAAACTTGCGCCATCAGGACCGTATCAGTTTTTTGGTGTTGTATGCCAAGTTTGGTCCAATTCTGAGACAGTTGAATCGTAGGTCGTTTTGCGGGCCCACGGTCCCACTCAATGGGCCGATTTTGTGCACGGCCCGCCGGAATCCAACTCTGGACATACGGTTGGGTTCATATCGGAAAATCAGATCCGTAGACATGTAGTTTGATGACTTTAGAGACCATTGAATTTGGCACATTTTTTGGTGCAAAGCGGTCCAACGACGGACATCATTTTTTGACCGAAATTACCGTTTGCCCTGTGTCTAGAATTGGACTTAAGGACAGGCCATCCTAGCTAATTTGACTATTCTGAGAATGTTGGTAACGTTTATTTCAGCTTTCGGAGACATTGTGAGACTTGGACTGAATGGCTTAGCAGTGGACTAGATTGTTATTGGATCTGCGTGCAACCTCCAGGCAAGTATTGCCTTCCTCTCTACAGTTTTATTTACATGCATTCCTTTCATTTTATAGCCTTTGTATTAGTTTGGACATGTGCTTTTCGTGTTATTTTCTGTGGAGTTGTTCTTGTTCCATATAGCCGTGTCCATTTTTGGTCTCGTGTTTGGAATTGTTCTCAGTCAGTACCTTGCTTGAGTCGTTCATAGAATGAGTATATAATTAATGAACTGCTAAATCCTTGACATTGTTTCCTTGGCACCAGAGAGTCCACACACGGCGAGGGTGTTCTTCTTGATCTGTTTACATCCGTGAGTCCCTCTCGGGACTAGGATGTCGATTACTGCACCAGAGTCCACACTCGGGACGAGGTGTAGACTTGACTTGACTTGACTTGCACCAGAGAGTCCACACTCGGACGAGGGTTTTTACATCAGAGTCACACACGGAACGAGGATGTAGTATTTACACAGAGTCCCACTCGGGACGAGGGTGCCTTGCCGTGAACTAACCAGAGAGTCCACACTCGGGACGAGGGTTAGTACTAACCAGAGAGTCCACACTCAGGACGAGGGTTAGTGTTTAGTTCAAACCATGAGTCAACACTCGGGACGAGGTTTGGTTCTTCCATTGATCATCGTGTTTCGTTCATCTGGCAGTTCATTTACGCGTAGTTGTTCTAGTGTTCGTGTTAGTGTTTGTGGTCATTGGTTTTGTTCTTGTTCTTTCTTGTTTATTTCTTGAGCATGATAAAACTGCTAGATAGGCATGTATTATGTATCTTGCTATGTCCTCTGAGGACCTGATGATCTCCTCAGGTTTAGCGATTGCATGGAGTTAGCTAGTAGTTCTGGATGGCGGAGGATTTGCGATTCTTGTGGGTATTACGGAGACAATGATACGCTTGTGGGTTTCAGGTATCGCCATTGTGTTTATTATCCGCTCGTGCTTTTCATTACTTATCATGAGATATCCTGTTTCTTGTTTCAGTTGTAGACTCTTATTATTTTCTTCTAGAGTCTAATCGAACATTTATGCTAGTGGGCTACAGACCACGACCCATAGTGTTCATTCATGTTTATTATCTTATTGTGGATTGAGGTTTAGAGTTGTTTGCTATGATTTGGCAGTATACCATAGTCTTGACAGCATTTACGTATTCGAGTCGGGCTGGAGTCCGTTCGATACGTAGCTGGCTTGCTCAGGAGCTCGCGTCCGAAAATTGGGTGCGGGTCGTGACACAGTGCGTACTGGGCGCCAAGCCAACATCCTAATAATAAAATAACCGCCTCGCAGGCGCGGTAAAGTTAGCCAAAGCCGTTACCCGACCGCGAGTCGGACACGGGGCATATGGGACAATTCGTACAAGTGAGTCGTGCTCGTGTCCTCGGAGGTGTGGATGACCCATCCGAGTTGTCCGTACGGTCTATCCCAGTATCAGACCAAGCTAGTCTAGGTTATCATGGCAGTTCTACTGCTAAGCTACACTACTCATGGTTATACAATTTACAATAAATTAAATAAATAAATCCAGGAGAGATGGCAAGAGCCGCCGATGAGCAAGGGATACTTGCCTAGAGTGCTCGGCTAGGTAAGCAAGTCTTCGACAGTCACGGTCCAAGCTAGCACGCCAATCGATATCCTCAAACACACAATAAATAGTCATTAGCACCAAATAATAATAATAGAATAATCACCAGGGATGGCAGAAGGCTATACCGTGTGGGTCCCGCAAGCATGCAGGGATCGGGCACGGAAACCGAGGTACGGATCGATACGGACACGTAAACCAACGTACAAATCGCACGAGAATCGAGATGGCACAAATATCGAGATGAACGGGAAATACGTGCACGTAAATCGAGACGTACACATAGATCGAGAAAATCACGAATATCAAAATATCTACGAATCACGTGACACGCAAATCGAGGCGAGCACATAAATCAAACAACCCAAAGTGCAAAGCACGTAAATCGATACAGCACACAAATCGTACGTGCACTAAATTGAGGTGGTACGGGTCACGAGGAAGGCACAAAGGTCGGGCACAAAATCGAGACGGTGCACAAATCGAGATGATACGCTGCCCGAGGCAGCGCGGGCTCGAGGCATCCCACTGCCCAAGGCATACGTGATCGATATAGCACAGGAAATAAGACGGCACACAAATCGAGGTGCATGCGTCCCGAGATCACAGGACGAAGAGGCACACAAATCTAGGGTGCGATGCCCGGCAGCACACTGCTCGAGGGTGCACGCACACCGAGGCACGCAGCCCGAGGACGACGTAAAGCTCGAGGCTGTACGCTGCACGCTGCCCGAGCAGCCGTGGCCCAAGGGCGTCCCATCCTCAAGGCTGGCACACAACGCTCACGCAGAGCCACGGCGGTGGCAGGGCCACGGCGGAGGAGAAGAAAGGAGGCGGAGAAGATGCGCCTGTGCGTGGGGCTCAGCCCACCGGCAGGAGGAAGGACAGAGAGAAGGGAAGGCCGAGGAACTCACCGGGCTCAGCCAGGTCGGTCGGGGCTCCCAGCGACGGAGGAGGACGGCAGCGGCGGCGGCGCTCGCGACGACAGCAGCAGTGCGACGATCGAAGGGGAGATTAAGGGCGAAGGGCGCTGGTCGCCATCGGGGAGCTCCGCCAGGTCAAGGCGGCTCGCCGGCGACTGAGGAGACAAGAGAGGGAAGGGAGAGGTGGTAGGAGCCGTCGGAAGGAGAGGTGGTGATGCCGGTGGCCCACGGGAGAGTGGCGGAGGTGATGGTGGCTGAAGATGATGATGGTGCGGCGGTCGTGGGGGGACGGGCCGGCTGGAGGTGATGGTAGTGGCCGAGGTCGATGGTGAGGGCTGGAGACGGGAAGACCTCGCAAGGATGGCGGATGGAGGTGGCGGTCGCGGCCGTGGGGAGAGGCCGAGAGGGAGGAGGAGGGAGCTGAGTGAGAGAGAGGGTAGTTGAGGGAGGAGAGAGGCTTGGGTGAGGAGAGTGGTCGGGAGAGAGTGAGAAGAACTTCTCCTGAAGGAGAGTGAGGAAGAGAGAGAATGAGAGAGGGTTAGGTAGTATTTGTGAAAAGGGGTAGATTAGATCAAAAAATTAATTAATAATAAATAATTAATGAGGGCAAATCACCTCCAATAAAATAAAAATTTCAATATACCCCAAAATTAAATCCTCCAAAATATGAAATACAGTCGAAATACAGTCATATACCTATTTCCAAAAATAGGATCTGACAGCTGATGTTGGTAGCGGTAATATGAGTACGGGTCGCCGCTGTGGTGGTTGGTGAGTCCTAGGTGGTGGTTATGGCGACGGTGATGGAGGTCGAAGAGATGTGCTGGGCTGGGCGAGTCGAGGTTTTCGGTGTATAGTGGCAGGTATGATGTAGGCGAGGAGATGCGTCCGAGTGTGTCGGACGCGATGAAGATATGTATCTGTAAAAGAAAATAATAGTGATGGGAAGGCACAGACACAGACACGATGCACAGTTTGGATGTGGTGTTGGTGAGTTTGTGGATTTTATGGAGAAAGAGGAGGCATACCTCTCCTTTTATAGGAGGTGGAAATCCCATTAGGATAAGGATTGGGAGTTTATTCCTTCCCATAGATAATTATCACTTTAAATTAAATTCGATTTAAATTCTAAATTATTCAAATCCAAATCAAGCATAGATAAATCCTTCACTCATTTGATTCAAATTCAAATAAAATCTTTTCTAATTTAAATTATCGTATTTAATCAAATATTAAAACTAACAAAATCTCAAATATCATTTTCATGATCGAATAAATAGTAATAATTATTCAAAATTTTACGATAATTACTTAAATATTAAATCGTAAATCTTTTATAAATAACAAAAATATATTAATAACAAATTCCAAATTTCGTAAAATATCTGGAATAAATTTTATATAAACCAAAATTTCCAAATCACTACATATTTTTAAACGACGAATAAAACTCTTTTATACCGAATAAATATATTTATCACATTTGTTTGAACCTGTACTTTCCTATTAAAAAATATTTTTTTAAAATATGTACCTCGACACATATTCGCAATCGTCGAGCATATACGAAACGTAAATCTCGCATGCTACGCAAATACAAAAATACGAACTCGTAGCGACGTGCCGATACGAAGTACAAAATAAATACAAAAACATTTTTATTTTAAAATCGTAGTAGAAATTTAGGGGTTTACAATCTGGCCAAACAAACCAGTGGGGTTAAACCCCCAATAGCATGTACCAACAAATGAATCCAAAGCTATGAACTAAACCACAATACAAATAGCAATGGATAGAGACATATATAAGTAAATACAAATTGAGACTCATGCACTACCAATGCACTCATCTCGAGAATAGAAAAGACAATAAGCAAAGCAACATGGAGCATAGGGTAAATAACATGACATAAATATAAATTGGACATGTAAGTAATGGAGCATGTGAATACGTAAGATAAACTGGACATGTGAGATATCTGAACATGTGAGCATGTGAGATAACTTGACATGTCAGCATGGAAGACAACTAGGACATGTGAGCATGTAAGGTAACCTGGTATGTAAACATGTAGGGTGACTGGGACAAGTGGGCATTTTAGATAACTAGGGCATACGAGCATGTGAAAACTATATAAACGACAAATAATAAGATGACTTAGGAACTATTCTGGAACCCAAGTTACAACCCATAATCAACAAGGACCGGGGTTGTAACCCTTCTCTTGAATAGAACATAGTCTCTAATCATTTATCGACAAAAGTAAAGCATAAACATAATGTACTGAAATAAAAAATACGGACACTACCTAAACAAAACTAGACTAGACTGACTCTATACAACAATCACGGCCAAGCAATGAGTACAACTCTATACATTGACTAACTAGGGTTATCACAAGCCTAATTACTAACAATATAGTTGAGATATTCCCGCAGTAACAAGCCCTGCAGACTATCCAGGTTATCCGGGCGAGGTTACAAGAGATTTCAAGAATTACGATAATTATTAGGTGAATTTAGTACTTATGATTTCAAGAAGTGCAACACATGACAGTGTTTGGAATACGCCCTACTCGACGGCAGTCTACAAATCCACTAGTGTGGCTGGGATACGGGATCGCCTGTAACATAAAAATCTCTCTATAGAACTACTTGATCAATCTAGTCGTTTAATCTAGAGTCTCATTATGAATCCCTGACCTTGGTAACCAGATCCATGACCTAGACATGATACAAGACAAGATAAGCAACCTGTACAATCACAATCAAAAAAATCAACCACGGTCAAGATAAGAGTTATACTTAATGAGTCAGGATTGATTATCGCAATAACAATTTAGATTTCATATGTTATGTTAGATTTACTTGTCATGTCAAGAGTACTGGTCAAGAGTGCGCCTGGACGGCCACTATCATGTAAGCAAGAAAAGTCATGTACAAGAGTGCACCACGACGGTCACTATCTAGTAAGCAAAGAAGATATACAAGAGCGCACCATGACGTGACACTATCTAGTAAGCAAAGAAAGACATATACAAGATGCACCACGACGGATCACTACTGTAAGCAAAGAAAGGCGTGTAACGAGAGTGGACCACGACGGACCACTATCTAGTAAGCAAAGAAGGCATGTGTTAAGAGTGCACCACGACAAACCAAACAAAAAAATTCACATGGCATAGACTGTAAAGTACAATAGATCCGGGAAGGCATGTCAATACATATCATAGCATATAAAAAAGAATCGAAAGAAAGACATGTCATGGCATGTGAGAAGGAATAAAAGTGAGTACGGGTGCTAGTGTCAAGTGTACATAGGGTGTACAATTATTCTTAATTATACAAGATCATCAAGAGGAGATCATGTTGTCCTATTTAAGTCGAGTTCAAAATTAACAAGTTATCAAGTCGGGTCGTCACAAGTTAGGCCAAGTACAGAAAACACGCAAAGATCAAAACTATATTAAATTTTTAGTTGCATATGAACTCCAATTAAGGTGGAACAAGAAGATTCTTGAAGCCAAACATCTAAACTTTTATATTTGAATTTTACAAGATTCTAGCTACAAAATAGCTTAAACAAGCAAAACAGTCATAAATAGCCATTCGAGCACGAACACACTGCCGCGCGTGGGCGAGCATGCGGCGCACAAGTTGCGCTGCACGTGCGAGCAAAATGCCTACGGCGCAAGATGCACGCAAGCACGACGCACGGCAGAAATCGTGCGAGTGTGCGTAGGCAAAATGCCCACGGCGTAAGGTGCAAGCAAGCACGACGCGTGGGAGCACGACAAAAAATTGCTCGGGCGCGCAAGCAAAAATACCCACTGTGCAAGGTGCGCGCTAGCATGGCGCACGGGCGCACGACAGAAAATCGTACGGGCAGTTGCACTATGCGTGGTGGCAAAAATGCCCACGGCACAAGCACGACGCACGACAAAAATACTACGTGCGGCATTTTTTATCATCCCAACAGCACCAACAGGTGTGGGAAACCCTGAACACGAAAATGGTATAAATTTTTCATACGAAATCGAAATCAAGCGATTTAAAAGCCAAAATTGGTAGAATTGAATTTCCTGCAAGATGGAATCATTAGTTTTCAAAATAATAAAGTTTAAGAGATCAAAACCAAGAAAAATAAGAAAAGTTACAAACTTAGATCTACAAAAATGTTACCATCAAAACCAAAAACTCCAAGTTCTAAAGAGGATTAGAATCATACAAGGAAGAAATAGAACAAACAAAAACATTATTCAAGATTGGGCAAGATATACTTGCGTAGGGTTGGAGGAGTAAATGTAGAAGAAGATGAAAAGTAAATAAAAATGGAGGAGAGAGAGAGAGAGAGAGAAAGAGGTTGGTTTTAATACAAAACTCTTCTCATCTAAAACCAACCCAAACCAAGCCAAGCAAACACTACCAAAATACATCATTTTAGCGACGGATGTATTCCGTCGCTAATAGCGACAGACATCCGACAAACGCGATGGTCTTCAATCGAATTGCAGCCAATTATTTTTTTTAAGTTTAAAGGTAAAACTTGGTCGAAATCCATTGCTATCGTCATATATAGCGACAAAAAAATAACTCGTCGCTATGGTCGCCAAGTTGTCAATATTTTGCATGAAAATGTTAGAAAAATTGGCACGAAAATTGGGCGACCACATAGCGACGGATTATCCGTCGACAAACTAGCGGGTATTGAGACGCCTGGCGATGGATATATCTGTCACTAATCAGTCGCTAAATGTTGTGCCCTAACATAAAACAAACCGACGGGGGGAGGGATTTTCATTCCCTCCAAAATTTTCTCTCACCTCTCTCTGTCTTGCTCTCTCTCACTCAGGTATGTCTCTCTCCCCCTCACTCTTGGTGGTCGGGGGTACATCCCGTGGGAATCATGGCCACGGGGGGGGGGGGGGGGGTTAGGGAGCGGAGTGAGGGGGGTCGAGGGGTGTTGGTGGTCGGGGTGGGGGAGGAGGGGGTTTAGGGTGGGGCGGCGGGTGGGGTAGCGGGGGGGGGCTTGGCGTCGGGGGGAGGAGAGGGGGGCCCGTCCGGGGGGGTGTTTAGGTTGGGGGCTCGGCGCGGGGGGTGTTTAGGTTGGGGTTCGATGGGTGGGAGGTTGCGGGGGGGAGTAGGGGAGCGGAGGGGTGCCGGGGGTCTTGGTGGTCGGGAGGGGGGTGGGGGTGGTGGAGGGGACGGGCTGCGTGGGGTCGAACGGGTGCGTAGGGTTCGCACGCGCGCCCGTTCGATCCAACGGTTGAGGACGACGGGCTCCCGATCCCTTATATATTTTTTTCCCATATTATATATATTATATATATATATATATATATATAATACATACACACACACACACTAGTAACTCAAAATAAGCTGCAATATGCTATATATACACTGTTTTCTGCAGCCTATCAGCAGTAACTCCCTTACAAATCTCAATGCACATGTATGCACACACACTAATATGTATACACACACACACTCAACACTCCCACACACCACCATCTATACACACACTAATACCAAGAGTACCAAGTACTCTAAATTTTAATTGATACCGCACTTTTATGTCATAAACATCACCCATAAATGACACACTCTCACACACAACACATACTTCCCTTATCAAGCACAACACCAATGCACTAACACAATCACAACACACACTTTCCTTATGCCAAGTCTTTCGGGTCTATCAGAGTTATAGATTTTTTGAAAATCTAGTATAATGCTGATTACCTCAAAAGGCTTGCATAAGTAAGAGTATAGAGTGTATATCATAGGCGGATGAGTGTATAGAGTGAGCCTCCCTGCTCTCCTTCTTCTCATTCGGGTCATGAGGCCTCCTATTCCACATCATATGATATCCATCTCAACCAAAGCGTAGAGAAGTGTGAAAATATTAATATTAACCAAGGATCGACATCGGAATCGGTATCACCATGAATCTTATGGCTTCTTCTACTAGAACATAGTTTAAAACCAAACGTGTGAAGCAGAGCTTCATATTCACAATATTAGAAGGAAAAAATTTATGATTGGTGGTAGGGCAGCCAGAATCCTTGTGATAGGTCATGTTCCAGGTCAAAAAATATAGTGAAATCATCTTTCCCCATTCTTTCCCCCGACCCCACTACGAAGAAAGACGTTCACTTATTAAAATCCGATATATGTAGGTGGAACAGGGAAGGGGTCAGATTTATCCCGATGGGAGCAAGAGTAACAATATATCCCTATGGTTATTTCATATCCCCCTGCGGATGTAGCATTATAAACTATATCCCCCTTACAATACGTTCACTATGGTTATTTCATATCCCCCTGCAAGAGTAACAATACTTCCACTTTGGCTGAGAGAGTCGAATGAGAAGCAGGGAAGTAGAGGGGGGGTCAGAGAGGGGCCTTCTTGAGAAACAGAAGAAGTATAGGGGTGTCGGTATCAAACTATATATTTTTAATTGCAATTCTCTTTATTTTGTCTTACGATACAGATTTTCATATCCAATCTGCGATGGATCTTTACTTCGTTGATCGTGCCATGTAGTAATTGTCGCAATAGACGTTACGAAGAAGTGGTGACTGTGAGAGATCATTTGATCTGTAAGGATTTCGTACGTGATTACGGCCTGTTGTCATCGCAAGGTGAACTATATGCGGAAAGACAGCATATGGTGTACGATATGGCAGGGCCTAGTTTTGATCTGGAGGATCCTAATCCCGAGGTGAAGGAGTTCTATAAGATATGTTTCAAGATGCAGATACTCCTCCATATCCTGGTTGTGAGACTCATTCCATACTGTCAGGCTATATTGTTAATGGCTTCAAATTTAAGACAATTCTGCTGAGGGTCATTCACCGTTGGAAGGTCATTCACCGTTGGAGGTGGTTACAAGTTCCATATTACACATCTAATTATGTAGAAGAGGTTAAAGTATCCGAGAAGAAAAATGAAATAGATGAAAGCGAAGATGAGGAGGAAGAGGAAGATGAGGACGCGGAGGACGAAGAAGATAAATTTTCAGAAGATGATTGAAAATTAAATAAAATATAAAATATGTTTAACCACTAAGTTATTTTTATACAACAATAAATCTTTCACATTACACGTCTAATACTGTCATTTTGTTTAATCCCTAATTAATCTCCATGTTTTTATCAATTTTACCAGATGGCACCTATGACCCGAGCACGTCGCTTGAGAGAGGCACATATGGCTGCTGAGAAGGTAGTGGTACCATCTGCTGCTGAGGAGGTAGTGCTTCCTCCTGCTGCTGAGGAGGTAGTGGTACCTACTATAGAGATGAAGGTTAAGGAAGAATTTTCCTACTATTAAGGAGGAAGTGATTCCTAAAGTCGAGATAGCTGTGAAAGAGGAGGTGGCACCAGAGGGCAGTTGCACCGGGAGTTCCAGTCATCCATCTCCTCTGGATATTGATCTTGCTGGTATGGATCCTACTTATGCGCCGTGGCTGAGAAGGGAGATCTCTCTGCGCTACGTAGAGGACAGTAGATATATATATGATATGATTTTTGACCAAATTTATTTTCCGTAGACTTATTTCTGGATTTGACTTGGATAGTTTTATAACTCTTGATATTTTTATTTTCTAGACATGGTTATTTTCTAGACTTGGATGTTTTTTGATGCTATTATTTAGACTTGGTTATTATTTAGAAATTCAACGGAGGGCTCCGGGTCTCATTGATGTTGGTTTGTGTTGTTTTGTGATAGATATTTATATTGGTGTGTGTATATATTGGTTTGTTGGTTTCTGTGAGGTGTGATGCATATTATGATGTTTCGATGTTTCGGATGTTGTACGAACAGGGAATGCTCTGTTTTATGTATTTTGTTTTCAAAACTTTTTTAGTTAGCGACGGACTTGCGACTACCAAGTGACGGAAGGCGACGATTGACACTACCAGAATATCACAGTTTAGCGACGCCAAAAAAAGTCACAAAAATGATAAAAAATGTCACTAAGTACATTTTTTGACGTATTTGGCGACGTTTTCTTATGATCGCAGAAACCCTAGTCGCTGATTGCTAAAACGTCGCTAATCGTCGCTCGTTCCGACGTTTACCGACGTATGTATACGTCGGTAATTCACCGACATTTATCGACGTGACGTCGATAACAGCGACGTTTAGCGATGTCAGCAAACGTCGGTCAATTGTGCGACGTATTTAGAATATTATCGATGTTTACCGATTCTCTAAACGACAGTATTTCCTGCAAAAGTTACCGACGTTTACCGACGCTAAGTCGGCAATCACCGATGTTTACCGATGTGACTCAGCGTCGGTAAGCGTCGGTAAATGTCGCTAAATATTCCAGAAAAAAAAAAATAAATTATAAAAAGTCATTTCAGAATCACATTTTTCTCCTACAGTTTAATAGATAACAATAAACATAATAACATGCCCTCCTGGGTTCTCCAACCCCTTCGGTGGAACACTCACACCGGTAAATCATAACAATATAACACAATGTAAATCAACACAAAAAAACAAATATCCAAGTCTATAAACCAACTAACCAACTAAACAAATATCCAAGTCTGTAAATCAATACAAAATAATATGCCGTCCCAAGTCTACAACAAATAACCATCCAACAAATCCAAGTCTATAAACCAACCAACAAATATCCAAACATCCTAACCACCAATACTAAAAGTCTACACACAAACTAAGAATCAACACAAACAACACAAATAAATCCATATGGATAGGAACAAACAAACACAAACAAACAGTCCTAATTAGGAGTACTGGGGATCTGGAAGAGGAGGGGCACCGCCGCACCTCATGGATAGAAACATCTCGTACTCCTCCCGTGAAATCGTCACCGATGAAGAAGGTAGTGACGTCGTGGAGTCGTGTCGATGAAGAAGACAGTGGCGCCGACGGAGTCGACAACGATGAAGGCGCACCCGGAGGACAATAATACTCCAACGCTGCTAGTCGCTGGTGGTAGGAATCCATGGTAGATAACAGCTTCGTACTGCTATCAACCATCGAATCCTGCATCAACGTGAGCCTCTCGCCCATGGACAGCGATGATGCCTGCAGATCCGTCACGCTGTGCTCTGTCGACGCTCTAAGATCAGTAATACCCCGCTTTGTCCTCAGACATATCCCTGAGCTCCATAATGCTGCGGTCGAGCGTATCCAATCGTGCTATGAGCGCAGCATCATCCGTCTGGTACTTCTCCTGGATCCGTTATAGCAGCTCATCACGGACAGACTCCACCATCTGCTAGACTCGGCAGACTCCTGGGAGGGCTGTGGGCCATGTACACTAGAAGGGGAGGTCCTAGAGGACTGTGTCGTAACTAGGGCGCCATAGGATCCCGTACCGTAGTACGTACCCCTGTGGAGACCACCAGCGGCGGTCACCCACAGCTTGTCCTCCGACGGAGCTGGAGCTGGCTGGGAGGAAGTATCGACCTCTCCCGTAGCAGGTGCACTAGCAGCCGCCCGCTCCTTAAGCCGTTGAAACTCGGCCTAGAAAGCATGGATACTCAATAACTTCTAATGTCTAATGTACTTATTATTACTAACTACATTAATATCTATTTACATGTATATTTACTAAGTTATATCAAAACTAACACAAAGTATTAAAATTAATAATAGAATTGTAATACTTACTTAGGCCCGCTCCGCCCTCTCGTCAATAAGCTTCTCGCCCTTCCGATGTGTGGCCAGGAAGATAGTCACCATATTGGCATCATCACCCCTCCTTACATGTAATTAAATATATCACCTTTTACTAATTTATCGGACTTGCATTAAAATAATTTTTTGAAATAAAAAGACATGACAAACGACAAAAATATTCCGTCATCGGAATCGACCCATCGCACCACTTTGATCCATGGTTCCTAGCCGCCTTGGCCTTCTCTGACTTTTTTTGTACCTGTTGGAACCTACTTTCCACAGCTGATTCATCGTACGTGTTGGAACCTACTTTCCGTAGCTGATTCAACTCATCAATCAATAGCTGTAAATACACATCGATGTTCCTTTTCGAATTGTTCGGACCTGGAATAATACGGTGAGGAACATATACGGAGTCTTCATGCACATCCAAGGCGGTAGATTGTACGAAGTGACGATCACAGGCCAACACGAATACTGGGATCCCGAAAGTCCGAATGGGGTAAAACCGTCGGAGCAGAGACCCAATCTGACATTACGCGGATCAGAAGCAAATTTTGGATACTCTCGATCAAAGTGCTTCCATGCTTCTCCATCAGATGGGTGATCCAACACTCCTTCTGTCTTTCTCGCTTCGCTTATGCCAACTCATGTTTTCTGCAGTTTCCTTCACCATAAACAACCGCTGCAACCGCGGCGTCAACGACAAGTAGTACATCGAATCGGTAGGCTTCCTTTCACCGATAGACTTTCCTCTACTACTGCCCTTGTAGCGATCAGCACCCCAAAATCTGCAGGCATCTTCATTCTTGTCGTCTTTGTAGTACAACATGCACCCGTTGCGACATGTATCAATTTTTTCATATCCCATCCAGAGCGATCTCACCATCCTCTTAGACTGGTAAAAGTCTTTAGGCAACTTAGCACCCTCAGGCAATATTTCTATAATCAACTCTATAACTCAATTGTAGCAATCTTGCGACATATTAAAATCGGACTTGATGCTCAACAATCTTGTAACCACCTCCAATGGTTAATGATCCTCACAATCAGGATATAATGGAGTACTTGCATTCTCCAGCAACTCCATGAACTTTGCAGCATCGACGTTTGGTGCCTCCTCAGGTGCATCATAATTGTCCGGATCGAAACTAGGCCCTGCCGCATCAAAAATCATGTTCACCAACCCATCGTCATAAGCAGCGTGGTTGTGGACATCCACATAAGGCTCATTCTACGATGTTAAAAACACAAGTTCTCTATGCGCGCTCCACTGATAGTAATTCGGTGTGAAACTCTTCGAGTATAAATGATATGTGACTTTCACTTCTGGATGATATTTCAAGTTGCGACCTCTCACACACGGACACTTAAATTTGGTACCATCCATGTACTGATGGAACGCCTTGGCAAACTGCAAGAACTGCTGTACACCCTCTATGAATTCTTCCCGCACACCACACATGTCATCAGGATGATGGTTGTACATCCAAGAACGATTCCGCAGATAGTAATTCAGATCTATATCTATTTAAGGATAATTCTGTAAGATAAATATGCACATCGTTGAAACACTTGTAAAAGTAATAGGCGCATTAATTATGACATATCCTAAACATTGAAATAGAATCCCAAGTAATCATGATACAACAAGTGGTAAGTGTATCACATATCAGAATTGACCACACAGAAGACTTAGCCTAATTAATCTCCATAAACAAGTGGTAATAAGTCCATAATTAATCTCCATAAAACAAGTACAACTGGTAATAAGTACATAATTAAGTCCATAAACTCATCTCCATAAAACAAGTACAGCTGGTAATAAGTACTAATAGTCCAACACAAAATATATCCATGAAACTACACTAATGACAACCACGCAGCTCACGCATACGCTCAATGATACCATCATGCAACATCTTCGAAAAAGTGGGATCGACGGCGGGAAAGTGTCATTCCATGCAGGTTCTGGATGAATAGAACTCCCGGTCTCACTAGCTACCAGTGCCACTTCCTCCTTAACAGTAGGAGGAGCCACCTCAGCAATCTGTGTTTTCCTCAAACGACGTGCCGCTGCCCGGGTTATGGGTGCCATCTGGTAAGATCAATATTCATAGAGAATATAATTGTAACATAAGCAAGATAACTAAAGAAACCATCATCTCGTTTGAGTACATTTTCGAAAGCAGATAAAAAGGTTACATTTCAAACCCAGTTTTTATTTTCGAAACCTACTCTCAGTTAACATATCATGCAACTCAGTTCATATATATACATTACCCAAACCTATACATATTTCATTCAATCCCAAATGACAGTTTTCATGTATCAAACCCAAGTTCCATTGTGAAATCTCAGTTTTCTTCATATGAACTGTAAGATACAATGAGTATACCTATACATATGTACATACAATGATACACATGAAAATACCTATATATACTTATTTAAAATGAGGGAAAAGTATGTACAGAGGTTAACATACATGTGTACGTGTCAAGGGGGTGTCCACGTGTCCATAAAACTGGACACGAGTGTCCAAACTACACAGTATACATGTACAAGTGTCTGTCTCGTGTCGTGTTGTGTCCAGAGGTAGGTCAGACATAGGGCTTCGTGTACAAGTGTCTGCCTCATGTCGTGTTGTCTCAGATATAGACCCGGGGTAGCATGGCACAGTCATAGGATTAGAGTTTACCTAGTCGGGGAGGAGAGGGTCGTCGACGGGGGAGCTGGAGACGGAGGGGAGCTGGAGACGGAGGCCGAGGGTCATCGAGGGGGAGATGGAGACGGAGGGGAGCTGGAGCGGGTCGTCGACGGGGAGTAGAGGGCCGAAGGGGGTCGTCGAGGGTCGCGGTGGGGGAGCCGAGGGAGGAGGTCGCTGAGGGTCGTCGAGGGGGAGTCGATCGAGGGGGGAAGGGTCGGCGAGGGGGAGCCGAGGGAGGAGGAAGTCACCGAGGGTCGGAGGCGGTCGTCGAGGGTCGCCGAGGGGGGACCGAGGGGGTCGCCGAGGGTCGGGGGCCGAGGTGGTCGCCGAGGGATCGGTAAAAAGGAGGAAGGGATCGAAATAATGGGGCGAATGAAAACTCAAACCTATATTTTCAATTGAGCGACGTCTTTATTAAACGTCGGTAAACGTCGCAAATATTATTGATACTAACGATGCCTTATTAAAAACGTCGGTAAACGTCGCTAATATTAGTGGTATTAGCGACGTTCACCGACATATCCGCGATGAATATTTTTTAATACAAAACGTACTCGCAATACGTCGCCTAACGTCGTCAATAGTGACGTCTTGCGACGTTATATATAACGTCGCTAAATTGTTAAAACATAGCGACGGTTTTACTAAGCGTCGCTAATTGCGTCGCTAAAATGACTTATTCTGGTAGTGTGAGGGACGAAATATTTTGTCGCTAACTGGAGAATTTCCAGTTAGCGACGGATGTCGACGGATTAGCGACGGATTATCCGTCGACAATTCTGAAAATATAAGATTTCCAGAGCCTAAGCGACGGATATTCCATCGCTAAACTGTCATTCTTCCGTCGAGTATTAGCGACGGCTAGCGACAAATTGACGACGAATTTTGCGTATCAAAAAATCTTTGATACGCGATTACTGACATATTACCGACGGAGTTGTCCGTCGCTAAAAAGTAGTATCAGAAACTTTCTGATACTTGATTCCATCGGAAATCCGTCGGGTAACCGTCGCTAAATGTACGATTCTTGATGACGACAATCCGTCGCTAAGCAGTCGAATGGCGACTGCTTAGCGACGGGCTATTTTTCGACGGATATTTTCAGCCAAATTTCGTCGGTAATCCGTCGCTAAGTCAATTTGTCGACGAATTAGCGACGAATATGACCGTCGCTAATTCGCTGTATTTTAGTAGTGAAAGCCAAGCCAAGTTTAACCAAACCAAATTAAACCAAGTCAAGATTAAGAAAGACAAATCAAAACACGGGTCACCTGATAAATGTTAGAATTCCATATACGTACACAAAAAATACATATAGCGAAAAACGGAAGTGACAGGCGTGCCGTCGGTATACACTGGTATACTTGCGGTATGTCGGTCAAGGAAAAAATCTTAAGTTGAAAAATAATTTTAAAACATTCTGAAAACCAAGAAAATACGAAATATAGTACATAAATACATATCCGTATATAAATACTGATACCGTGAGATGCTAGATTGAATAAATTTATATATGTTTGTATTGTGGTGAATCATAATGAGCTTTATATAGCATAATACCGTCGATACAGTGGAGTGCTGGGCGTGCACACACACTTGTGTCCGATCATCCAGGCGTAGATTGTGACAGTATCAGAGCCTAAGATTTTTCAATCCCAGGGATATTAAGGGCACTTTCAGTTAATTAATATTGTTTTTTTTGTTGTTGTCTGTTCTGTCTGTCCGAGTTTCTTACCACCGCTGAAGCTAGATGTGACACGACCGATCCAAACGTATACTACAGTATTATGTTTGTTTCATGGTGATTAGTGATTTTATGCATGGCAAAGCAAGAAACAAGCAGTTGTTGCGTATTCTTCTACTGAGGCATAGTATAGATCGATGTGGCTGCCACTACCAGGAATCGTTCATTTATGGAGGCTGCTCTCTGATAAGGGCATTGCTCCTAAAGACCTATGCCTCTTTACAATAGGAGTGCTATACATATTACAAATAATTCGATTTTTTATGAATGAACAAAGCATATTGACATTGATTGTAATTTTCGTCCGTGAGCATTTTTACTAGACACTTTCTCTACAAATGTGACCTCCGTTGATTAGCTGACAGATTTTTTGCAAAGTCACGCCCCACACCGCGATTTCAATTTCTATTGAGCATACTCATGTTGTTGACCCATCATGAGTTTGAATGGGGTCTTAAGATATGCTTAGATTTAGGATTAGATTCAAGTCTATCTTTGCGCATCTTCTATATGGACACAATTTTGTTTTTCTCTATACGATATTCCTTCTCGTATATATATATATATATATATATATATATATCATTTAATAAAATCAATATTGATTTGTTTCATACTACCTTTCATGGTTATTAATCGCTCGTATCTATTATTTTACTTTAGTGCTTTTTCTTAGTGAAATTTGGCAGGGGATCTCCTTGATCCCATCCTTTATCTAAAAAACACCTGATATGTTGCTTGATTTTTTTTTTTCGAGTTTGGTTTGAATGTAAATTTTTGTGTCTCATCTTTATTCTTGTGCATTTTTCGTTCAGCTTGTTCCGTAACACTGAGAGAAATGCTCCTTAATGCGTTAATCTGATTGATCCCACTTAGACTTTCGTCAGGGCCGGCCCGTGGGCAAGCCCAGCAAGATCTGGGGCTTGGGCAAACCCCACCCCATGGGGCAACCCCCCAGCCCCCCCCCCAAAAAAAAATCCCAGAAACCCAAGTACCAAAAGCTGATCCAAATGAGCCCATTGAGCCGGCCCTATATCAACGGAACCACAGTCAATATACCCAAAATTTGATTCTCAAATCCCTATTTTTTACTCCTTCCCGCAGAAGCCGATCAGGCGCTCCGTCGAAGAAAAACACCAACACCGACCGGACGACACCCCCCAAAGTCAGTTTCTTCTTCTTCTTCTTCTTCTTCTTTGTTGATTGACACTTTAGTTCCTAGTTTCTGCAGATTTTATAGGCAACAATCATTAGAGATTTAGAAATTAGATGAAGTCTCATGGCACCATACCAGCTTCATTCTTCTTGATTAGGCTTTTTGAGGCACCATACCAGCTTCTTTTTTTCTTCTTCTTGATTAGGCTTTTTGAGGGAAGACAAGGACTGTGGTGGGGTTTTAAATGGTATAGAATTTTCCAGGAACCGTTGACATTTTGGACAAATGAAAACAAACACGATGGTTTGACCATTGGATTACAAATTTACAAACCGTTGACATAAACATTTTAAATGGTATAGATTATCCAGGAACCGTTTCTAGTTTCCGCTGAAGAATTCTTTTGCTTAATTAATTTTATTCATATCAATATGGTAGAAGACTCGTGTCTACTTTACGGTTTCTGCGTAGATTTTAGGCAACAAATAATTTATAACAATCACCATGAAAATAAAAAGGGAAAAAGGAACATGGACAAAGACTAGTGAGTAATCTGACGAAGAATGAAATTAAAAAAAATTGTGATTTGTAAGAAAGTTAACTACTTAGTTTAGTAATTGTTGTTTGAAATAAAATTGTGATTGTAAAGGTACTATGACGAAGAATGAAAATGATAATGATCGAGTAAGATTTCAACAACAAAATTTCGGAGCTTATAATAGAAGGGTCAAGCAACGTAAAGATGCAATGTCACAATGTAATCTTGATATTATGAATTTAATTTCGGACTTACTTTTTGTTGTTATTTTTGTAATCAAGATTGTATGGTATAGTTCAAGCTAAAAGCACAATGTAATCTTGATATTATGATTTTTTTTTTTATCTATATGCTTTGTTGTAATTATTTTTAATATGGGTCAAGGGGCAACCAAAATGAGCTCCGGCTAGGGCAACCCATACCCCCGGCCCGGCCCTGACTTTCGTACAAACCAGGAAACTTTATAGGCCATGACCATTGGATTTATAGGAGGCATGGTCGAGATTTGATCATATTATGGAAAGAATTTAGAAACAATTTTGGTTTCTAGACAAGGCAATCTCATCCAACTATATTATCCTCAACGCGAAGCTTTATGTAGGCCCACTACAAGAAACTAGAATATCTTACAATGGTCAAAATTATTGCAAAAATAATATAATCTTGCAAAATCATTCTGCAACAGTTACTGGAACTATTGTGAATTCGAGCGTTGCAGATTTCTTGCAACGGTTATAGAATTTTTGCAACGTTTTTATAAATAGTTGCAAAAACGTATTATGTAACGGATCTCATGTCAATGCATAATAGTTATATAGTTTTGTCAATAATATATTTGGCAACGAATTACAAACCATTATAAATATTGAGTAAAGCACGATGATTGATAACTGTTGCCTAAAATATTTCATGCAACGGTTAAAAATTGTTGCGGATAATAGGCAACGGTAAATTAAAAATACTTTTTTTTACCTCCAATGGGGCTCAAACTCCCAACCTCCTGGATCACATGCCTCTGCTTTACCACTAGGCTACAAGCTCATTTGTATATAAATACTTATATATATATAATATATATGTACTTATATCATTTTTATCAATTGAAGCTTTTAGATCGATGTTAAATATATTATTTAATATTTTTTTGTTAGCGAACAAGGAAACCAATTAGTACGAGTAATTTTAATGATTAAATCCCTATTGTGTATACATAAAATTCAAATTAGACATTGAATTGTAATGACTAAACAAACTGTTGCAAGATCAATATTTTGTAATAGTTGTTTATTCTTTTGACAATGGTTATCATAAACATTGTTATTAAACAAAAAAATTGTAACTAGTAGCATAAATCATTGCACAATCATTACAAATATAAGCCCACTCACAACAGGTTGTAAAAATTGTTGCACAACTATCTAACAATGAGCCTTTTTATAAGGCTTTATGTAAACGTTGCAAAAATTAATAAATTTGTAATAAACTTAAAATCCTTGCATAACCGTTGTCCATTCAACTCGCTTTGACAACACTTTCATAAAATTGTTGCTTGACCGTTGTAAAAAACATTTAGCAAGTATTTATTAACCGTTGTAAAAAAATATATATTAGGCAATGGTTACTCTATAACCATTGCAACCATTACGTAACTGTTGTAAATTATAGTTCCAGCAACATTCATAAAAGTGTTACATTAAACCGTTACAAATTAGAAATATTTTTTGTAGTGGCCGTAATATTCTCTCCTCTATGAGTTATGTAAGGAGAGAATCCAAATGGGTAGAGGGAAATGTTATTTCTTCTAGGGCAATTAGGTTGCGAAGGGATATAATAAAATTCCATCATGATCCATCTGCGACAATGTTATTTTTATTTCATAGCAATCACTAATTCCACATGCATTGCAACAAGTCCATCTATAGTCCTTTTAAATTTATATGATGACAGAGTAAGAATTTGATGGTGACGGCCACTAATCACACATACTGATAAAATTTAAGAGGGACGAATATACTATATATTTAAAATTTTAAAAATTTATACTATATTTTATTTAAAGATTTGAGAAATTATATATGTTCCCTCCCAGCACCATAACATAGCTTTGTTCACGGTTCTAAGGTTATCTTATCCTTGACTAAGGTTCTACATTTTCGGGCTACATTTTTTTTTTGTTAGATCTTGAAGAGAGAATAATGTGAGTGGAAGATGAAGACACGGGCTTCCAAACTATTCTCTTACACTTTGGATGATGGTGCATGTGTGGTTTTAGAATTTAGATTCACCATCCATATCACACTTGTCAGCTGAGAGTTTTTTTTTTTGTCCGCAGCTCCTCGGTGGTGGTCCTCCCACCTCTGAAGGTTTCCTTAAATGGAGAAAGAGAGTTTTGGACTGTGGAGGAGAGATTCCCAACTCGTGGGCTGTCCCATCTCTCACTCACTCGCTAGCTAGCCGCTCGCTCACTCACAGGTCTCCACTGTCTCCACACTGTAGAAGTGGTAGATTCAGTATAGATTGAAGCAGTTAAACTTGAATAAGCTTGGCTGTCATCACCTCTCTCTTCTTTTCCCTATGACCCAAAAGTCCAAAACCCAGCCCCCGTACCCTAACCATAACTCTGACTGCCCTACGTTGGGGGGGGTCACTTCTTGTCACCTATTTACTTCCATCAGCAACTCTATTCTGTTGCATGGGGGGGTGGGGGGGGGGGGGGGGGGGGGTGGGGGGGGGGGTGGGGTGTAGCAGATTGGGGGGAGTACAGGCAACTTCCCTCCTTCAGCCTAGCCTAGGCTAGGTTAATCTACTTCCATCTCTTCTTATCTCTTTGGCACTGCTGAGAGTCAGGTAGCCTAACAGACAAGACCATAGGTTCAGATGAAATGGCTGGTAGTGGCAATAATGGTCCCGCTTCCCAAATCTCAAATACTTTGTTGGATATAGTTTTGGTATCTCATATACATGCATATTATTTCGGATCTCGAAATCGATCGATATTAATATTTGAATTTTGAAATTACTGTTTACGTAGGCTAATGAACAGTATATCTAAATTTTAGCATCGATATTTTCGAGACACAATCTCTAATATATATGTGAGACTCTAAAACTAAATAATCCATCTGTTTTTTAAATGTCATTTGTTGTTGCAATGTATTATTTGGTTGCAGGGATTATATTGTGTGATTGCATAATTGCATTGAAGTTGCAACTGCATAGAGTTACGTGGATAGGTTACAGTTGAATTGATATTTGCATGAAAATGAGCATAAGAATTATGATAATGTATGCATACCTCCAAAAATTTTATCCCTCCATGTCCTTCCGCCACATGACACTCCCTTATGACCCAAGCAAATAGGAGGGGTAGTTGGGAGAAGACATTGGCCAATAGAAGAAGGTCATGTGACAGAGGGACATGGAGGAATGAGTTTTTAGAGGTACATGAAACATTTTCAAGAATTATTTGGTGCCTTGAAAAGAAGAACTATGCTATCTAAAATACTAACTTTTCACGAACTAATTAAACAAAAAAAATGGGATGGACGTTGCTACGTTGTCCGTCCTACGTGGTGACCGCGTCTACCTGCGGATATGTGGCGTGCAGTCACTGGTCCCTGGTCTGGGGTGAGCCTATGATAGCAGGAGGCGAATGGCTGACTGTTACAAGGATGTGGGCCAGCACGGTCCCCTCAGGGACGGGCAAAATTTCATTCCAAAATGAAATTTGTCAATAAAAAGAAATGTTGACAGGTGATCTCCTGGGGGACGAGTATTTTTAATATTATTAAATAATTAAGCTTACACATGTAATGCGAAAAAAGTTGCAACCATTTCTCTACAAGTTTCCTTGCACAAATACATGTTGCAAAAGATGTCATGCTTGATGATCATACTTGAGAGTGATCAGTCAGCTTTCAAAGCCAACTTTGGAAAGCTCCAAGCGTTCAAATCTGTAACCAAAATCAGCCAAGATCAGGCCTACATCATAAAGAAGCTCCCCAACTATTTTCTCATCAGAGCTCCAACAGTGCTGTAGTAGTTGGAGACAGAAGTAGTAGGTTTCGAGTCGAGAGAGATTAGTCAGGGACCAAGTGAATTTTGAAGACCTGAACCCCTTTGAAATTATGTACCTGTTTTTCCCTGTGGAATGACCCCATATATTAAATCCATCGAGTGTGACTGATTGGACAAACAATCTGTTTCCCTTCTTACCAGGAGCAAAACTAATTGAAAGCTGCAGTTGTTGTTTGGTTGTTGGAGTAATTCTCACAAGAGTAATTGTTGGTAGGTTCACAAGCATGCAATTCATCCATACATAGAATTAGGTTTATAGCATGATCACATCCTGTCACCCACCTGGCAATACTCCGTCTAGAGTTGGTCATGCTTGTTTCTGAAGTTAATTCTTGAAGGAGCTTTCTTGACCATATAAGGTTAAATATTAAGTTACATAACTCGCGTGATTTTCTTCGAAAATAGTAGTAGTTATTCTAAGATATTACTCACATGATCCAAGATACACAAACCAAGAAAATTTTTTAAAACCAGTAAAACTATCAATACCCAAATCCAGCAATGCTATCATGGCACAATATCACGAAAATCCGTCACCCTTGATTACGACACCCAAATCATGAAAATTAAGAAAATACAATATATATAAATACTCACAAATCCGCATGCGAATATGATACAGTGAGTCAAGCCTCACAACTTTTCCTCCCTTCGAAAAATGAAATTTCAATAGGGCACTCGTCAAGCTATAAAATCTAGAAAAATATAATATAAGGAATTAAATGGAAACTCGAAGATACAGAAAATTCATATGTAAAACTTGCATAAGGAAACCTAAAAATAACTTCTAAGCTACAACCAGCACATAAATGCAAACACACATTACAAGGTTAAGATACGAGTATAAGAATGAGTATACCTCATGAGTCGAAAATATAAGGGTATCGAGCTCGGATCATTCCTCGTGTTCCCATATCAATTCACTCAGCAAGTGATTGCCCAAAGCGATACGACCTAGATGGATAGTCCGGTTCTTGAGAACCTTCTTCCTTTGATCCATAATGGAAAGGACACCTTCTCATACGATAGGTCGGTACCAACAACCAACTAAGAATGATTTAGGATATAGCTCGGATCCGAAACATACCGAAACAACTAATATACGTGAAGCACATTTTGTACCTTGCGAAGCAACAATGAAAGAGCAAGACGATATGAGATATCTGAAACTCCCTCAAGAATATCGAACTGAAATATATCTCGGACTAAGCTTTTTCTATACCGCAAATCTGCTAACTCCATGCATATGGGGTCACTACAAAAATATTGGTGATTAGCGACGGACAAATCCATCGCTAAATATGACATTCCATCGCTAATTAAGTTTATCGACGGATTACCGACGCAAAGGGTACGTTGAAAGCTTTATCGTCGCTATGACAAATACGTCGGTAATCCATTGCTATAGTGACACATTAGCGACGGATCTGCCGACCAAATGTAGCAACGGATTTGCAACGTATATAAACCGTCGACAAGTTCTGCGACATATTAGCGACGGATTACCAATAGACTTTTGTGAGCTACAATTACAAATTTTTCAGAAGCTTAGCGATGGATATTTCCGTCGCTAACTTGTCTGATACGCTTTTGGTATAAGACAACACGTCAGCGACGAATTTTTTTATCGGTAGTTAGTCGCTGACCTGCAGATTTTTCGTCGGTAGTTGTCGGTAAGCCGTCGCTAGACTGCAATTTTTTCAGGTATCCGTCGGTATTCCGTCGCTAGTCAGTCACTACGTTTTTCATAATTGTCAGAATAATGAATAATTGGTTCCTACTTTGCTCAAACCTGTCATATATATATATATATATATATATATATATATATATATATATATATATATATATATATATATATATATATATATATAGACAGGTTTGAGCAAAGCAGGAACCAATTATTCTGACAATATATATATATATATATATATATATATATATATATATATATATATATATATAAAATATATATAGGGTTCTACAACAGTTTTTAAACTCGTATCTATTGTCTTCCAAAATAGGGTTCTACAACAGTTTTTAAACTTCGAATTTTGTAATTTTTCTTGATCTTTCAAGAATTTTCACAATTAATCTAGGGAAAATAAGATTAACCTAACTGAAAAGTTTTGTAGGTGGTCAACTAGGCTAAATGTAGAAGATTACGCCTCGAAGAATTATGAAACGATGAGGGAGAAGTCGTACCTCAAAATTGGGATAGGGGCTACTTTTGCTGCTACTGTTCTTTGCGGCTACTGTTGCGGCCTTGCGGCTGCTGCTGCTATCCTTGTGGCATTACCACGCCGGCACGCATGCACAGGGTCAGGGTCGCCGGAGTAGGGTTAGGGTTTCATCTTTTTTTTTCTTTTCTTTTCTTTCGGTGGTCTATATATATGCGTGCGTATGTTTGTTAGGATAATAGGGGAGGCTCGAGCTCGGGTTGCTACTGTTGCCACGGGAACAATAGTGGGTTGGTTTTCCTTTTTTTTTAATAAAAATCCAAAAAAATATATGTAAATTTCTAATATTTTAAATACATTTTCCCTAATTCACAAAATATTTTCTTATTATTTTTTCTATAAAATACTTTTGATATCAACAAGAAATTTTTGCTAAAATAATTCTAAATTCTAAAATTATATAAAATATATTTCTAATAGTTAACTTGTAAATTATATATTTTATATTCAAGGGGTGAAAAATATTACTATGCTTAATACTAATAAAAATCCACAACTCATTTTTAAATAAATAAATAAATAAATAAAACTCGTAATAATAATTGATAAAAATTAAAAAAAATTGGGGGGGGAGGGGGTTTACACCTCCTCTACATGAGGTAAGTCTCTATGTCAAGCTTTTCATCAACTATATCATCCTCTACAGTAATGTCAACCTCCATATCGTCAACACCGGCTCAAGTCATATATGTTGGTTGAGGCATAACTACCTCATCCTCCTGGTATGCTTGATCTCTAATATTATATGTATTAATTTTTTGCTTTAGTTTTGCATACAGTCCACCAATCACGAATAGTGCGTCATCGACTAGGATAACTCGTGTAGTACACTTGGACCGTTTGACTAGCCAACATAAATGGTTCGAAACCAACATATCTTTTTCCATATTTTATGTCAATAAATCCAAACTGTTTGTTAATTCTTCATCCTTGCTTGGGTGTTGTGTCGAACCAATCACATTTAAACAGCACAATTTTGGTATCAAAAGAGTAATCCAGCTCTACAATATCTCTTAGAACAACGTAATAGTCAAATTCTGTATCGGCATCGTAGACTGAACCCCTTACATAAACTCCGAAATTCTTTGTATAATTAGCCTCCCTATCGACAAAAGAGTGATTGATAGGCTTATCAGTGGTTCTAAATTTGAAGCCATTGATGGTATTTTCATCCCAACATTTCGTCGTCTTGCTTGGTCCAATAGCTAGTGCTCGAAGTCTTTCATTCTGTAATTGTGTACCATGACAAAAAACCTAAAACATCATGTATCATAACGTCATTAGACAACGCTTGGAAAAATTATTGAAATTAGAATAGTTAAATAATTTTAATCCTTACATAGTTATGGAACCACGACAAAAAAATTATGTCAACCTCTCTAGCAAGATCATCATCATCAATGTTAGGTCTCTCCATTGTTTATCAGCTCTAAAAATACTATGATAATAATGAGAAAATTTAGAGAACTTATTTTACAAGTATATAACAAATTAGAATATGTAGCAAAATTATGTCGCTTACTTCTCTATATCTTCCATCTCCTCTATATCACTATTTAGGCATATATACCGATGAGTGGCTTCAAACTCATCGTCCTCCAACCACTGTAACTTAGAAGCACTTGTAGGCTTGCTATCAACATTGAAGATAGTACAGATTCTACTATTCGGTGCATCGACCTCACCTTCATCATTTTTTGGTGTTCGATTCTAGTTTGTTCTGACATGAGTATCAAAGTAGACTGAGCATAAGATTAAAACTTTTTCAATAATATATGCTTCGCATATCAAAGCTTCTACATGAGCCTTATTGCCCATGTTCTCCTTCAGGTGATGTAGATATCTATAAATAATATATTGAATGTTAGAAATGTTTGAATAAAAAATTAATACTAGATAATTAATTATTTTACACCTCTCAAATGGATACATCCATCAATAATGGAGGGGAGCACCGATACATGCTTCGCATGTAAGATTAATTGGCAAATGCTTCATACTATCAAAAAGATGGAGGAAACACCTTTTTTTAACTTGCACAATGTCAATAAAATCTTCTCCTTAAGTTCAAACATATGTTGCACCGTCAACTTACTTGAACACAAATCCATAAAGAATGTAGATAACTCGGCCAAAGGATCCTATACTTGAGAAGACATCATCTCTCTCAGAGCAATAGAAAGTAAATGCTCCATAAACATGTGGCAATCATGAATCTTCATCCCTATCACCTTGCGTTTGTTGAGATCGATACATCTTGCCAGATTCGACACGTAACCGTCAGAGAATCTCAACTTTGTAATCCAATTGCATATTATCAATTTATCATCCCTACTCAATGTAAATGGTTCTAAGGGCTTGACCCAGTAACCATTGGATCTTTATGTTAGACGCAACTCTGGACGCTTGCAAATAATTTCCAAGTCCTTTTTGCTTTTGGATTTTCTTTTATTTTTTCTTGATATCCATCACCGTATTGAAGATGTTGTTGAATACATTTTTTTCAATATTCATGACATCAAGATTGTGTAATATGAGATTATCCTTCCAATAAGGTAAGTCCCAAAAGATACTCTGTTTCGTCCAATTATGGCTATGTCTAAATCCTTCTAAGTGATGGCTCGATCTCGGATCTTCCATTACAGTTGGCAAATGCTCTACCTCTGCCCAAACGACATCTTTAGTCAATTTCAATGGAGGAGGAGTTAGTTCATGTTTACCAGCTCTAAAGGCGTCCATGTTCCTTTTCCATGGATACGACATAGGAAGGAACTGACGGTGAAAATAGAAAAAAAAAATCTTTTCCTCCATTCTGGTGGCGGAATGTCTTATTCTTTTCCATACATATCGGACAAGAATAATATTATGAATACTCTACCCAGTTAACATTCCGTATGCTGAAAAATTATTGATGGTCCACATCAATATTATTTTCATCTAAAAGTTCTGTTCCATCGATATATCATACGTCTGAACGCCGAACTTCTATAATTGTTTTAACTCATCCACCAATGGCTGCAAGTAGATATCGATGTTCTTCATTAGATTTTTTTTGACTAGGTATAATAAGTGTTAAGAACATATTAGGAGTCTTCATACACATCTACGGTGGTAGATTGTAAGAGTTCAAAATTATCGACCAACATGAGTACTGAGACTCCGACTGTCCGAAATGAGTGAATCCTTCAGAACATAAAGCCAACCGAACATTCGTAGGCTACGCAACAAATCCAGGATGACATCGGTCAAAATGCTTCCATGCCTCTCCATCGGATGGATGAAATAATTCTCCTTCGTCTATCTTTCGTTCTTTGCTATGCCATGTCATGTGTTCTATAGTATTCGAGGACATTACATCCTCTATAGCCTCTTTGTGATATGCAAAAGTTATATTTATTTGTAGGGTCGCAACCTTGCTCATGTAGTTGATTTTCCTTCGCCCCGAATGGACTTGTACCGGTTCTCGTGACGAATAATACATCTGTCTTTATCATTGTTCTCCTTGAAGTATAACATGCAGACGTTTCGACAACAATCTATCGTTTTATAGCCTAATCCGATTTTTTGTATCATCATCTTCGATTTGTAAAAAGTTTTCTGCAAGTCCTTTGCTCATATTGACAGCAACTCTCTAACAAACTGAATTATTCGGTAGTAGCATTCCAACGGTAAGTTAAAATCAGACTTGAGGTTCAACAGCCGCTTCACTATCGACAGGACAATGAAATTCAAAATCGGATATAATAGAGTATCGGCGTGGTTGAACATATCATAGAACTCTTTAGCAGTAGGATTCGGATTCTCCGAATCAAAACTTGGATCGGTATAAACCGCATCAAATACCAACTCACGTGCCAAGTTTTGATGCCGATATTCGAAGTGATCTCCAAGAATAGACTCTCCCACCTCCATAATGAAGGATGACTAATATTACAGAACCAAAGGTTCTCCTTGAGCTGTCCACTCGTTGTAGTTCGGTACGAAACCCTTCTTGTAGAGGTTCTCTCTCACAAGATCTACCTCTTTGAATGGTATATTATGCAATTGACACAAGGGTACTTTATGAGCCTTCGGTCCATGAAATTAGGTTGGTTACTGGCGTATCTCATAAATTCCTCGACGTCCACCTTGAAATCATCCGTCAAACCAATCTTGCTTTCATGTCGCTGATTGTACATCCATGAATGGTCAACTAAGTATCGACTCATTGTTCAAACGAATTCTGCACCATGTACCATATATTGTGCAAATACAATTATCAAAAAAATAAATAATAAGAATATTCTAATTAACTATCTAATTGTAGTAACTAATGTTAACTGTATAGGTACCATAATCGGACATATCGACTTGGTATCGGCCTATCCGAGTTGGTATCGGCCTTATCTAATTGGTATCGACCGTATCGAATTGGTATTGACCTTATCAAATTGGTATCGGCCTATCAGATAGGTATTGGTCGTATCGGATTGGTATTTGCCTTATCAAATTGGTATCGTCTTATCCGATAGGTATCGGCCGTATCGGATTGGTATTGACCTTATCGAATTGGTATCGGCCTATCCGATAGGTATCGGCCGTATCCGATAGATATTGGCCGTATAGAATTGGCATTGGCCTTATCGAATTGGTATCATCCTTTCTGATAGGTATCGTCCGTATCATATCGGTATCGTCCATATCCGATAGGTATCGGTTGTATCATATTAGTATCGACCATATCGGATTATTATCGTCCTATCGGATTGGTATTGGCCGTATCATATCAGTATCGGTTGTATCATTATATTATAGTATTGACAAACCTATAACACCATCCTAGAATTTAATAATATTTTGAATAACATTCAAGGAGGGAGCCGATATCAGATTCATTGTGAACCTCCGCTAGTATGCCAAATAAAACTTACAAATTAAATTTAAATCAATCTTAGTTGGTTTGAATTACAATTTAGTACTAACTCAGATAATTTATAAATAAAAAATAATAACAAATTAATCCAGTTACAACTCAAGGTTATGAGTTATAATATATTCTGATCACTTCTAGGTCTAATTTCTTACCTCTTTTTTTGGTACTTTTATTTCACAAAGTAGGATAAATAATTTTGTGACAAAATATTATGAATAATATAAACAAAAAAATACATACATACATACATACATACATATATATATATATATATATATATATATATATATATATATATATATATATATATATATATGTATATATATATATATATACATATATATATATATATATATATATATATATATATATTCCATAGGGTTCTTAAACATGTGATACTTAAACAATTTTGAGGGTAATTAAATTTAAATTTAAATTTAGTTTGAGGAGGTTTAGAAATCTCATAGTGAAGACTGAGACGAGGAGGAGGGCAAGATGGAGGCAACGTTGGAGAGAGGGAGGCGGCATGGGGGTCATGCCCTGAGTCGATAAACCGTTCGTCCCCGGTAGTATTATGCCGAATCGATCGTCCTCGCTAAGGCGTGATGTCGTATGAGTCTGGAATTGCACTTGTACAAGGCAAGAACATTACGTTTGATCATTATATTGAAACACCAAGTTTAAATTTCATAAATCACATCAGAATTGAACACGCGATTTAGGAAGATAGAAATATGCTTTTTTATTTATAACTTGCAACGAAGTGCAAGTCGTAATTACATTGGATGCCATTGCGGCTATATTGATTGAAACAAAAGAAATATATTCGACAAGCTGTCTGAACTAATACTTGTCGTTCCATACATTCGTCCCTTTATACATAAGCCTTCGATGAATTGGCTTCAAAATACTTCAGAATAGGAAGAGCTTCAAAATGCCTCTTCGCACTTCAGCTTTAGTTTATAGCTCCCGCAGCACCTGGGGAGTTGGGGAGGGAGTTAGAACACTTGCTAAGTGGACGAAATGAACCCACTCGTCTAAACCGACTCTGATTGTTAAGGTAGGTATGCTTTCGAGTTTTCTTTCTATTTAGAACTAAATGAATTCAGTTCATATTGATAGCCATCTTTGAAGTAATAGAGCATATAGTAAAACATAACAATTTATCATAATTCTTACCACGGTAGTGCTCGTTCCTGCATAAAAACAGAGATAATATATACTACCTGCATAAGACAATATGTGAGCATGCTACTATCTTATATGTGCGGTCACTGGTGTTACACACGACTTGGGACTATCTCAACGGCATTTCGGCATGTTCTGTCTAGGTTGCAAGTCTGACTGACGGTCCCGCAATGCATTAGGGTCGAAGAGCGATTATTCATTCCTCCTAGATCGATTCGATATCGGTGTCCCAGATACCGATTCGAGGAAAATTAAACTTGTGCACAAGCTGTCCACGACCATGCCAATGCATGAATAGTTTAATATATGCAAACAGTTTTGTATAGCACGGACAATATTGAACGACATTATTATTTCTTTCAACTTATGCAATGATTCATTTTCCCCTAAGCCGTACTTCCGATTTAGCGTCCCGTAGGCACCAAATTGCTCGAGGCATCATAAGCCACAATCGACATTTTATATTATTTTTCAGCACGTGAAATAGTCTATCTTTTTACTAGAACCTTAAACTTTCTCGTTTTGGTGCGAAACTTATATTTTCATAGTAGATTACTCTAAATTGATACATTTTTTCTGAGTTCTTGATCTTAGTGGATTGGCACATGCATTTAACTTGGCATCGCCAATTTGAATAAGTTCGAGGCAAAAGAATTTTGTTTGCGAGACAGAGTAGAAAAGAAGGGGCCGAATTACCCACCAAGTATTTTAATCGTGCCGACCGTCGAAGCGCTTTGCAACGTTCAAGCTTTAGTTATGCGAGCTCCTGCAATGGCACCAACACTTAGTAAAAATTCCTTCTTTAATCCTTCATTTTAAAATTTGTAGAATGCATTCAGAAAACGATAAGAAAATACATTCATCAAAACCAAGCGACAAAAGCTCCAAAAAATTATACAGCAGCCCGGTCCCGTCGAAGAGACTCTTATATAGAGCTCACCCGTCGAGACTGTCACTACCATATTTTAGATTGAGGGTATTTTGGTCATTTGTGAATTTTTGAAATTATTTTAATTTATTAAATTGGTGATTGCTATCTTTGACTTTGACTAGTTGAGACTTTGGAGACTAACCTAGATGTTAACCCTAGCTATGGTTACTTGATTAGCTTGGTGTGACCCTAGTCTAACTTAAGCCAACCTAAATTAGTCATTTAGAAATCAAGATTTGAATAGGAGGATTAATGAATAGGTTCATAGGCTTGAGACTTGTGAATTGATTTCATGACTAGTGCAACTAGGCCCATAGCCCATTAGACTAAACCATAACCCTAATTTCCTACTCTATGGCTGGCCACTAGGGCTCCCCTCCCTATAAATAATCTCCTCATTTAGTTTTTGCCTCTTTTGTATTGAATGAACACATAGAAAAAAGAAAGGTATGGCCATTCTTCCTCAATCCATAGATTTCTATTTTAATTCCTTTTTAACTCTAGTTTCTTGCATTAGAGCCTAATACTCTTCTATTTCCTGTTTATGGAGAGTAATCCCATATTTTGAGCAATTTGGGGATCCGAGCTAGCAAGGAGGAACACTCTAACTTGGGGCTTTTCTTGCTATTGGCACATATAGGTAAAACTCCTCAAATTAGGCTAATATTCTGATTTCTTTGCATCCTAGCCTAGATCTAGGTGTCCCCTAGCTGTCCCTAAAGTTTGGTTAGAAATCGTGTCCGTTTGGTGTCCGTATCGGACACGTGTCATATTGTATATGTAAATGTTTGATAGAATGCCACTTAGGAATAGATTTTCATATTTTGTAAAACTAATTGCACGAATTTGTAGATCTATGTGTGTGCATTAAATTTTGTGAAGACTGAGCTAGTTATTTTGTCGCTTTCATGTCTTAAAATATACTTGACACGCAGCACAGGGGCTTGGTCGGGTGTCCTACTACCCGTGTCCGAGTTCTCCCTGGACACAGCACGAGAGGACATGAGATTTTATATACACGTTGGGGAGATGACTGACACGTATGGTACAAAATTTTGTTGGATTTTATTTAGTGCTTTGGGAGATATTTGAGCCGCACGGGTTTCGTGCTGTCAAGTGCACAGCCGACCATGGGCTCTAACACAGTCTTCGTGTCTCACGAAGACACGTTTTGGACACGACTCAGGGTGATAAAACCCTAGCCCTAGACCCCCTCTACCTATGTGCACAATCATGACATATTTGGTGGGACACACGTGTTCCTAGATCACTCGACACGCGTGCACGACGATGTCAGTGCACGATTCAGTGTCAGTGTATGTGGAGTGATTTGGACACGTTGTATCCAATTCGTGGACACTGGGACACCACCACGACATGTGCACATGTGTGACTGTGATTACCAACCTATTAGTCTAGATATAATTGTTAATTTCAAATTGAATTTGGGAATTTCCTATATTTTTTTGATACGTAACTGATTCACTGAATTCCTGAGAATTTCGAATGAGTTAACCTGTTTTGAATGACTAAATTGTGCTGTTTGGATCACCTATATATATCTGAGAATTAGCCTACATGCTTGGGTTCATAATGGCATAGGAATTTTTTCTTCGATTTGCATTTGGGCCTTGGATTTCAATTGGACTGATACACACATAATTGCACTGTTATATGTTTCACTCATTCACTGAAAACTGAGAACTTAAACTATTTGTATGAACTGATAAACCTGAGATTGAACTGACATGAGTTTCACTATTTGGTTGGGTTAATTTCCATGTCGATTCTCCTATTTTACAGCTGAGTTGGTTGCAATAGGATTCATGGTTGCACTGATAGTTTGGTTTCGAATTCCTAGAATTGTAAACTTTTTTCCTGAAAACATAATATTCATTACACATTGCATTGTTAACACTGGAATTCTGAGAACAATGTAGACACACTACACTCTGTACACATTGATTCCTATGTACACACATCTATGCACTTATGTAAAACCTAGAACTGAAATCTGAAATATGTGAATGGACACACTCATGTATACACATTGGCACTCATACACACACTATCATGAGTTTACTAGTTGGGTTGTTGGTTTAATGTCAATGTGGTTCACCTATATAAATCTAAGAGTTCAAGGTTGTTAACACTGAGTTTATCACACACACATGTCACTGTTTGAATATGAAATCTGAGAATATCTGTGCACTCACTCACCTAAGAACACACACAATTCACACTGTTATCCTGAGAGCTATGCACTGTCTTCTCCTATATGGCACACACACACAGAGGAACTTGAAACACACACACACAAATGCATGACACTATATCCCTCTATCTATTTTATATATATATAGTACAATATCTACAATCTTGTGTGTGAATATGTGGAATGCATATAAATATATATTGTCTATATAATTAGTGTGTAAATAGATATATGTGTGTTGTCAATATATGTAAATATGGCATATGGCCTATGTAGTACAGCCTATAGGTATCCTAATGTGCACGTTTGTGTATATGGAATGTATACACATGAGTTAGGGTGTTGTTAGACTTGTGTGACTTATGAATGGTGTGTGCTTGCTAGGATAGTCTTGGTTAGGCCTAGTAAGACTTGTTGGATTAGGTTTGACCTAGTTGACCTAGTTTGACTAGAGTAGTTTGACTAGAGTTGACCAAAGGTTGACTTTAGTCTAGATTGACCCAAACATCATGTAGAATGTATCGTAGCAGTTTATTTTACCAATTTGGATATGTTGTGACTTGTACTGTTCTAAATAGGAGCCAGACACCACTCCTCAGGCAGTATTTCATTCAAACACTCAGGATATCCGGCGAGTACATTCTCTGACTATTTTATACTTGGTAGGACTATATTCTTGCTCTAGATTATTTTACTTGATGCTGACACGATGGAAACACGGATTAGTTCTATATGGATCTTTTTATACGATGTTATTCCCTCGGGAGCATCGGATACATCATGTCATGTGCATTTCACTTTCATCATGTATTCCTGTGCTTTCACCATTCATGTGCACTCTCATGATTCATGTAGTCTCATGTTCATGGAGCCCCCATGTTTTTATTCATGTGTACCCATTTATGGCCCCCATATGAAATCATGTACAATAACATAATTCGAACGGATCCTTGTGTATTGATTGGGGACGGGGGAGTATAAATAGTCATGTGGACAATTTCCAAAGTAGTGTAGCCATGTACAACCTCTCATGTTTATTATCAAACCGTTCACATGTCTATCTTGTACTCTAAATTACTAGTTCACTGTAGCTCTTTACTTATAGTATATATTTCTTTACAGTCTTCTCTTTTACTTCATGTATACACTTCAGCATTTTATGTACCTGACTCTATTGTCTGTATTATATTCCTGTTATGATATGAACTACGTAAGATGTACTATGCTCGCTCCCGTCCTGACTGGACCTGTTGAAATATTACAGATGACCTTGAGGAGCTGTGTCCCACTTATTACTAAGCAGGCCTAGATGACACATGTGAGCTGGACTCTCAGGAGGACCCAGCACTTGCAGATGATATTACCCCCGTAGTCTAGGCTTGATAGCTAGACTAGTATCTTATTATCATTCTGTTTGTTTGATACACTTGTACTTATTAGGGATTTGTTATCCTGGATTTGTGGAGTTGTTTATCTTAGACTGTTAGCTATCTCTCTTATCTTGTATTTATCATCTGGGGATTCTGTTGATTTTCATCTATCTATCTTATCGCACTTTCTTCCTTAGTTGTGATTGAGTTATACTTTATTATGTCACCTCCATTCGGAGTGTATATACTGTATAGGTACCTTCTAACTGTTAGATGTATGCGACCTAGGCAACGTTCTACCGCCGACACTACGGCGTAGGCTGGATGTAACCACTTCTCATGCCACTATACTGGGTGCGGGTCGTGACACGTTTTTAGTGGTGGCCCATTCAGCTCGTAGTTAGAAATACAGTAGTATTCGAACTAGAGTATCACTGCAGCCTGCAGTAGGATTATGATATTTTTGAAGGTACTCAATCACATTAGGAAAAACTCCTTATCAGATTTCGTATATCTATATTTTGCTGCTTATTGTCTTCCTTTGAATATAAATTGTCCACCTTTGCTATTTTGACTCATTCTCAGCAATTATTTTCTAGTTTGATCTGTCTCCAGGAGGGTCGAGACTAGATCACATCGTCCAGGTCAGGGGGACACTGATGAGAGGTCTGCCACCTCTCGTCCTCAGCAGCCAGCCCCCGGTACCACAGCCCTAGTCTTGCCAGCTGGGGTGGGTGTTTCAGCTGCATTCGGAGGAGCCCCTCCACCAGCAGTGTAGTTCCAGATATGCTCCAACAGCAGCAGCCACCTTCGAGGACAGTTGATGCAGTCCAGCTGTTCATATTCTTTTAGCAGTTCATGGAGGCCCAGCAGGCCTAGCAACAGCGTCAGACTGCAGAGTTTAGTCGGGGCATCGATCTAGCCCTGACTACAGTTAAGAGGGCAGCAGCTTAGCCTGCGGCAGTTCAGCAACCGCATCCGTCGAGGGAGAAGGGCATCCAAGACTTCCAAAAGTTGCACCTGAGGGATTTCTGGGGTACATAGGGCATTCTATATGCTGATGAGTGGATAGAGCATATGGTGGAGATTTTCAGACTGGCAGAGATTCCAGTGAGACTTCAGATCGAGGCGGCAGCCAGTATGATGCAGGATTTGGCCCGCACTTGGTACCAGACCGACCCGAGGGTTAGTACACCAGGGCAGACTTGGGCAGCCTTCAAGAAGCTGTTCAAGGAGAAGTTTTTTCCAGATGTAGCGCTTGGTGCCCTCGAGACCCAGTTCGAGGCCTTAGTATGGGGCAGTTAGTCTGTAGAGGAGTATGATGGGGAGTTCTGCCGTCTGGACAAATTTGTCAAGGGGTTATCCGAGGCGATGAAGGCTCGGAGGTTCAGAAAGGGACTGGTCAAGGAGGTGAAGTCCTATACCAAGAGTGCCCGCAGCACCACTTTTGAGGAGATCTTGATGGGTGGCTTAGCCGCAGAGGATAATCTTAAGCTGAGGCTCAAGAGGGGACGAGACACCCAGGAAGCCAATGGTAGCGGAGGACCGGCCAAGTGGCCGCACTTTCAGCAGCAGCAGAGGTTTGAGCCACAGCAGTTTCAGCAGCCGAGACTGCAGCCAGCTCAGCATCAGCAGCCGAGGCAGCAGCAGCATGTCCCGAGGCAGCAGGCTACTAGTTATACCTTCTGCAGGAAGTCGAAGCATGGATGGACTGTGTGCAGGAAGAGGATGGGGAAGTGTCTTCTTTGCGGATCGTCAGAGCATCAGCTGAGGGAATGTTCCCTTTTCACAGGCAGAGCAGCTCAGGGAGCCGGAGCCAAGGCTCCAGTGGGATCGCAGAAGGGACCATTGTCGACTCAGCAGCAGCGGTTCGTGCAGCACCAGCAGCAGGCCAGGGGAGGCCAGTAGGGGTGAGCTTTTGCCATGGCGGTCGAGGATACAGAGGCCATTGGGGAGTTGATTACAAGTTTGGTTCTTCTCGACTCCATTCCAGCTTTCGCTCTATTTGATTTCGGGGCTTCCCACAGTTTTGTGTCAGTATCATTTGCTATTAGACACTGCCTAGTATCTGAATCATTGTCTAGGACCTGCAAGATCACGACCGGGGGTGGTGTTATCCTCGTGAGTGATGTTCGCAGAGGGCGGAGTGTTATTTTGGGAGGCCGAGAGTTGGAGATAAGGCTGCTCGTAATTCCACTATCGAACTACGATATCGTATTAGGTATGGATTGGTTGAGCAAGTATCATGCCAGCATAGATTGCCGAGGGGGTAGAGTTCTGTTTGGAGCTCCAGGAGAGCCAGAGTTCGAGTACACCCAATGGTAGGCAGAGCAGGACAGCGGACTTTTCTGTGGAGTTTCAGTTGAGGAGCAGGCGACTCCACATCCTTTGATTGCAGAGTTCATGGACGTCTTTCCGGAGGATTTGCCAGGGCTTCCACCGGACAGGGATGTTGAGTTCTCGATAGACTTGATTTTCGGCACGGAACTAATTTCTCAGCATATCTATTGAGTGAACAATAATGAGTTGGTAGAATTGAAGAAGCAGGTGGATGAGCTGCAGGACAAGGGATTCATCTGATCGAGTTCTTCATCTTGGGGTGCTCCGGTACTCTTTGTACCCAAGAAGGATGGGTCGGTACGTATGTGTATCGACTACAGGGCATTCAACAACCTCACGATCAAGAATAGATACCCACTACCGCGGATCGATGATCTCTTTGATCAGTTGAGCGAAGCTCGGGTTTTCTCCAAGATTGATCTGAGGTCAGGTTATCATCGGGTAAAGGTGAAGAAGGAGGATATCTCGAAGACCGCCTTCAGGACGCGGTATGGACAGTTTGAGTTCTTGGTTATGCTGTTTGGGCTGGCCAACGCCCCGGCGGTATTTATGAACTTGATGAACAAGGTGTTCCACCAGTACTTGGACAAGTTCATGGTGGTGTTCATCGATGATATCCTGGTATATTTGAAGACTGAGAAGGAGCATGAGGAGCACTTGAGAGTGGTTCTGGAGACACTCAGGAGGGAGAGGCTATATGGCAAGCTCTCGAAATACGAGTTCTTTTTGGACAGAGTTGATTTCTTGGATCATGTGGTGACTGGAGATGGGATCTCAGTGGACCCGAAGAAGATCACGACAGTTGAGGCTTGGTCGACACCGAGTTCAGTAGCAGAGATCAGGAGCTTCTTGGGACTGGCAGGCTATTACAGGAGGTTCGTGCAGGATTTCTTCCGGATTGCAGAGCTGTTGACTAGGCTGCCCCGGAAGGATGTAGAGTTTGTTTAGTCAGAGGAGTGTCAAGTCACTTTTGATGAGTTGAAGAAGCGGCTGATGACAGCTCCGATTCTGACATTGCCATCAGGATCGGGAGGGTTTACTATCTACAATAACACCTCGAGGAAGGGTATGGGTTGTGTCTTGCAACAGCATGGAAAGGTGATTGCCAATGCTTCTAGGTAGTTATGTCCCTATGAGAAGAACTACCCTACCTATGACTTGGAGTTGGCAGCAATGATATTTGCTTTGAAGTTGTAGAAACACTACTTATATGGAGAGAGGGTAGAGATCTTCACATATCATAAGAGCTTGAAGTATGTGTTTACAAAGAAGGAGCTCAACATGAGGCAGCATAGGAGGTTAGAGCTGACGAAGGACTTCGACATCTTACTACAGTATCATCCAGGGAAGGCCAACGTGGTTGTCGATGCCTTGAACATGTATCCGACAACCATGTGTTTGAATATGGACCGTCATTTGCTAGCAGATTTGGAGAGCCTGAGGATTGAGGTGATTGTGCCAGGAGTTCAGATACAGATGTGGGGCCTTTAGATTCAGTCGAACATGATGGAGATGATCAAGTCGATGCAGTTCGAGGATGTTACTCTGCGGTGTATCCGAGAGCAGGTTCGAGCAGGGCTGGTCGATGGTGAGTTTACTTTTGTAGAGGATGGTGCTTTCAGGCACGGTTCCAGGCTGTGTGTGCCTAGTGGAGAGCTCAGGGAGCAGGTCATGCAGGAGGCCCACAGATCTCAGTACTCTATACATCTTGGTGCCAACATGATGTACATGAATCTGAGGAAGCACGTCAGGTGGTATGGGATGAAGCGGGTGGTAGCTCGCTTCCTAGCCAAGTGCTTGGTCTGTCAGCAGGTCAAAGAAGAAAGGCAGAGGCCAGGAGGATTATTGCAGCCATTGCCCACTTCAGAGTGAAAGTAGGAGCATATCACGATAGATTTTGTATCTAGATTGTCGCGTCCAATATGAGGGAAAGACGCGATTTGGGTCATCGTAGACAGGTTGACCAAATCGGCCCACTTTTTGCCATTTAAAGTGTGTACATCTACTAAGAGGCTTGCAGAGATGTACATACGGCAGATTGTCAGGATTCATGGAGTTTCGGTCAGCATTATCTTTGATCAGGATAGTCGCTTTACTTTCCACTTCAGGCGGAGTTTGTAGACTAGTTTGGGCACTCAGCTCAAGTTTAGTACTGCATACCACCTCCAGACGGATGGACAGTCAGAGAGGTCTATTCAGATGCTCGAGGACATGCTGCGGACGTACGTCTTAAATTTTGGAGGATCCTGGGAGGATCACCTGTACTTGGTGGAGTTTGCTTACAACAACAATTTTTCGGCCAGCATTGAGATGTCACCTTTCGAGGCTCTGTACGGGCGTAGGTGTCGTACACCCTTATCTTAGGATGATGTTGGTGAGCGATCTTTATTGGAACCTGAGATGGTTGTTGATGCAGCCGAGAAGGTGAAGCTCATCAGGAATAGACTTCGTATGGTGCAGGATAGACATCGGCATTGGCCGATAGCCACCGGAGGCCTTTAGAGTTTGAGGTACAGATTAGAAATAGGATTAGAAGTAGGTTGTTTGTTCATGTTTGATTATTTAGTAACATGAGACCTTGTTGTGTTTAGGTTGAAGACATAGTTTTTCTACGGATATCTCCGACTCATGGTACGATACGTTTTGGTGGAGGTGGGAAGCTTAGCCCGTGCTACATCGGACCTTTCATGATCAGCGGGAGAGTCGGTGATGTGGCATACAGGCTAGACTTTCCACTTGCACTAGTGGGTGTCCACAATCTATTCCACGTATCACAGTTGAGATGGTACACGGCTGACCCTAGCTATGTACTTGACCATTCGAAGATTGAGGTGGGACCTACTCTCAGTTATCCAGAGCAGCCAGTGGAGATTCTGGATCGCCGAGAGAAGGTACTGAGAAACCAGGTGATACCCTTGGCTCGCGTCGCATGGAGGCTCATCTCCAGAAGAGTCTACATGGGAGCAGGAGGATGAGATGCGCGAGCGATATACTTGTCTTTTTGGACCTTGAGGTATGATTGTCTATCCTTCTCATCAGTTTAGTTTCGTCTTTTAATTTCGAGAAAAAAATTCTTTTAAGGAGGGTAGATTTGTCACTACCATATTTTAGATTAAGGATACTTTGGTCATTTGTGAATTTTTGAAATTATTTTAATTTATTAAATTAGTGATTGCTATCTTTGACTTTGACTAGTTGAGACTTTGGAGACTAACCTAGATGTTAATACTAGCTATGGTGACTTGCTTAGCATGGTGTGACCCTAGTCTAACTTAAGCCAACCTAAGTTAGTCATTTAGAAATCAAGATTTGAATAGGAGGATTAATGAATAGGTTCATAGGCCTGAGACTTGTGAATTGATTTCATGACTAGTACAACTAGGCCCATAGTCCATTAGACTAAACCCTAACCCTAATTTCCCACTCTATGGCCGGCCACTAGGGCTCCCCTCCCTATAAATAATCTCCTCATTTAGTTCTTGCCTCTTTTGTATTGAATGAACACATAGGAAAAAGAAAGGTATTGCCATTCTTTCCCAATCCATAGATTTCCCATTTTAATTCATTTTTAACTCTATTTCTTGCATTAGAGCCTAATACTCTTCTATTTCCTATTTATGGAAAGTAATCCCAGATTTTGAGCAATTTGGGGATCCGAGCTAGCAAGGAGGAACACTCTAATTTCGGGCTTTTCTTGCTATTGGAACCTATAGGTTAAACTCCTCAAATTGGGCTAATATTCTGATTTCTTTGCATCCTAGCCTAGATATAGGTGTCCCCTAGCTGTCCCTAAATTTTGGTTAGAAATTGTGTTCGTTTGGTATCCGTATCGGACACGTGTCATAGTGTATATTTAAGTGTTTGATAGAATGCCACTTAGGAATAGATTTTCATATTTTGTAAAACTAATTGCATGAATTCATAGTTCTATGTATGTGCATCAAATTTTGTGAAGACTGAGCTGGTTATTGTGTCGCTTTCGTATCCAAAAATGTACTGGACACGCAGCATGGGGGCTCGGTCGGGTGTCCTGCTGCCCGTGTCCGAGTTCTCCATGGACACAGCACGAGAGGACACGAGATTTTGTATACACATAGGGGAGATGACTGACATGTTGTCACGACCCGCACCCTAGAGTTAGGGCACGAGAACGTAACAACACCCAGCCTATGCCGCATTGTCGGCGGTAGAACGCTGTCCTAGGTCTCAATGCATCTAACAGTATAAGACTAAACAGTTTATACTCCTCGAATGGGGATGACATAGCAGAATGTAAACTCAATCAAATCTAAGGTAGAGCATAAAGAAAGATAGATAAAACATGAAATCGAAAAGAGATACAACAGATAGAAGTCTAAGTGTCTAAGATACAAACTCAGAATATATCTCAAAATTCAAATACAGTAATCCATAAATACAACTCAAGATGACTGAAAATAAACTATAAGCAAAAACCCTAGCTATCTATGCAACCTCTACTGTCTCCTCTAGGATAGCAGGCAACCTCCAGGCTATCTGTAAAATTTATCAACAGGTCCAGTCAGGACAGGAGCGAGCACATTACATCTCAACAGTTCATAGCAGGTTAGAAAATATAATCATGCAGTAAAGTAAGATACAGGTACTGAAAGAAATGCTGTATGTAAACAGAGAGAGAGAGCTGTAATAGAAATATCTACTATAAATAGAGAACTAACATGTGGCTAGTGAGTCAGAGTACAATATAGACATGTAAATGGCATAGGAGATTCTGATAAGACACTATGGAAGAGATTCTGATAAGATACTACTTGGATATTATTCACATGTCTACTTCTACTCTCCCGTACCCCCAATCGATACACAAGGATCCAACCAAGTTATGTTATGATTTCACGCAAAGCCCCCGAAGGGTGATACATGGTTGTCCAAAAAATGGGGATTCTAGGAGATTCTAGGATACCCAGTAAATATGATAGGAGATTCTAGGAGACTCTGTGATCATAAGAGTATATGTCACAAGTGATCAAAGAACCTGTGAAGCATAGTGATACATCATGTAAGTGAAACACACAGAACATGTAGTACCCGATGCTCCCTAAGGATAACATCTCAAGAAGGGATCCGTATAGTACCAATCCGTGTGACCAACGTGACAGTACAAGTAAAGTAATTTAATGTAGGAAATAATTCTAAGCAGGATATGAAATGATCAGAGAATGTACTCGCCTGATATCTGAATGTCCAAGGTAAAGATACTGTCCGAGGAGAGGTGTCTGGCTCCTAATTAGAACAGCATAAGTCACAACATGTCCAGAAGGGTAATATAAAGCACTACAATGCATTCTACATGAATCTAGGTCAAACTAGGCCAAAGTCAACCCTTGGTCAACTCTGGTCAACTGCACTAGTCAAACTAGGTCAAACTTGGTCATGTCCTAACCCAGCAAGTCTTAGTAGGCCTAACCAAGACTATCCTAGCAAGCACACATCAATACAAGGCTATACAAGTCAACATACACCCAACTCTATAGCATGCAATTATTCAATACTCAAATAGGCAAGAATTTACATTGGATATACACTAGGTAATCTATTACTTTAAGCTATACATGTCTACACATATATATACATGCATATATTGGTATTCAATATTAGGTCTATAATCATGGCATTTCAAATGGTTATATAAACTTATATATTACAACACAATATGCTAAGATATATATAATATACATACATAGCTAAGTTAACTATATTCATAAATACTTATTTAAGAGGCTATGTGTGTGTATGTGAACATGGAAAAGGGGCAAGTGAGGGTTAAATGGGCATACATAGTGTATACATATCAAAGAGTGTCAAAGTGTAAGTGAACAATGTGTCAAGTGTGATAGTGTCAACATAGTGTAAGGGGGTACATGAGGTAATATAGGATTTGTGTTAACATAGAACATTACATCATATTAACTTGTATATTGCATACATTACATCTATTATTACATTACATTCATGCTTGCATTCATTCATCATTCATTTATTCTCTTGCACTACTATATGCAACATACATTACATACTATGGAACCTACATATTCATTACAAGCCATACTTATACATGCTTACATTAGATAGGATATTTATACCTCATACATCATTTATTTAAATATTTACTCATGCTTGCATTCTCTATTTAATTACATAATGTATATACATTAACATGGGTTAAAATCAAATAGAACATTATATTACACACAAGGGTGCACAAAATGCATATACCGAATAGTAACTCCTACTAATAATCAATACTGTACCATCTCAGCATGAATTAAAATCTAGGATTAAATTATGTTATAGATCTATGTGTTAGCTTTCCGAAACTTCAAACGGATCGCGTTTTCGTTTCCGAAAACTCCCAGAATAGCGAAAACACCGAGAACGCGTTTGTCTTTCGTACAGCTGACACTCAAATAATTCAGCAGAAAGTTACAGAAAGAATTAGGCCTATTAGTACATGTTTTTCGAAAGCTAACTTCAATACGCTTTTTCTAAAAAAAATGGGAGATTAAACCAAGCTTTAAGCTAGAAGTTATGACATTTCTAAGTTAGGGCTGAAATTAAAAATGTGGATAAAAATCATGACGGATTTGGGTAGTTTGAGACAAAAGAACACAAGTATATAACATAATATATCAAGAACTCACCCTCTACACTAATATATATATATAAGACACTATAGAACACATCTCCAATACAAAAATATGAGATTAAACATGTAATAATTCATTCATACATAACAACAACACATAGTGTGTCCAAATTTGGGATTTTTCCACATGGACACAACCACAACACAAAGGACACTCCTATGACCTCCAAATGGACACAAAATGGACACAAATGGAGATACAACCATGGAGGTCATTCCTATGGGTTCAAAATAGACCTATATGCATGAGAAAATAAAAAGGAGAAGGGATTTATACCTCCCGGTAGATCGAATCGAAGAAAAGCCTTTCCGGAGCGATACCGACACCTAGAGATTCCAAAAAGACACTAACGAGCTCCGAATCCTCCCAAACTTGGGTAGCTTCCTCCTTGGCTAGAATGGAGAAGGAAAGAAGAAGATTTGGTGGCGAAATGGAAGGATTTGGTGGAGAAATTGCTAGGGATTGCTCTCTAGAAATTTGGGGAAGAACAAGAGAGAGAGTGTGGATGAGAATAATGAAATGAACTTGAGCCTATCCTCTCCCAAAGTGGCTGGCCATATGGGGCTATTTTTCCTATTATGTAAGGTCTAAAATGCCCCCACTAACCTATTCTATGAGTATTAGGAAAGGGCTAATTGGTTGGGGCTAAATTAGTCATTCTAAAGTCTCTAATCACACTAACCTTATCCATAATAATTATTCTAACCTCTAACTAAAATATTTCTATCATGTGGACTAAAATTAATATCATGTGGGCCATGCCTAACTAGTGTGTGGGTCCCACTAGAGTCAAACTACCCCCGGGTCTTCGTTTCAAGTCGGATTGAGTTGAAATTCGAACCCGACTCAAATAACCCCAAAACAATATCATAAATAATAAAATAATATCAAAATAATTCAAAGAGGTAAAATGCAAAAATATTCTTAGGCCAAAAATGACATTAAAATATCATAATCACATAGTTAGGCTCTAGGTCAAACAGTCTCTAGGGTCTCGCTAGCAAAACGTTAAAACCACAAGTCATTGATTTAAATAATTTTAAAATAATTTAAAATCACCAAAAATAATATCATGAATTAAATATCATTATTAAAATAATTATAAACAAGAAATTTCAAAATTACCATCATTTGGGAAACTGGGTGTTACAACTCGACCCACCTTAGAAAATTTTCGTCCTCGAAATTTAAGATCGATAGTACTCCTTCTAGAGCCTCTAACCTATCCAATATCTAAGGTAACACTTCCTAACACTGGAATAATAAACGAACATCTAAATAGTGTCAATCTAGGAATACCTCCAATACTGCTCTGCTGTACGACGGTAATAAAACTTCAATAAAATTTGGACTGGAACCTATATCCAAGTGACTGGACCTATTTTAAAATGGTCTTAACTAAGGATGAAAAGGAACTGATCATAGGCTATAGGTATGCTCAAACTATTATCTTCCTATTAACCATCTATTAATACATTCTATTACCATAGGAACGATGCATTACTAAGACATATAGGCCCCTATCTCTCATAACACATTTATACTCACCAAAAGACGAGTACATCCTATCAAGGCTGATACTATAATCTCTCATAAATCTCCTAAGCTACATGTTTATAGACACACATCCCTACATCAAGGACTAACCCATATATATCTACAACTGATACTAATGGAGAGACGTCCCTATTTCCCAACAATCAAGGTCTATTTTTTTTATCTAAATCATACAATTTGAAGGAATATTATACAAGGTCAGGGCATACCGTAGCAGTTGGAAGTCTCACCTAGGTACACTAATTATTCTAGGTCAAAACAGTACTATGGTATCAACACACAAACAATCTAGGGTGTCCTAATTGGGAAGGTAAGGGAACAACAATCATCAAGGTTGTAGGGCTGTCTACCATCCTATATAAAAATTGGTCATTAACAAGCAACTAAGAAATTATTAAAAGGTTACTATTCCATAAAATGGAAAAAATTGAAAGTTTAGGCACAACAAATCACAAATAGATTTTTGTCTTGACACAATCTAAGTTGATCAATTTCGGAATAAAACAAGATTTGGGCAAGAAGGGAAATCAATAAAATCAAAGTATGAGCACGAGCATCCAATGATGGAGATTCAGGTCATGATTAAATTTAATTCGACTGAATATAAATACGAGGTTCATAGGCGATAAAAAAATTTCAAGAAAAATTGTCAAGGCTGTCGCGAATGAGACTCTAGGGTCAAGTTTAACTATGTCTCCATTCTCGTAGATTGATACATGAAAAAGCGAACCAAAGTGCAATAGGTTGATCAGACCATCATGTACTGGTTCTGATTAGACAATATGTTAGTGGGTGGCCACCCAATAAAATATGTCATGACCAAGCTCGAAAATAGATAAGCTTGCAAAACTAAGGCTAATTTAGCAGCACAAGATATAAGGGTGGTAATGATGAAAGGAATTACATAGTCCAAGTTTTTTAACCAACGGGTCAAGTAATCAGATAAGGTACAAGGTTAAGCATCTAAGGAAACAAGCAGAACACCATCACATGTCGGGTCGAAAGAATTAAGTCAAGGCTGAATTTCTAATTGAAATAAGAAGAAATTTAGTATAATGGTAGAGGTTATAGTTTAGCCAGTTGGCCAGAAAATCATATCAAGAAAATAGAGTACAAGAAGACGGGTTTTAGTCGGACATGATATACCTACATGAAGGTGAGCCCGTCTAGGTCTTGTATATAAGATTTGTTGGAGGGTAACAGCTAGTATTACATTCCGAATATCAAAGTCACGATAAGGAACGTCAAGGATCTCAATTAGAAAGTGGGAGTTCAAGAGGTGGTAATTAATGCACAAAAATAATGAAGATCGAGTTAGTCATCTGCTTCTGATACTCTTAAGTTCATCTGTTCATAACTTGCCAATCATATCTTTACCTCACCAGTCTCCATATGAAAATTTAACCTTTACTTAAACCCTTACCATGACTACCGTAGGCAATTTCCAATTTCCAAACATCACTCTTGAAGCACAACCCTCACATTTAGGAATCAACATTAACCATTTATTTAAATTTCCAAGTTCTTTCACCTTGTCTTAAATTTGACCCAAAACCTCTAAATCCCGTTTACGAATTCCTTGAACTTGTTCAAATTGTTCTCCTCGTATTATTTAATTTAAATCTCTAGGCCTTACAAAACTTATCTTTCATCATAAAATCAACTTCCGTATTTTCTTCGACATACACCCTTGAATATTATTCTCCTAAAAATATTTCACAACAATCTCTAAACTTCCATAACTTTTTGCTCTCTCTATCCCTAGTCATTTCCTCGCAACATCTTGTCTAATATCCTTATTAAACACAATTAACTTCTCTTTTCCATTACTAACCTTCTACATAGCCTCAGGGTAAAAGTTTTCTCCAGAATCAATAACTAAGATTTTCTAAGGTCTCAAAAATAGGTTGACCTCTGATATTCTCATTAGTTTTGAATACACCTATAAACTATCTCATAACTCCAAAATTTCTCTAAATGTAATTGTTTCCAGATTGGCAGTATACATCTCTTTATTCTATTCGAGACCTTTACCATATTTCTATCTCAAGTTTCCATATGGAACACTACACATTTGATTTCCTTTAGATCATCATAAAATAACTAGTTACGTTTTCTCTGAGCTACATAATTTACGTCACTTCCTTAGCCTTCCCCATGCAAAAGATACGAAGATTTAAGGATTTCGAAGTACATCTGGTAGGGACGACAAGATATGGTTAATTAATGTAATGAGACAGAGTTTAAGATAAGAGGTAAATAAGAATGCAAGGGAATAATAGCGAGAAAGAATAATGAAGATATGTTCTTTCTCATCGGTTCAACGAGAGGAACCCATCAAGCTTAAATTCAATAGCAAGGAATGAGGGTGAATCCAAACTAGAGGAAAAGGAATTCCAATTGAAGTTCAAAATGAGTTTCTTAGGGGTCGTCCCAGAAATCTCTCAAAGAATCCTAAGTGTGATTGAGTACCTTGGATTTGAAAATATTAATCTAAATACAAAATTAAATCAACAACTACAAAATTTTATCAAAATCATCAACTAATATCAGGATTCAAAGTTCTACAATGAATCCACAAAATCAAATTCAAATCAAGGAAAAAGGTGAATCAAAACAAGGAAAAGGAGTTTAAATCGGAATTCCAAATGAGATTCTTAAGGGTCATCCCAGGAATCTCTCAAGGAATCCTAACAGTGATTGAGTATCCTCTCATCCTAACATCTTAATTTATATATCCTATAGCAGGCTCGTAGTAGTACAACTAAGTCGTTGTGCTATAACGAAATCGTACTAATGCGAATCTCGACCTGCATGGGCCACCACTAAAATACGTGCCACGACCCGTACCCTAGAGTTAGGGCACGAGAACGTAACAACGCCCAGCCTACGCCACAGTGTCGGCGGTAGAACGCTGTCCTAGGTCTCAATGCATCTAACAGTATAGGACTAAACAGTTTATACTCCCCGAATGGGGGTGACATAGCAGAATGTAAACTCAATCACATCTAAGGTAGAGCATAAAGGAAGATAGATAAAACATGAAATCGAAAAGAGATACAACAGATAGAAGTCTAAGTGTCTAAGATACAAACTCAGAATACATCTCAAAATCCAAATACAGTAATCCATAAATACAACTCAAGATGACTGAAAATAAACTATAAGTAAAAACCCTAGCTATCTATGCAACCTCTACTGTCTCCTCTAGGATAGCAGGCAACCTCCAGGCTATCTGTAAAATTTATCAACAGGTCCAGTCAGGACAGGAGCGAGCATATTATATCTCAACAGTTCATAGCAGGTTAGAAAATATAATCATACAGTAAAGTAAGATACAGGTACTGAAAGAAATGCTGTATGTAAACAGAGAGATAGCTGTAATAGAAATATCTACTATAAATAGAGAACTAACATGTGGCTAGTGAGTCAGAGTACAATATAGACATGTTAATGGCATAGGAGATTCTGATAAGACACTATGGAAGAGATTCTGATAAGATACTACTTAGGTATCATTCACATGTCTACTTCTACTCTCCCGTACCCCCAATCGATACACAAGGATCCAACCAAGTTATGTTATGATTTCACGCAAAGCCCCCGAAGGGTGATACATGGATGTCCCAAAAATGGGGATTCTAGGAGATTCTAGGATACCCAGTAAATGGGATAGGAGATTCTAGGAGACTCTGTGATCATAAGAGTATATGTCACAAGTGATCAAAGAACCTGTGAAACATAGTAATACGTCATGTAAGTGAAACGCACAAAATATGTAGTACCCGATGCTCCCTAAGGATAACATCTCAAGAAGGGATCCGTATAGTACCAATCCGTGTGACCAACGTGACAGTACAAGTAAAGTAATTTAATGCAAGAAATAATTCTAAGCAGGATATGAAATGATCAGAGAATGTACTCGCCTGATATCTGAATGTCCAAGGTAAAGATACTGTCCGAGGAGAGGTGTCTGGCTCCTAATTAGAACAGCACAAGTTACAACATGTCCAGAAGGGTAATATAAAGCACTACAATGCATTCTACTTAAATCTAGGTCAAACTAGGTCAAACTAGGCCAAAGTCAACCCTTGGTCAACTCTGGTCAACTGTACTAGTCAAACTAGGTCAAACTAGGTCATGTTCTAACCCAGCAAGTCTTACTAGGCCTAACCAAGACTATCCTAGCAAGCACACATCAATACAAGGCTATACAAGCCAACATACATCCAACTCTATATAGCATGCAATTATTCAATACTCAAATAGGCAAGAATTCACATTGGATATACACTAGGTAATCTATTACTTTAAGCTATATATGTCTACACATATATACACATGCATATATTGGTATTCAATATTAGGTCTATAATCATGGCATTTCAAATGGTTATATAAACTTATATATTACAACACAATATGCTAACATATATATAATATACATACATAGCTAAGTTAACTATATTCATAAATACTTATTTAAGAGGCTATGTGTGTGTATGTGAACATGAAAAAGGGGCAAGTGAGGGTTAAATGGGCATACATAGTGTATACATATCAAAGAGTGTCAAAGTGTAAGTGAACAATGTGTCAAGTGTGATAGTGTCAACATAGTGTAAGGGGGTACACAAGGTAATATAGGATTTGTGTTAACATAGAATATTACATCACATTAACTTGTATATTGCATATATTACATCTATTATTACATTACATTCATGCTTGCATTCATTCATCATTCATTTATTCTCTTGCACTACTATATGCACCATACATTACATACTATGGAACCTACATATTCATTACAAGCCATACTTATACATGCTTATATTAGATAGGATACTTACACCTCATACATCATTTATTTAAACATTTACTCATGCTTGCATTCTCTATTTATTTACATAATGTATATACATTAACATGGGTTAAAATCAAATAGAACATTATATTACACACAAGGGTGCACAAAATGCATATGCCGAATAGTAACTCCTACTAATAATCAATACTGTAACATCTCAACATGAATTAAAATCTAGGATTAAAGTATGTTATAGATCTATATGTTAGCTTTCTGAAACTTCAAACGGATCGCGTTTTCGTTTTCGGAAACTCCCAAAATCGCGAAAATACCGAGAACGCATTTGTCTTTCATACAGCTGACACTCAAATAATTCTCCAGAAAGTTACATAAAGAATTAGGCCTATTAGTACATGTTTTTGGAAAGCTAACTTCAATACGCTTCTTGTAAAAAAAGGGAGATTAAACCGAGCTTTGAGCTAGAAGTTATGACATTTCTAAGTTAGGGCTGAAATTAAAAATGTGGATAAAAATTATGACGGATTTGGATAGTTTGAGACAAAAGAACACAAGTATATAACATAATATATCAAGAACTCACCCTCTACACTAATATATATATATGAGACACTATAGAACACATCTCCAATACAAAAATATGAGATTAAACATGTAATAATTCATTCATACATAACAACAACACATAGTGTGTCCAAATTTGGGATTTTTCCACATGGACACAACCACAACACAAAGGACACTCCTATGACCTCCAAATAGACACGAAGTGGACACAAATGGAGATACAACCATGGGGGTCATTCCTATGGGTTCAAAATAGACCTATATGCATGAGGAAATGAAAAGGAGAAGGGATTTATACCTCCCGGTAGATCGAATCGAAGAAAAGCCTTCCCGAAGCGATACCGACACGTAGAGATTCCAAAAAGACACGAACGAGCTCCGAATCCTCCCAAACTTGGGTAGCTTCCTCCTTGGGTAGAATGGAGAAGAAAAGAAGAAGATTTGGTGGCAAAATGGAAGAATTTGGTGGAGAAATTTCTAGGGATTGCTCTCTAAAAATTTGGGGAAGAACAAGAGAGAGAGTGTGGATGAGAATAATGAAATAAACTTGAGCCTATCTTCTCCCAAAGTGGCTGGCCATATGGGGCTATTTGTCCTATTATGTAAGGTCCAAAATGCTCCTACTAACTTATTCTATGAGTATTAGGAAAGGGCTAATTGGTTAGGGCTAAATTAGTCATTCTAAAGTCTCTAATCACACTAACCTTATCCATAATAATTAGTCTAACCTCTAACTAAAATATTTCTATCATGTGGACTAAAATTAATATCATGTGGGCCATGCCTAACTAGTGTGTGGGTCCCACTAGAGTCAAACTACCCCCGGGTCCTCGTTTCAAGTCGGATTGAGTTAAAATTCGAACCCGATTCAAATAACCCCAAAACAATATCATAAATAATAAAATAATATCAAAATAATTCAAAGAGGTCAAATACAAAAATATCCTTAGACCAAAAATGATATTAAAATATCATAATCACATGGTTAGGCTCTAGATCAAAAGTCTCTAGGATCTCGCTAGCAAAACGTCAAAACCACAAGTCATTGATTTAAATAATTTTAAAATAATTTAAAATCACCAAAAATCATATCATGAATTAAATATCATTATTAAAATAATTATAAACACAAAATTTCAAAATTACCCTCATTTGGGAAACTGGGTGCTACACATGTATGGTATAAAATTTTATTGGATTTTATTTAGTGCTTTGGGAGATATTTGAGCCGCACGGGTTTCGTGCTGTCAAGTGCACAGCCGACCATGGGCTCTGACACAGTCTTCGTGTCTCACGAAGACACGTTTTGGACACGACTCAGGGTGACCAAACCCTAGCCCTAGACCCTCTCTACCTATGTGCACAATCACGACATATTTGGTTGGACACACGTGTCCCTAGATCACTCGACACGCGTGCACGACAATGTCAGTACACGATTCAGTGTCTGTGTATGTGGAGTGATTTGGATACGTTGTATCCAATTCGTGGACACTAGGATACCCCCACGACACATGCACATGTGTGACTGTGATTACCAACCTATTAATTTAGATATAATTGTTAATTTTAAATTAAATTTGGGAATTTCCTATATTTTTCTGATACGTAACTGATTCACTGAATTACTAAGAATTTTGAATAAGTTAACCTATTTTGAATGACTAAATTGTGCTATTTGGATCACCTATATATATCTGGGAATTAGCCTACATGCTAGGGTTCATAATGGCATAGGAATTTAGTCTTCGATTTGCATTTGGGCTTTGGATTTCAATTGGACTGATACACACATAATTGCACTGTTATATGTTTCACTCATTCACTGAAAACTGAGACTGTTTATATGAAATGATAAACCTGAGATTGAACTGACATAAGTTTCACTATTTGATTGGGTTAATTTCTATGGCGATTCTCCTATTTTACAGCTGAGTTGGTTGCAATAGGATTCATGGTTGCATTGATAGTTTGGTTTCGAATTCCTAGAATAGTAAACTGTTTTCGTGAAAACATAATATTCATTACACATTGCTTTGTTAATACTGGAAATCTGAGAACATTGTAGACACACTAAACTCTGTACACATTGATTCCTATGTACACACATCTATGCACTTCTGCAAAACCTAGAACTAAAATCTGAAATTTGTGAATGGACACACTCATGTATACACATTGGCACTCATACACACACTATGATGAGTTTACTAGTTGGGTTGTTGGTTTAATGTCAATGTGATTCACCTATATAAATCTGAGAGTTCAAGGCTGTTAACACTGAGTTCATCTCACACACATGTCACTGTTTGAATATGAAATCTGAGAATATCTGTGCACTCACTCACCTATAAACACACACAATTCACACTGTTATCCTGAGAGCTATGCACTGTCTTCTCCTATATGGCACACACACACAGGAACTTGAAACACACACACACAAATGCATGACACTATATCCCTCTCTCTATTTTATATATATAGTACAATATCTATAATCTTGTGTGTGAATATGTGGAATGCATATAAATATATATTGTCTATATAATTAGTGTGTGAAATATATATGTGTATGTTGTCAATATATGTGAATATGGCATATGGCCTATGTAGTATAGCCTATGGGTATCGTAATGTACAAGTTTGTGTATATGGAATGTATACACATGAGTTAGGGTGTTGTTAGACTTGTTTGACTTGTGAATGGTGTGTGCTTGCTAGGATAGTCTTGGTTAGGCCTAGTAAGACTTGTTGGGTTAGGTTTGACCTAGTTGATCTAGTTTGACTAGAGTAGTTTGACTAGAGTTGACCAAAGGTTGACTTTAGCCTAGATTGATCCAAACATCATGTAGAATGTATCGTAGCAGTTTATTTTACCAATTTGAATATGTTGTGACTTGTACTGTTCTGAATAGGAGCCAGAAACCACTCCTCATACAATATTTCATTCAAACACTCAGAATATCAGGCGAGTACATTCTCTGTCCGTTTCATACTTGCTAGGACTATATTCTTGCTCTAGATTATTTTACTTGATGCTGACACGATGGAAACACGGATTAGTACTATATGGATCTTTTCATACGATGTTATCTCCCTCGGGAGCATCGGATACATCATGACATGTGCGTTTCACTTTCATCATGTATTCCTGTGCTTTCACCATTCATATGCACTCTCGTGATTCATGTACTCTCATATTCATGGAGGCCCCATGTTTATATTCATGTGCATCCATTTATGGGTCCCCATGTGAAATCATGTACAGTAACATAACTTGAATGGAACCTTGTGTATTGATTGGGGACGGGGGAGTATAAATAGTCATGTGGACAATTTTCAAAGTAGTGTAGCCATGTACAACCTCTCATATTTATTATCAAGCCGTTCATATGTCTATCTTGTACACTAAATCACTAGTTCACTGTAGCTCTTTACTTATAGTAGATATTTCTTTACAGTCTTCTCTTTTACTTCATGTATATTCGTCAGCGTTTTATGTATCTTACTCTATTGCCTGTATTATATTCCTATCATGATATGAACTACGTGAGATGTACTGTGCTTGCTCCCGTCCTGACTGGACCTGTTAAAATATTACAGATGACCTTGAGGAGTTGTGTCCCACTTAATACGGAGCAGGCCTAGATAACACATATGAGCTGGACTCTCAGGAGGACCCTGCACTTACAGAAGATATTATCCCAGTAGTCTAGGCTAGATAGCTAGACGAGTATCTTATTATCATTCTGTCTGTTGGATACACTTGTACTTATTGTGGATTTGTTATTTTGGATTTGTGGAGTTGTTTATCTTAGACTCTTAGCTATATCTCTTATCTTATATTTATTATCTATGGATTATGTTTATTTTTATCTATCTATCTTATCACACTTTCGTACTTAGTTGTGATTAAGTTGTACTTTATTATGTCACCTCCATTCGGAGTGTATATACTGTACAGGTACCTTATAGATGTTAGATGTATGTGACCTAGGACAACGTTCTACCGCCAATACTGCGACGTAGGCTGAACGAAATCACTTCTCGTACCCCTACACTGGGTGCGGGTCGTGACAAAGATGCAGCCTACTTCTTCTAGGACTTATTATAATAGAAGCCATTCTATTAATTGGATCGATTATCGTAAAATTCGTCCAAATCGATTTGATTGAAGCCGCAAGGTGTTATCGTTTACCAAGCTCAGTGATGGAGTCAGATGGCCATCTAAGTTCCCGACTGATCTAACTCGACACAAGCATATTATGGAGTCCGCCGCCTATCGGAAGCGGGGCACTACATAATGTACCACTAAGAAAAGGTTTTGTCCCAAAACTTAAGAATAAGGGTCTGACCTTAATTTAGGCAAACAACGAAGGGTACTTTTCCTTCATCTCCGCCTCTATTTCCCACCTCTACTCTTCAACTAAATGGTTCTGCAAAGCACGCGGACCAAGGACATCGATCGATTTTGTAATAACTTCTCCTTACGGTCCAAAATTTGAATAGGCTCCTCCGAGTAAGACAAGTCAGTACGTAGCTCCAATTGATCAAAGCTAACCACGTGACTTGGATCGTGCACGTATTTTCGAAGTTGTGAAATATTGAAAACATAGTGCACATCAGCCAAGGCTGGGGGTAGTGCGATCCGATAAGAAACCGTTACAACTCGTTCGATGATCTCGAAGGAGCCTACAAATCTCGGGCTCAATTTGCTTTTAACACCAAACCACATCACGCCACGCATGGGCGTTACTTTCAAAAACACATGGTCCCCGACCAAAAATTCTAGCGGTCGTCGACGAAGATCTGCGTAGCTTTTTTGTCGACTTTGCGCGATGCAGAGTCTATCTCGGATCAAGCGGACCTTTTCGACGATCTGCTCCACCAATTTCGTTCCGAGGACTTATCGCTCTCCGACTTTGTCCCAGCATATTAGAGAACGAAACTTCCTCCCGTAGAGTGCCTCATATGGAGCCATCTGAATGTTCGACTGACAACTATTGTTATACGCAAACTCCGCAAGAGGCAAATGCGTATCCCACCTAGTTTTTAGATTGATTGCACACAGACGCAACATATCCTCTAAGATTTGATTTACCCTCTCCATCTGACCGTCTGTTTGGGGGTGGTATGCAGAACTAAAATTTAGTTTAGTCCCCGTCGCCGCTTCCAGGCTCGTCCAGAAATATGATAGGAATCGCCCGTCTCTATCCGAGATTATTGTGGTCGGTATCCCGTACAGTCGAACAATCTCATCGATATAGATTTGTGCTAACTGATCGACGCTCCATCATACTTTAATTGCGATGAAGTGAGGCGACTTGGTCATTCTATCAATAATGACCCAAATCGCTTCATTCCCCCGCGACGTCTTCGAAAATCCCACAATAAAATCTATCGATATGTTGTCCCACTTCTACTCGGGAATGGCGAGGTTCTGCAGCTCTTCACCTGGCCTTTGGTGTTCTGCCTTCACTTGCTGACATGCCATGCACTACGACACGAAAGTATCCATGCCTTTCTTTATGTCGTGCCACCAAAAGTTTGTGTGCAAGTTCTTGTACATCTTGGTGCTTCTTGGATATAACGAGTACTTCGCATAATGTGCCTCCGTCAGAATTCTTTTTTGAGTTTGGCAGTTTCAGGAATCTAGAGCCTTCATTTTAGTCGTATTGTCCCGTCTCCGACTTTCGTAAAGTCAGTCATCCTTCCTATTAAAATTAGCTTGCACATCTTCTTCAGGAATGAATCGTCTTTTTTTGCGGACTTTATTTTGCTAAGCAGGCTCGACCCTAACTTCAACTAAGCTAGGTGCTGGTGTTGATACTTAATTTCGTGTTCGATATCCATCACTTCAAGATCTCGCCGTATCTCATTATTTAGGGCCAGTGATGCCATAAACATTTTGTTCAGTGCGTCGGCTACGAAGTTTCCCTTATCCGGCATATACTCGATCGTTAGCTCGTAATCTTTTATGAGTTCGAGCCAACGTCACTGCTGTAAGTTGAGTTCTTATTGCGTAAACATGTATTTCAGGCTTTTATGATCTGTGTAGATTATGCAAGCTGCACCATATAGGTAGTGCTGCCAGAGTTTTAATGCAAATACGATCGTCGCCAATTCTTGGTTATGCATCGGATAGTTTTTCTCGTGCTGCTTCAACTGCCATGAAGCGTAGGATATGACTTTATCTTTCTGTATGAGTACGCATCCGAGGCCATTTCCCGATGTGTCGCTGATTATCTGAAAGCCTTCTGGACCATCTGGAGGTACAAGGATTGGAGCAAAGATGAGCCGTTGCTTCAACTCTTGAAAGCAGGATTCACAGTCATCACTCCATTCAAATACGACTCCTTTCTGGGTAAGGCGAGTCAGACGCAACGCTAGATTTAAAAAGCTTTGCACAAATCTTCGGTAGTAGCCTACTAAGCCCAGGAAACTCCGAATGTCGCTAGACGAGGTAGGTCATTTCCAATCTACCACCGCTTCAATCTTCTTTGGGTCCACCGCGACGCCTTCGGCAGAGATTACATGTCCGAGGAACGTCACACTACTCATCCAGAACTCGCATTTACTCCGCTTGGTATATAATTTGTTTTCACGCAGAGTCTGTAATACCGTCTTCAAGTGTTCTGCATGCTCTTCTCGATTCTTTAAGTAGATAAGGATATCGTCGATGAACACGACTACAAATTTATCGATTTGGGATCGGAAGACTCGGTTCATCAAATCCATGAAAGCGGCTGGGACATTCGTCCAACCGAACAACATGACTAGGAATTTATAATGACTATATCGAGTGCAGAAGGCAGACTTCGATACGTCATCGGACTTAACTTTTAACTAATGATAGCCTGAATGAAGATCGATTTTTGAAAATATTGACGCGCCTTACAGCTGGTCAAACAAGTCATCGATTCGTGGCAAGGGATACTTGTTCCGTATGGTCGTCTTGTCGAGTTCACGATAGTCGATGCATAGTCGCATCGATCCATTCTTCTTTTTTACAAACATTATGGAGGCTCCCTACGGAGAGACGCTAGGGCGAATAAATTCGTAGTCTAGCAACTCTTGTAATTACACAACTTCTTCAGCTATGCTGGAGCCATTTGGTAAGGTGCCTTTGATATCGGCCGTGCATCTGGGAAGGTGTTGATGCTGAGCTCTATTTCTCGATCTGACGGCATTCCGGGCATCTCATCAGAAAAAATGTTGAGAAAATCTGCCACAACATCAGTCTGCACTGTGTTTGTATTATCCTTCCGTGTATCTCGAACTGATACCAAGTATTCCGTACAGCCGGAATACAGCATACGCCTTGCCAAAATTGCCGATACCACCATGGCCATCTTCAAGACTATGTCGCATGAATATGAGAACTCTGTCTTGCTAGGAAGAGGAAAAATCACTCTCTTCTCCGCACACTCGATTGTTGCATGACAAGCGCCCAACCAATCCATGCCCAGGATTATGTCATACTTTTTGATGTCTAGTACAACGGCTTCTAAAGATAGATTTCTTCCTCCGATGCAAATGTGGCCATTCTTACAAATAAAGTACGCAGGGATATCAACTCCCGATGGAGTGCTAACGCTATTGTTCATATCTAGTGATTGTATGGTTATTTTATTTTCTTTCGAATAATCAGTATATATAAAACTATGTGTTGCACTCGAATCGAATAGAACCCGAGCAGGTATATTTTTGTAGAGTAATTTACCTATTACAACAGTACCGGACGTGAACGTCTCATCCCGAGTTAATGCATAGACTCGACCTTGTGCTCTATGGCGTTGATTCTGCGGGTTCACGGGCACCACATTTACGCCTTGTAGTGTAAGCGCTTTATACTGATTCAGAATATTTCTTGGTGGGTTGTATTGATTTGGAACATTTCTCAGACAATGTGTAGCTATATGGCCTATCTCGCCACACTTGTAGCAATCGGTTGTCCTGTGCCTACGTCTACCGCATCTGTTACATTGTTGTCCGCCATGGCCCCTGTTATCAAATGTGTTCGGACGTTTTGATACTCCCGATCCCCCGGCGTCGTTAGGACGCTTGTTGAAGTTGTTACGGATGATAGGCATGGCTCTTTGCGACATACGACCAAAGATATGCTCACTATCGAGCGTGACATCGTAGGATTCGCGGTAGGTTCGGCACCTTTGATTCATGACGTCCCTTCGAAATTCGTCATTTAGGCCTTGTTGAAAACATTCGCACCAGGCTTCCTTATTGGGTTGAAAGGCACCGGCAAACTTTGCGAGTTTTGAGAAGTTCGAGTCATAATCATCAACAGTCACATTCCCCTGTCGTAACATCATGAACTCGTCTTTTTTTTTGACGATGGACGGCGCGAGGAACGTACTGCTCAAGAAATGTTTCCTTGAACATTTTTCAAGAAATCATGGTGTCGGTATTGGCTTTGTTGCTACTTCTTAGCTGCCGACTAGTTGTATGTTCTCAGTTGTAGCTGTAGTACTGCACAAGCCACCCATTGGGACCCTTCGATACAGAGAAGATTAAATAATTCCTCAATTTTTGCGAGCCATCCCACTATCACATTGGGCTCTGCTCGACCATTGAACTTTGGCAGGTTCATCTTGCAGAACTCCTTTGCTTTGAACAGGGAAGAAGAGTTCATCGTTTGTGGTTGAACGTCTTCCTTGATTTCTTCTCGAACATCTTCCTTCTCTTCCGATGTCACAACCGTTGCATTGGCGTTGGTCGCCATATTATTCACTATCTGAGTCGGGGCATCCATCTTCTTCTGCTGCGTACCAAATTGGGCTTTGATTTGCATCTAAAGCTGTTGCTGCTGCAGCTCCATCAACTGTAGCATTTTCTCCATTATTGTCTCCCTAGGACCATCGCCCTTCGAACTCGACGTACTATCCACAGTGTGGGTTTTTGTGCCGAAATTATTCTTACTTTTATTGGTCATTCCTACAAAACAAACTAAACCCGTTAGTATTTTTTAAAATATCAACGGGCTTACCTATATGAAACTTTTATTTCACGCAGCATGTCGACAAGCATTCAATCGAGCAATCGTAACGAACATTCCAACAATGAAATAATTTTCAAAAATCCGAGAAAATATAACTGTGCTCTGTTACCAATTTGTCACATCCTGAGTCGATAAACCGTTCGTTCCCGGCAGTATTATGCCAAATCGACTATCCTCGCTAAGGCGTGATACGGTACGAGTCTGGAATTGCACTCGTACAAGGAAAGAATGTTTTGTTTGATCAATATATTGAACACCAGGTTAAAACTTCACAAATCACATCAGAATTGAACAGCAGTTTAGGAAGATAGAAATATTCTTTTCATTCATAGCTTGCAACGAAGTGCAAGTCATAATTACATTAGATGCCATTGTGACTACATTGATTGTAACAAAAGAAATATACTTGACAAGCTACCTGAAATAATACTTGTCATTCCATACATTTGCCCCTTTGTACATAAGCCTTCAAATAGGAAGAGCTTTAAAACCCATCTCCGTACTTCAGCTTCAGTTGAGAGCTCTCGTAGCACCTGGGGAGTTAGGGAGGGGGTTAGCACACTTGCTAAGTGGACGAGACGAACCCACTTGTCTAAACTGACTCTGATTATTAAGGTAGGCATGCTTTAGAGTTTTCTTTCTATTTAGAACTAAATGATTCAGTTCATATCGATAGCCATCTTTGAAGTAATAAAGCATACAGTAAAATACAACGATTTATCATAATTCTTACAACGGCCGTGCTCGTCCCTGCATAAAGACAGAGATAATATTTACTACCTGCATAAGACAATAGGTGAGCATGCTACTATCTTATATGTGCGGTCACTAGTGTTACACACCACTTGGGACTATCTCAACGGTATTTCGGCTCGTTCAATATAGGTTGAAGCCTGACTGACGGTTCCGCAATGCATCAGTACCGAAGCATGATTATTCATTCCCCCTAGGTTGATTCGATACCGATGCCCCGGATGCCGATTCGAGGAAAATCAAACTTGTGCACAAGTTGTCCATGACCATGCCAATACGTGAACACTTTAATATATGCGAACAGATTTGTATAGCGCGAACAATACTGAACGATATGATCATTTCTTCCAACTCAAGCAATGATTCATTTTCCCTAAAGCAGTACTTCTGACTTAGTGTCCCGTAGACACCAAATTGCTCGAGGCATCATAAGCCACTAAAATAGTCTATCTTTTTTTACTAGTACCTTAAACTTTCTCATTTTGGTACGAAACTTATATTTTCAGAGTAGATTACTCTAAATTGATACGTTTTTCTGAGTTCTTGATCTTAGTGGATTGGCATGCATTTAACTCGGCATCTTCGATTTGAATAAGTTCGAGGCAAAAGAATTTCGTTTGTGCGACAGAGTAGAAAAAAGGGGCCGAATCACACACCAAGTATTTTGATCGTGCCAACCGTCGAAGCACTTCGCAACGTTCAATCTTTAGTTATACGAGCTCTTGCAATGGCACCAACACTTAGTCAGAATTCTATCTTTAATCCTTCGTTTCGAAATTCGTAGAATATATTCAGAAAACGACACGAAAACACATTCATCAAAACCAAGCAGAAAAAGCTCCAAGAAAACCATACAGCAGTCCGGTCCCGTCGAAGGGACTCTTATATAGAGCTGAATCGTCGAGACGCAGCCTGCTGCATCTAGGACTTATTCTAACAGAAGTCGTTCCATTCATTGGATCGATTCTCGTAACATTCATCAACATCGATTTGATCGATGCTGTAAGGTGTTATCGTTTACCAAGCTCAGCGATCGAGTCAGATAGCCATCTAAGTTTTCGACCGATCTGATTCGGCGGAAGCATATTACGGAGTCCGTCGCCTATCAGAAGCGGGATACTACAGGGGTGTAGAAGCATGGAAAATACTAAAGAAAACAACTCATGCGGCCAGGAAAGATCCATGCGGCTCAGAAACCTCATGCGGCTCAGGGAGTCATGCGGCATAAGGAGCTATGCGGCCCGAGGCATTCCATGCGGCTCAGAAGACACGTGGCCTGACAGTGCTCCCCTCCGACCTATGCTGCATTAATTGCTTTGACGGCTGACCCCTCTGAAAAGTTGATAGCCCTGACACAAAAGCAGGTAATTATGACTCTGTCATAATGATGAATTTCTGGGAAAGAGAAAAGAGATCTCTGACACAAATCCCCCAAGAACCATAAAAATGCCACGTGGCCTTGCCACGTGGGCGTTCGTATGCGGCTCACTTCTCATGTGGTTCAGAGGGAATATGTCCTATGCGGCTTAGGCCAAGAAAGCCTCATGCGGCTCGAGCAAAGAACTTCTCATGCAGTTCAGAAGAAATCTGTCCTATGCGGCTCAGGCCAAGAAAGCCTCATACGGCTCGAGCAAAGAACTTCTCATGCAGTTCAGAAGGAATCTGTCCAATGCGGCTCAGGCCAAGAAAGCCTCATGCGGTTCGAGCGAGGACTTCTCATGCGGTTCGAGAGGATCATGTCCATGCGGCTCGGGTGGATATGTACTTATGCGGCCCACAAGGTTTACTCCCCTGTAGTTCGAGGGCTCAAGCGAGGGCCACTACCCAGGCAGCCCTGACACGTGGGCTTAATCATATGCGGCTCAGAAAACTTATGCAGTCCAGATCCCCCCAGCAGCTCCTAGGACACGTGTCCTAAACCGATTAATTCCTCAGATTTGCTGCCATTAAAGATTGGGTCAAATCCCAATAATCTGGGACACGTGGCAGAAGAATAGATCTAATTTATTCGCAGATATCAGAAATCATTATAAGGAAGATTTATTCCAATCAGCATTAATTGCTAATAGAATTTGGTGTAATCTACACCTAATGGCTCGGATTCGTCACAATCATAAACGAACGGCCTGGATTGACCAATCCCCAGGCCGCCACCATCTCCAAGATGTAATCATTGGCAACCCTAATGATGATATCCCACTATTATAAATAGCAGGGTGCCATTCCCTTGCAAAATAGATACCATATCAGAGAGAAATACGTATATACAGAGAGACTTCCCCCCATAGTCAGAGAGAGAATACACACAGAGAGAGAGAGAGAGAAGCCAGAAGAGCAACAGAGGAGCAAGAAGAGCATTTCTTCATCAACGCCAACCATCTTTTTACAAGAAGCCAAGGCTGCATACCGATCGTCCAAGGAGTAAGGCAGGGCTGCCGTCGCCTTCCCGAGCCTCTATCGTTACCCCCCAGAATCTAAAATAAATAATTGTACTTAGACTGTTGTACCTAGGTTTTCGTCCCTAGGCTTTCTTTGTACAAGCGAGTTTGTAACGTGAAGTAAAAGTCCGGTCCTCCGATAATTGTTCTGTTCTTTTATATTTCATGGCAAACACGATGGCGACTCTTCTGGGGACTAACTTCTCCACGGCTGAGGAGTTGGTGACGCAATCGAATGCAGCCAATCTTGGCTCCACGCAACAAAAGATGGTCACCCGGTTCGACCAACAGGCATTCGAAGAAATGCTCTCCGACAAGAGCACTATCCCAGTCCAGAAGCGAGCCCGCACAAAGAAGGCCCGTAAGGAGTGGAGACCCCGATCCTTCGTTCCTACTGAAGTTCTCACGGAGACACCCTCTGTTGTTCAAGACGGCGAGCAAGATTCCCCTACGGCCCCACTTCAGATCGTAGACAACTCTGCTGTCCCCAAGTCCGGCAGAAGAAAACACTATGATGCTGGACTTGCAGGGGCAAAGAGAAACTCTATGAGATCCGAGACGCATAAGGGTATCAGCCGCAGGAGGAAAGTTCATGCGGCTACATCCTCCAGCCGCATGAAGAAAACTCATGCGGCCATATCTGTCAGCCGTATAGCTTATGCGGCTACAGTTGCCAACCACACGGATGAAACTCGTACGGCTATGGGAGTCAATCGCTTGCAGAAAACCCATGCGGCCATAGTTGCCAACCGCATGCGGCCAGCCTGTACGGTCGTGACTCCTAGCCACATAAAAACAATTCATCCGACGGCAGAAGGCAACCGCATGCAGACAGCCTGCACGGTACCCAACTCTAGCCGCATAGCATCCATTTCACGCTTCTCTCGATCAGTCTTCGACCGTCTCTCATGCGGTCCTGACCCGGATGGTTCTCTAGATGATAAGCTAGACTCTGTGGTATTCAACTTGGACTCCTCCTATTACGCACTCGCAGGTGCTAAAAGGAGGAAGTCTAGGGCAGCGCGGGTTCGTCGGGCCCAGTTAGCTGTCCCAACCTCTGACTATCGGGGCATCCCGTTGACTATCACACGGGCCTCGGATGGGAAGTTGTATACAACCGCTCGAGTCCAGCCCCCGGCGGCAAACGGACAGAGTGGTTCCTCTGACCTACGGGAGGCGATCCTCCACAAACGCAAGGAAAGAGAAGGAGTGTCAGCGTGCAAAGAGTCCTCGTTTGGACATCGCTGCACCCAAATCATCGTCAACTGTTGCTGCAATAATGCGGCAGTGACGGAAGATCGGCCGTCCGTCTTCCAAAGACTACAACATCCGAGCTCAGAGGATGAGGCACCTCCTGTTGTCTCCTGCAATTCCGCTCAGAAGGTCCCTGTCGAAAGGAGGGGAAAAAAGACAAGCATCCCCAGTCCCAAGATATCAACCACTACAGCTAAGAAACGGTTGTCTAAACGGCTGTCTTACACCAGAGTATTCCAACACACCCGTTCAAAGACGAAATCTGCTGTAGTGGGAAATTCATCATCCACATCGCTGGGGGTTGGGGGTAGCACTCCTCCGAATATCCGCAACAATTCGATATTTCAAGGAGACGAGCCCGAGGAAACGACTCTCCCTTCAGATACGACAGGCACCGATGTCCCCGAGGACATCCATGATTCTCAAGACGAAGCAAGCTCTGAAGCTGGGAGTACCGTTCCCTCCGAGTCCGAGCCCGAAGAGAACATTCCCACCTATCCCAATGACTTCTCGGTGCATGGGTACGACTCGGAGGGCACATCCTCCACCGTTTCTTCCATCCCTCCTCATGTAAGGACGGTTTTCATGACGGACAGCAATCAAGGTGGTTCCATTGATCGCCAGCGCATCGACAATCTCGAAGCCATATTACTTGCTTTGGTCAAGTCTGTAGACGAGATTAAAGCGGCCCTGCCCACTCTACAAGAAGGAACGCCTGGTCAAACAAGCACGGGCCCCACGGTCAATGTAGATTCGAACTCAGCGGCACCAAACCTGGACAATAATCCTCCCGAAATAATAGCCCCCACCGCGACAGATGAGACCCGAAAAGTAAGAAGAGAGGTCCAGGAGCTCCGAGCCATGTTCCATGCCCGAGAAAACACTCAAGATCTCAGAATACGGCAACCATACCCTGCTGAATGGAGGGATGTTCAATTCCCACCAAGATATAAGCCATTCAATATCAACCCGTATGACGGCAAAACCTCAGCAAGCCGGTACATCACTTACTTCGAGGTCACCACCGACCATGTGCCCCATGATGATGCTATCCTCACACGGTTATTCATTGGGGCGTTAGAAGGGGTCGCCTTCGATTGGTACCGCAATCTACCGGACAACTGTATCCACTCCTTCACCGGCTTCAAGCGCCTATTCTTGGAGCGATTCTACGAAGTAGGACAGGACGTCACTATGTCCACTCTTATGGACGTCGTCCAAGGGGAGAAGGAGTTGACAAGGAACTACATCGAGCAGTTCCGCCAGACCGCCATGAAGCTGCCCTCAGGAAATCCAGATTCCTCTTTGATTGAGATCTGCCAAAAGAGACTGCTTCCTACGATCAGTCTATGGATGGGCGAAAGTTAATTCAAAGACTGGAAGGCATTCATCATCAGCGCCACAAGCGCCAAAGAACGACTAAAGAAGGCTCGCCAACTGGGATTACACATCTCGGAAGGAGAGAACAAGGGCAAGCATCCCAGCAACGATAATGGGGGTAATCCTTCCAACAATCGGGACAGCAAGGGAAAGCAGGCTATGGTGGCCGATACAACACAAAAACCTGTGCCGAAGTCCGTAGACAAACAATGGCCGCAAATCGATTACTCCTTCGAAAATAGCCACGTCAAACCTATCTTGGACATGCTCATACAAGGAGATAGAATTCAGCTCCCTCCACCAAGACGGGAGCCTCGGTCGGCTGATCTAGAGAACCCAAAGTTCTGCCACTACCACCGTTATGTATACCACGCTACACACGACTACTACCAACTGAAACGGTATATCCAGAGCCTCATCGATTCGAACGCTCTGGCCATTGATTTCGAAGAAGTAACTGTGGCAGCCAATATGGTGTCCGTACAATTCGGCAGCTTTCCTCCGACGGAGACTCAAGACGGGGTGATCCCCGTCCCTCTGGCAACAATGAAGATTACCAATCTTCCACCTCCCCGAGATCGGACTGCCGGTCTAGTACCCCTCACCACATCTCGAGGGGAGGTCATATGGATCCATCCAGACTTGGTGTCAGAAGTGACTCGGCCCACATCCACCGGCAAAAAGAAAAGTAGAAAAGTTAGGACCTGCCACACAATCTCAGCATACAACGAGGAAGCTACAGCCGTCGTCACGCGGTCCGGAGCGCAATCCCAACCTGTGGTTGAAAACCCAGCCGAAAATTATCAACCCAGTACAACTGATGCTCTGGGACCGGCTCAGCCTTCAACGATCGACAAGCCTAGGCCGAAGGAGACTCGCTTCGACAAATCTCTCCGAAAAGACGCAGCCCAAGGACTAGAGAGGCCCTACAACTTTGACATCTTAGCATAATTGGCTGACACTCCGGCCAAATTATTACTGTACAAACTCCTAAGGCTCTCCAAGGACGTTCGTATTGCATTGAGCGAAGCACTCCAAAATGCCGATGCCTATCTGGCTCAATCCAACCTCACCGGGGAGCACTCACCTGTGGATCTCCAGGACAGTGCCTGTACGGGAGCAATGCCCAATATCGTCTTCACTCTGCAGGACATGCTCATCAAAACCAACCTACATGATCGCCCGCTATACTACATGGGATACATCGACGACGTGAAGGTGGATCGGATGCATATTGATCCTGGCTCTTCTATAAGCATCATTCCGAAGGGTCTTCTACATCATCTTCGCATCCTAATGCATCGCCTGACACCTACAAGCACCGCCATCAGCTGTTTTAATTCGGGCAGGAGCTACCCTATTAGAAAGATTCGTCTGAAGTGTCAGATTGGCGATCTCCAATCCGAAGTCACCTACTACGTCATAGATGCAGACACTTCTTACAACATCCTCTTGGGGCGCCCATGGATACACGATTATATGATCGTGCCTTCTACGCTACACCAGTGCTTCAAATATGTCGACAAATACGGCTTCGTAAAGACAGAATTTGCGGATATCGATCCTTTCAAAGGGGTCGAGTCCTACTACTCAGACTCCTGCCTATACGAAAAGTCAAAGAGGCACCTTGATGAAGGAGACGTACAAGCTCATACCGAGATAGCCACTGGATCAGAAGGGCCCTTGACGATCTACCTCCAAGCTCGCAAACCAGGCAGGTCCGTACCCCTTACCGCCACTTTGTAGAAGGACGCGATCAGCCTCTCGGCGCAGGAAAAACAGATGATAATCCGACTGCCAAGGTCCGGCCAAGCGCCGAGATCCACAACGGGGCTACTGACAATCAGACTGCCGAGAGTTAGTCAACCCCAAACAGGGAAGCTCAATCCCTCTGATAGGCCACTGACGATACGCCTTCCCAAGAAGGATCGTCACCCCGATGCAAGGTCTGACACTTTTAGCGAGCCGGCCACTCCTCGCTCCACCTCGAGTACCAAACTGGGGGTCGCTAGTCTGCCAACAACTCTACGCTCAACTCCATCAACTGAACCACTGACAATCAAGCTTCCCAGGTCGTCCCCTCAGTCTTCATTCACACAGGGGGTAGCCGAAGAGGAACCGGAGTTAGCCAAGTATGTGGTTGCCCATACTGATGTTTCCTCCGCTGATGATGTAATCTCCCTAGAAAAGATACCTTACTTCATCAATAAAGGGTTATCTTTGAACTACACCGAGCTCAATAAGCTATGTACAATGTATGCTATGGAACACGGTATAGGCACTCACCTGCACACACAAGTGACAAATGTGTACACCACGATCCAGCTTACTCCAGTAGAAGATGCTTACCGAATAATCGAGGGAGGGGACCATCCAATCATCTTCGGCCGGACGAACAACCCGCATCCCTCCACCACAAAGGAAACCGACCTCGGGTCAGACGCCGGAAGACTGTCTCTGTATCTGTATAGCCCACAATCCAAATATCTCATGCAAAAACAGGGGTATGATCTGGAGACGACACCGGGTTTAAACTACGGCACTGGACGACGATTACCTTTGAAACCGCCAGTCCCGGTGGATAAACCACAGAATTACTATAACAAAACTCGATGCGGGCTAGGGTATGTAACGCCCACTATGACCCCCGAGAGTTCAGATGAAGAATGCGACTGGCAGTCACATTCAACCTGGTCACCAACTTCTGACTCAGATACCAGCATCGGAGACGTGTTCAGACAAGTCATGACAGTCAACATGGCATTCGTCGACGCTTACGAAGAAGACGAAGACATCCCCGAGATCCTCGAGCTAGAACCGTGGGCCCAGCAATTAGACGCACAATGGGAAAAGCGGTTCGAACTGAGAGAACCTCCTACTGAAGATGAGGTCATACAAGTGGATCTCGACAGCGAATCTTCTCCAAAACTAATTTTCATCAGTAAAAGCCTAACAGACGAAGAACGAGAGTCGCTGCTAGAACTTGTCAGAGAATACATTGATGTGTTCGCCTGGAGCTATGAAGACATGCCAGGGTTAAATCCCGACATTGCTCTTCACAAACTCAACATTCGGCCAGACACGAAACCAGTCAAGCAACAACAGCGACGCTTCCGTCCAGGCATCATAGACGCGATCGAAGCCGAAGTCAACAAACTGATAGCCAACGGCTTCATTCGTGAGGAGCAACATCCCGATTGGGTCGCCAATATAGTATCCATCCTTAAAAAGAATGGGAAGATTCGAATCTGCATCGACTTCCGTAATCTGAACGAGGCGTGCCCCAAAGATGAATTCCCCCTTCCTATCACAGACATCATGATCGACAATACCTGCGGCTTCGAACGTATGTCATTCATGGACGGCTTCTCGGGGTACAACCAAATCAAATTTCTCCTGACGACGAAAAGCATACATCATTCCGAACACCGATTGGCACGTACTGCTACACAGTCATGCCTTTCGATTTAAAGAATGCTGGCGCCATATATCAAAGAGCCATGAACATCATCTTCAGAGACCACTTATGCAAATCAGTGGAGTGCTATGTTGACGATATAGCCGTTAAGAGCCATAGCAAGGGAGACCATCTGCAGGATCTAAGGACGGTATTCGACCTAATGTGAGCGCACAATTTGAAAATGAACCCTACGAAGTCCTTTCTGGGCGTATCCAGCGGGAAGTTCTTGGGCTTCATCATCACTGCAAAGGGTATCCATGTAGACCCTGAGAAGACAAAAGCAATCATGGAGATGGGTCCTCCAAGAAATCTCTGCGAACTCAGAGGCCTCCAAGGAAGGCTAGCCTACATCAGGAGGTTCATTTCTAACCTCTCCGGGCGATGCCGACCGTTCACGCACCTCATGAAGAAAGGAGTCTCATTCGTATGGGACGAGGAATGCCAGCGTGCTTTCGACAGCATCAAAGAATATTTGTCAAATTCTCCAGTTTTGGTGGCTCCGGTTCCTGGAAAACCATTTCTGCTTTATGTACGAGCAATGGAACACTCCCTCGGGGCTCTGTTGGCACAAAACAACGACGCAGGCCACGAGCAAGCCATATATTACCTCAGCCGAATGATGATCGGACCAGAGCACCGATACACCGCTGTGGAGAAGAAATGCCTCGCCCTGGTGTTCGCCATTCAGAAAATGCGACACTATGTCACCGGACAAACGATACATGTGATCTCACGAGTCAACCCTCTCAGAGTTCTCATGACTAAACCAGGGGTACTCAGCTCTCGCCTCGCTACATGGGCAATATTGCTGTCCCCTTATCATATGATCTTTGTCCCACAAAAGGCAGTCAAAGGTCATGCCCTGGCAGACTTCTTAGCAGCCCACCCGGGCTCGGAATCCTCCAGGATATATGAAGAGATCCCAGATGAGGTCGCCGACTCGCATGCAACCTCTCATGATGATATATGACGAATGTTCTTCGACGGTGCTTCGAGGACCGGACCTAAAGGCAATATAGTCGTCGGAGTCGGGGTAGTGCTAATCTCTCCTTCCGGATTGGTGATTAATCGAGCTTATTCCCTCACCGAGCCCTGCTCTAACAATGTGGCCGAGTACAACGCTCTGGTCATTGGCCTCCAACTTACAAAAGAGCTGGGGGTAGAATACCTTGAAGCATACGGTGATTCCCAGCTAATCGTCAATCAGATCCGGGGATTATACGAAGTCCGCCACGAAGATATGATCCCTTATCACCAAATAGCGATTGACATCATCTCGTCGTTCAAGGGGTTCTTCATCGAACATGTCCCCAGACTCCGAAATATAGAAGCAGATGCCTTAGCCGGTCTTGCCGCTTCCCTAACAGTTCTGAATTATGATCGCCAATCAGTGGATGTGATAGGCCACGAACTGGTCTCCCCCAAAAATAATATGCAATTCGTGGCAAGTTATTCTGCACAGACGATCGATGATGCCCTAGATTGGAGACAACCATTCATCGACTTAGACGTCTACGACATCCTACCCGAGAACCCAAAGGAAGCCACTTCCATCAGACGACGTTCTCTCAGATTCTTCTACGATACAGAAAAAAAAATGCTGTATCGCCGTTCCTACGACGGATTACTGCTTCGGTGCCTGTCAAATACAGAAGCCAAAGAAGCCGTACGAGAAGCTCACGACGGTGTCTGCGGGGCCCACCAGCCCGGCCCAAAACTACAAGATCGCCTTCGTCGAATGGGCTATTATTGGCCCACAATGGTGGCAGATGCGATAGATTATGCTAGAAAATGCAAAGCCTGCCAAGTCCACGCGGACTTCATTCACCAACCATCCGAGTTTCTACATCCGACAGTGGCGTCCTGGCCATTCGAAGCATGGGAAATGGATATCATTGGTCCAATCACCCCACTTTCCTTCCGAGGACATCGCTTCATACTTGCGATCACTGATTAATTCTCCAAATGGGCGAAAGCTGTCCCGCTCGCAGAAGTTAAGACTTCAAACGTGATCAGCTTCCTTAAGCATCACGTCATCTACCGCTTTGGACTGCCCCGAAGGATCATCCATGATAATGGTCCGCAGTTTCTAAGCCACGCATTCTATCAATTTTGCGATAAACATCGTATTCAGAATATTGCTTCGACGCCGTACAACCCAGCAGCAAACGGTTTAGCAGAGGCATTCAACAAAACAATCATCAAACTCCTCAAGAAGTTTGTCTCCTCCAACAAACGCGACTGGAACGAGAAACTCGGTGAATGCTTATGGGCTTATCGCACCACAGTTCGAACAACCACTGGGAATACGCCATTCTCCCTGGTATACGAAAGTGAGGCAGTTCTCCCACTAGAGACTCAAATACCCTCACTTCGCGTCGCCCTCACTTATCAATTGACGACGGATGACAACTACCGACGTTGACTACAAGAATTGGAAGCGTTAGATGAAAAGCGCCTCTTAGCTCAGCAACGAATTGAGCTATACAAAGCACGCATCTCCGGAGCCTTCAATAAGAAGGTCAAAATCAGAACATTCCAGGTGGGCGATCTCGTCTTGGCAGTCCGGAGGCCGATGGTCATGACTCACAAGACCGCCGGCAAGTTCCAGCCAAAATGGGAAGGCCCATTCATCATAGAGACAGTATTCTCCAACGGTGCTTACCGTCTCGCAAAACAAAACGAAGACTTGCTCATGTTGCCCGTCAACGGCAAGTTCCTAAAGAAATATTATGTCTAAACAACATTCCAGATTATCGAGTCATGTACCCGCTGGTACCGCTGAACTCACATCCACAACATTTCAGATTATCGAGTCATGTACCCGCTGGTACCGCTGAACCCACATCAACAACATTCCAGATTATTGAGTCATGTACCCGCTGGTATCGCTGAACTCACATCCACAATATTTTAGATTATCGAGTCATGTACCCGCTGGTACCGCTGAACTCACATCTATAATATTTCAGATTATCGAGTCATGTACCCGCTGGTACCGCTGAACCCACATCAACAACATTTCAGATTATCGAGTCATGTACCCGCTGGTACCGCTGAACTCGTATCCACAACATTTCAGATTATCGAGTCATGTACCCGCTGGTACCGCTGAACTCACATCCACAACATTTCAGATTACCGAGTCATGTACTCGCTGGTGCCGCTGAACCCACACTATTCTAGATTACCGAGTTATGTGCCCGCTGGTGCCTCTGAACTCACATCTCGGTCACTCTTTCAGATAGTAAGTTACGTATGATTATACCTCTGAACTTTCTTTTTGAAGGAGATCCTCCCTCATGATCCACTACCCGCACTTCCAGTGCACAAAAAGGGTAATCGATCCATAAATTTCCAAAACGGCCATGTCCTCATTACCTCTGAGTCGTTCCACCTCCGCCAAAAACAAACCACCCCTCACATAGAACTTCCGTGTCCTCCTACCTCTGAGTTGTTCTATGTACCCTCCTGTCAAAGAAACCCTCATACTCACTATGTCCTCAGTACCTCTGAGTCAGTGTGATTGGTTCCTTTCTTTTAATCTTATTGTCCGTATCCAAAACCAGGGTACGTTAGGGACAATGGGTCCACTCAAAATATCCCAATAAGAGGATTATTACGAAGCAAAAGAGTGAAGCAAATATGTATTCCATTCATTCAGAAATTAGTTACATCCACACGATTGCAAGCAAGTCAAAAGAGCTCTTCATAAAGACAAAAAGAAAGGCGAAACAAAACAAAGACTACAGACAGACAACCACGAGAAGCCCCTACATCCTAGTTACAGGAGCGCATATACCATTCCCTCAACCATCTCATATATGAAGGATGCAAGTGAAGAGCATCCTCGTCCAGAATAGGAGAAACAGAGTTCCCAGCGCTGCCACCCTCAGCAGTCTCGATATTTGGAGGGCTGCCGTCCCCCTCAGACGCAGGTTCTTCTGTCTTCACTTCCTCCTTAACAGAGGGAGACCCCTGGCTGACGACGGGAGGCTGCGGCTCCTCTGACGCCACAGTCTCAGCCTTCGGTGGAGATACTGCGAGAACCAAAGATGAAGAAAATAAAAACAGTCAGAAATGATCATACGGCTCATTTTAGACAAGTCTCATGCGGCTCAGACATGGGGTATATCCTCATGCGGCCCAATCATGGGACGTGTATGAGGACCATATAGTTTGAGAAGTCCACGTCAAAGTCTTATACAAGAAGCATACAGTAAAGCAGGCTCTCTTAGGGTTTCAAATCGACTACCTACTCCTTACCTTCGATGGCAATATGAACGTCAAGACGAACGGGGGGCACGACAGTCGAGGGCGAAGCCGATTTCTTACTTCTCGCCACAGCCTTCTTCACAGCCTTAGAAGCCCTGGGCGCCATTATTGTCTGATGAACAGAGAAAGAAAAGACGACAAGAATCTGAGTCAAAAAAGAGTCTAAGAGAGAAGACCGTCCAAATGCCCTTCTATTTATAAGACAGAGGACTATGGACCGACGCCTCATACAAACGCGATCGACTCTTCGGCTATCGAGCCAAACCAGCCATTTAAAGACTGGGCTCTTGGGATCCTGTCCCAAAAAGATCTACACGTATGGCATAATAACGTGGCAAAGAGCATATGCGGTTCAAATGGCCATGCGGCCGAAAGCAACTATGCGGCTCGAAGAGTCCCCTGCGGCCAAGATATCCATGCGGTCAGGACTTTATATGCGGCCAAAATAATACGACCATGCTTCTTATTCAAAGTATTTCAATTTTGCAAATTAAAAACTTTGAAGGGGGTCTTGTAGAAGCATGGAAAATACTAAAGAAAATAACTCATGCGGCTAGGAAAGATCCATGCGGCTCAGAAACCTCATGCGGCTCAGGGAGTCATGCGGCATAAGGAGCTATGCGGCCCGAGGCATTCCATGCGGCTCAGAAGACACGTGGCCTGACAGTGCTCCCCTCCGACCTATGCTGCATTAATTGCTTTGACGGCTGACCCCTCTGAAAAGTTGACAACCCTGACACAAAAGCAGGTAATTATGACTCTGTCATAATAATAAATTTCTGGGGAAGAGAAAAGAGATCTCTGACACAAATCCCCCAAGAGCTATAAAAATGCTACGTGGCCTTGCCACGTGGGCGTTCGTATGCGGCTCACTTCTCATGCGGTTCAGAGGGAATCTGTCCTATGCGGCTCAGGCCAAGAAAGCCTCATGTGGCTCGAGCAAAAAACTTCTTATGCCGTTCAGAAGGAATATGTCCTATGCGGCTCAGGCCAAGAAAGCCTCATACGGCTCGAGCAAAGAACTTCTCATGCGGTTCAGAAGGAATCTGTCCTATGCGGCTCAGGCCAAGAAAGCCTCATGCGGTTTGAGCGAGGACTTCTCATGCGGTTCGAGAGGATCATGTCCATGCGGCTCGGGTGGATATGTACTTATGCGGCCCACAAGGTTTACTCTCCTGTAGTTCGAGGGCTCAAGCGAGGGCCACTGTCCAGGCAGCCCTGACACGTGGGCTTAATAAAATCCAATGAACAACTTATACTTCCAGACTCAACCAAACATATCCAAAGCTCCACCAAAAATCTCTACCTCATCAATAACATACCTCGCAAAGAAACAAACTGCCATGCTCACTAGGCAAGCTAACACTTTCGACACCAAGGAACCCATTGGGAACTTAGGCAAACCTACCCAAGCACTATACCTCATCAATTCTGAATAAAAAAAACCAACTAAAATAAGTTCAAATTCCATCAAGCGATTACATTGCAATTCATTTGTCAATATTAATTCATCTCGCATTTTGAGTTTTTCATCTCAACTAATCTAAACAATTTTCAAGACCTCAAAACTCAGTTACAATCCAATATTCAAAACATGATTGCATCAAAGGCACGATCAAAATCATAGAGCAATCCTTAATTCTAATAAAATCCCATAATCTTAAATTTTATTATCACACCAATCCACATTCTATACCCAAGAATTCCTCAATCCAAGAAAATAACTAACTCAATCCTGAATCACTAATCAATATCTCTCTCTCTCTCTCTCTCATATATATATATATATATATATATATATATATATATATATATATATATATATATATATTGTCAAGCAAACGTCGATTTTGTCATTTTTTTTTCTTATCGTCTTTCAATTGGTAGCCTGAAGCTCCTCGAGTCATTGGTGCTAATAACGTGTTAGAAAAATAGAAGAGAAAGAGAATATTTGTAGAAGAATAGAGTAGATATGGTCTTATGATCGTATTAATAATATATATAGAGGGAATAATATACGGGTTGATGTAAATAGAGATAAGGGCATCCATTATTTGAATTTATTCACAAATCACAAAAAAAAACATTAATTGTATTGAAACTTCAATCATGCCTACTTAGGATTGGTTTCTATATATGGTGACATGACGTGCTATATATAAAATGGGTCTAAAGTTCCTTGTACATTATTGTGCTCCAAAGAGGTGTTGGGTCCAAAGAGGTGTTGGGTAATCGTCAATAGGTAAGAGAAAGAAAGTTGGAAAAAATAAAGATGGTGAAGAAAAAGAGAAATAATTTAAGTTTTGAAATTTTCTAGAGGGTTATTTTTGTGTATATTATCTGGTAATAGTATTTACGAGGTTGTAATGACTTGTAAAGCCTTGTAACTATGTTAGGTATAATTTTCCTCTCCCAGTAGCGGGGTTGTTATTATTTAGGACTTTCCATTTATATTCTTCTATCTTTGTCTTATATCTTATTATTTTTATTTTCTGCAAGAATATCGATCACCATATTCAATGTTGTGGATATCGGTTCATTGTGGACACGTATGTATCTTGAAAAACTAGTTTCAGCTTTTATTTTCGGAAATGTCCCTGCAGACCGGGGGAGACCCGAAGCCGAAACCAGGACTGACGTGTCCCCCTCATAGCGGCTACTAACGTGGGCCCTCCCTCCAACAAATGGAAAGGCGCCATATGGCACAGGTTAGGTCCAAACCGCCTCCCTCTCCACTAGTTAATCACTATAGAAGGTTTGTCTCTGTAGCAGGTTTCAAGGATAGTACGGACCAGTGATGGACTAGCGACATAGTTATGGCCGATATGCGACTAACTAGCGACGAAAATCTGAGAAGTTTTATCTAGTGGCAGACTAGTGACAGGGTAGCGATGGAACAACGACGAAAACCTAAGAATTTTTTTGTCACTAACTTCATGACTGATACACAAAATAATTAGAAATGGTCGTTGCTTCATCACTAAATTACTCGCTGACTTAGCGACGAATATAGTACTCGCTAATCAGTTGCTAAATTTTCGTTGCTGCTCCATCGTTGTGTTGCCGCTCTAGCGACTAAGCAACGACGAAAATAAGCAGCGACATTCGATTAAGCGAAGGAAATTTACGACCGTTGTTCCATCGCTATTACTTTTAGCGATGAAAAATGAGCATATAACGACAAAAATTCTGTCGCTATTGAAATAAATGTAAACCAGTCTAACCAGAAAATATACAAATTGAGAGTAATTTTGAGTTCAGATGTAAATACATAAATTAAATTTCTGGTGTTTATGTTTCATGGAGATTGTTCATGCAATTTGTGTTTGAAAACATAAATTTTATAAACTTGGTTGAAATAAATTGAGAAAACATCAGGTTTGATGATCTTTCGCTTGTTGTCGAGCAAACGTCTAGTTAATCATTTTTTTCTTATCATCTTTCAATTGACGTCCTGAAGCTCCTCGAGTCGTTCGTGCTAATAACGTGTTAGAAAAATAGAAGAGAAAGAGAATATTTGTAGAAGAATAGAGTAGCTCTGGGCTTCTGATCTTATTAATAATATATATAGAGGGAATAATATAAGGGTTGATGTAAATAGAGATAAGGACATCTATTATTTGGATTTATTCACAAATCACAACAAAAATATTAATTGTGTTGAAACTTCAATCATGCCTACTTAGGATTGGTTTCTATATATGAAGACATGACTCGCTATATATAAAAGGGGTCTAGAGTTCCTTGTACATTATTGTGCTCCAAAGAGGTGTTGGGTCCAAAGAGGTGTTGGGTAGCCGTCAATAGGTAAGAGAAAGAAATAGGGAATAAAATAGAGATGTTGAAGAAGAGAGATAGATGATTTAATTTTTGAAATTTTCTAGAAGGTTATTTTTTGTGTATATTATCTGGTAATAGTATTTACGAGGTTGTAGCGATCTTGCAAAGCCTTGTAACCATGTTTAGTATAATTTTCCTCTCCCAGTGGCGGGGTTGTTATTATTTAGGACTTACCATTTATATTCTTGTATTTTTGTCTTGTATGTTATGATTTTTATTTTCTGCAAGAATATCAATCACCGTATTCAATGTTATGGATATCCGTTCATTGTGGACACGTACGTATCTTGAAAAACTAGTTTTTTTTTTTTTTTTTTTAAAATCTCATGCACACACACAATTGGGGGACTCGAACTTTGTCGGTCCATCCGGATGTCCACTCTAATACCATTAGACTAGAGAGCTCGGACGAAAAACTAGTTTCAAGGGGGGGGGGGGGGGGGGGGGGGGGGGGTGGTTTGACCCGAAACCGAAACCACGTCTGACATGTTCCCCTCACAACGTCTGTTGACTTGGGCCCTCCCTCCAACGAATGGAAAGGCACCATGTGGCATGGGTTAGGTGCAAACCACCTCCCTCTCCGCTTGTCTAGGATCACACTATATTTCCAACCGTTCCCAACATTCGTGTTGCAAACTCCATTAATGAGATATGTCCGCCACTAGATTTGCCCAAATAGTGAACAGTGGGATTGGAGAAAACAAGAAGACCGACCTTAAATGAAGTTACTATTTAGCTATCGATATGGGGGTTTAGTAGTGTTTCAGGAAACTGGAGATCCTATGCTAGTACATTCCCCTTCTGGGAAAATGTATCCTTTGGGTTGCTTTCTTTTGCGTGTACTCTTCAGTTGGTTACCTGTTTCCTTGGGAGCACTACTCTCAGTTGATTACTTGATTTCTTGTTTACTTTGGTGCACTTGTGAGTGACAATTTACCATCGTCTGATATTTCAATGCTGAACTGGTCTACACTGAATATCATGCGGTATCATATAGTCAAAGGACGCAGGGATGGAAGCACTGTTGTAAAAAAAAAAAAAAAAAAAAAAATCAAAATTTTCTTTTTGAATGGAATATTTTAGCAAATATTTCCGTATGCTTTACTTTTTTTTTTAAGTAGCAAATGTTTCCATTCTGTGTAAAACAGTAAAATTTTCGGTTAAAATAGTGAGAATATGTCTTTAAATTTTTTTTATTTTAATGTCCGTACTAAGAAATGGAAGTATTTTTTAGTTAAAAAATAGTAGAAATATATGTTAGTTTCAATATTTAGAATAGAGACATTTGCAAAAATATTCTTTTAGAATTTTCTAAAGCACTAGTAATATTTGACATACATCCAACGCCCTTTGTATCATGTGTCCCTGCATCATTATTTAAAAATAATTGTTCGTGGAGCCTTTATTATGCAGACGTGCTATATGGTTCGTGCGGTATTCGTACAGTACTCATGCGAGTCGACGGGGTGGGCTGCACGCACCAACAAAAGGGTGGGGGAGGTACGGCATTGCAGAGTGGGGGAGGGAGGCGATGGCAGCGACGCTGGAGGGGAGGAGGACGGCGGAGCAGGAGTGGGATAGGGACGGCAGGGCAGGGCAGGGCAGGATTGAGGGAGGCATGACAGCAATATAGTGATTCCGTAGCGCAAAACAAAAGCACGAGATATATAAAGAAACATTTCTCTTCTAGGAATGCATTTTTGCGAAGAGCCTGTAGATAATCAAGAGGAAACTCGAGGAAGGTGATGTTCTCCCCCATGGACCATCTCTGAACTGTACCAAACATTAAGTCCACAACAGTTCAAGAAATCATTCTTGTTATGTGCCTCTTCTCCTTTTTTCTTCACTTTCTTTGTTGTGTCCACTTCAAGCAGTTAGCCCATCCCCAGGCTAACACAGAACGCTGTGATGAGTGGGTTGTTTTCAATGTGACAACACTTTAGGGTTCAGCTCAGCTGTGCTCACAGCCAATAATTTGCCTGCCCCTTTCGAAAGGAGAGCAGCAATTAGTAACTCGTCAGCCCTCAACCAATCAGAAGCCAGAACCAGCCTTCTTTTTTGAAAGCACACTGATGAGAGAAAAGTGGGTGAGTGAGTGAAAGAACAGTGGCAATGAGAACACCTCTCTCACACATGTGGTGGAATGGCACCCACTCGTGTGCAGCATAGTCTGTTGTTTTCTTTTGGGGGTCTGTTAAAAGCAGTGAATGGATAAAAACAGCTGGTGCAGTCTCAGTGGGAGCGAGTGAAAGAAAGCAGGAGTGGAGGAGCAGTGTTTTTTTTTTTTTTTTGGTTTCTTCTTCTTAATTTCACTTTGACTGCTTCTTCTTCTTCTTCCCATCTGCTCTCCAGCCTTCTTCAATCCATGGCATTCCATCAGTGCACCACTAGAGGTGGCCACGGCCGGAGCATTACGAATAGGTTCATGCACCCGGCGCCAACACAGCAGCACGACGAGTCGCGTGGCTCGTGGAGCTACCCTTCCTCTTCCAGCGGCCACGTCTTCGCACAGATGGGCTCTCTCTCCCGCCACAGGACCTCCGCCTCCGCGGACTGCTGCGCTTTTCCTTTCGTGGGGAGCAGGGCCTGCGACGCCAAGGGCTCTTCTTCCGATCACCAGGCCAATGCCGCTGCGGAAGAGGAGGGGGAGAACGCGAACGAGTGCAATGTCGCTGCGGCCGACTGTGGCCAGTCGAAGCTGTGCGCCAGAGGCCACTGGAGGCCCGCCGAGGACGCCAAGCTCAAGGAGCTGGTTGCGCTCTACGGCCCCCAGAACTGGAACCTCATAGCTGAAAAGCTAGAAGGAAGATCGGGTGCGTATACATTTCAGTAGTCATTTAGTCCCTCTCTTTGGTTTGTTTTAATTTTTTGGTTCATTATTTTATTCGAAAAGGGAAGAGCTGTAGGCTGAGGTGGTTCAACCAGCTGGACCCCAGGATCAACAGGAGGGCCTTCAGCGAGGAAGAGGAGGAGAAGCTGATGGCCGCCCACAGGATGTATGGCAACAAGTGGGCTTTGATCGCCAGGCTTTTCCCCGGGAGAACGGACAATGCGGTCAAGAACCACTGGCATGTCATCATGGCCAGAAAGTACAGGGAGCAGTCGAGCGCCTACAGGAGGAGGAAGCTCGTCCAGACCGTGCACAGGAGGATGGAGGAAACCGGAGCAAGAACAGCAGTCCACCACACCCCCTTCCCGTTATCTGCAAATGGCGGCGGCGGCTGCGGAGAGGATTTGAGCTGCGCAGCGCCTTTCGATTTCCTATCTGGTATGTACCACAACATTTTTTTTATTTTTCATTTTCCCCTTCTCTTTTCTGTGTCCCCATTTAGTTCTTGTTTAGATTTCTTGTGATTCTTCTTCCTACTGATTGGTGATTTTTTCTATTTTTCCTAACTTCTTTCCTCAGTAAATGTATACCCACCCTCTATGTGCCTCTGTGGTGGGTTTTTTTTTTTAATTTTTTTTACTAAGGCTGCAGGTTTTAATAAATGAGATGTACAGGTTTGGTATTTCTTCTTAGTTTATAATTATGAGCACAGCTCAAATTAAACCCTTGCTTGATATGGCATGCGGAACTCAAAACTAGATCCTGCCAACAAGCGAAACCAGGGGGGAAAGGAGAAGTTTGGGCATGCAGTAACTGTACTTGACACAAACTCGATGTTCATTTGCATCCCTACATTATTGAACAAGTGGCTCTCATTTGTATGAAAAATGACTACTAGTGGAAACCAAGACAATCCAAGACTTTAGCTCCCCAGTGTTTAACCAAAAAGACTGATCAATCATCAATCGTCACCTCAATTTCTGTGGTTTTTTGTTCTTTGCTGCAGGTACTCCCAAGGTTGCTCATGCTGATAGGACAAGCTTGTTGTGCAGCACTTCTTGGAATGGTCATAGCTTCTTCAACCACCCTACATTCATGTTTGCGATGCAGCAGTCGAGTTACCAACCCTACTCTTCGGCGGGCTTGGTCTCAGCTGCGGTGGCGTCATCGTCGGACGAAGATCGGAGGAGAGACGACGCTGATAATCAGTTTGGTGCCTCGACCACCTCGCCTTCCTTCATAGATTTTCTTGGAGTAGGAGCCACTTAAATTCTAACTCTTTCTTGTTAGTCATTTCTAAGAGTAGTGTAGTTGATTTAGGCGAGGTGACAACTGTGGTTACGAAAGTCTAATTCAAGCAATTTATTGTACTTTTGGGTTGATAATCTTACGGTTGGCAGTTAGGGTTTTAGTATATGCCAAACCCTTAGAGTTGGACCTGATTCTTGATGACACCAGCTACATACGCTACTTGGCTCTTGTTTGTGTTTCCTATATTAGTTGGATCAAGAGGAGATAAAGTAAAACCGCAGTTGGTAGCTGGCATGCCGTGTTTGTAATGTTGCACTGATCTTGTTTGTTCGGATATGTAAGAGATTCTTGAGTCTGATGAAGTCCTCCAGTTTCTGACTGGATTCTTTCTGGCTATGAATGGGACAGTGGCTATTTGATCTGTGTGTTCTCACCCCTTTCTTGAGGAATCACGAAATCATGGTAACAATAGAACTAAGAAACAAGTATGTAACAAAAAATATCTAAATTTTAGATTTGTTGTCTCCATACTAAGAGTTTTTTCTGGGAATAGATATCATCTTCAATGGAAATCTCACAGGAGAGGTAGACTAGCCGACGCCCCAAAGAGATTTCCAAAGAGATTTTTTGAAGAGCACGAGGAACCGAACGAAACATTTGAATGGTAATAAGTCACTACAAAAATACAGCAATATGGTGTATTGGAAGCGTCGGCAAAACCAACGTCACAATGAAAAAGAAATCGCCGAGTAGTCGGGTCAGACAACCAGTGTCTCGACGACAGCCAAATAGCAATGCAAATGCGGTGCTTGTGCAACGATAAAAAGGGGCCACTGATAGACGACATTGTAGCGATGACTATTTTATAAAGCAGTGTCGATATTACAGCGATGGCATTTCGTAGTCTTAGGCCGCATCAGACTCAAGGTGTTTTCGGGCCGGTCCGGGCCGGCCCACGGTCCAGAGGCGGCGGGCCTGACCGGGTTCGGGCCGGTCCAGGACCGGCCCAGTCTAAATTTCGGTCCGGGCTAAGCCCGGCCCGGTTTTCATGCTCTGGGCCCAGCCCGGCCCAGTGGACCGGGCACAAGTGGGGTCGGTCTGGGCTGAACCGGACCACGGGCCGGTCCGGGCCTTGGGCGGTTCGGGCCGGTTCAGGCCGGGTTAACCGGACCGGCCCGGTTTGTTGATTTTTTTTTTTTTTAACAGTTTTTTGTTTAATTTAGTTTTTTAATCATTTTTTTTTGTATTTTAATTTTAAAATTTGTAACTTAAATGTTTATAAAATGTTTATACAAAATATTTATAAAATGTTTATAATTTTATGTTTATACAAATGTTTATAAAATGTTTATACAAAATATGTTTATAAAATGTGTATAAAATGTTTTCTTTTTAATACAAATGTTTATAAAATGTTTATACAAAATATGTATTTTCTTTTTAAAACCATTTTAAAAACCATGTAAAAGTAATCATTTTCTTTTGTATTTTAATTTTAAAAATTTGTAACTTAAATGTTTATAAAATGTTTATACAAAATATTTAATTTAGTAATGTTTATACAAATATATACAAATGTTTATACAAAAATGTTTATACAAATATTACAAATGTTTATAAAAATTTTAAAAAAACATTTCTCCCTCTTCCTTTATCCGGGCTTGGGACCGGCAAATGCTTGTTTGGCATAGGCGGAGTTAAAAATATTTTTTTTTTAAAGTAAAAATAGTTTTTGAAAGTATAAGTTAAAAATTTGAATAGTATAAGTTAAAATTAAAAATTTGAATAGTATAAGTAAAAAAAAAAATAGTTTTTGAAAGTATAAGTTAACATTTAAAATTGAAATGTATAAGTTTAAACGTACATACCTGATACCTTGCACCGTAGCCTCATTGTTGTTCGTCTTCATGCAATGAAAGCGATTCCAAATCCAGCTCGTGGATGTCATGATCTTCTTCATCTTTCTGGTTCTGTGTTCTTTTATCGGCATTCATCCAATCTTGTACGCACACGATTGCTTTCAAAATATCGGGCTTCAAGCGGCTCCTCCTATCACTCAACATCCTCGAACTTGCACTAAAACAGGACTCCGATGCTACCGTCGACACCGGAACCATCAGTAGATCACGTGCTATGTTAGAAAGCACAGGAAATCTCTTGTCGTGTCTCTTCCACCATTCTAAAACGGCGAAGTGATCTGGAGTCTCATCTTCGTCTTGATAAGAGTTAAGGTAATCAGACAACTCTTGAGTAGGTTGGGAAGATTGCTTTTGTTTCTTCCTTTGTAGTATGCGACCGGCTGCTGATAGCTTAGACGCCAAGCCGGAGCTACTACTAGCCCCCCCTGAGTTGGTCGGGTCGACGTTGCTCCTTCTTCGTACAGTATAACTAACCTGTCCAAAGCCACTTTAACTTCTGCCTTCATGTCAGTAACGTCTATATCCATATATTCTCCATATCCTTCTAATAAAACCTCTACGCCATCCAATTTGATTGTAGGATCAAATATGGAAGCCAAACAATATAAAAGAGGTACTTCACCCCAATATTTCCTGAATTTGGCTTTCATATTTCTCACCGCAATTTCAAAATTTGGATAATCTCTATATTTAGAAAATAAATAAGACATGTTACAAAGTTCACGTAAAGCTAAGCAAGATGTGGGATAATAAACACCAGAAAGAGTTAATGTAGCATTGTAAAAAACTTCTAAAAATTCACAAACACTTTCAGCTGCTACCCAATCATCATCAGTAACCTGATAGTCAAAGGTGGCATCCGAAGTACAATAATATGTAATAGCACTCTTAAAAGGAATTGCAGATTTCAATATCAAGTAGGTAGAGTTCCACCTAGTTGGTATATCCTTCACAAATCTTCTAAAAGTCATACCAAAATGTGCGCAAGTGCATGCAAAACTTTGTTGTCTACTTGGAGACAAGTTTTGGTGGAGCAAGCATTGTCGCAGAGTGTCTAAATGGGGTTCAAAAAATTTTAAACATTCTTTAACAACTAAGTTAATTATATGGCAAGCACACCTAACATGCATAAGTCTACCTTCTAAAATAGGCTTAAAAATTACTGACAAAGAAGACATAGCAGCATTGTTGTTTGATGCATTGTCCAAAGAGACAGAAATTTTTTTAGCGTGAATATCATATTCACGCACGTGTCTTGAAATCTCACTTGAAATTACAGCGCCCGTGTGTGGACATTCTATAAGTTTAAGACAGATGATGCGTTTTTGCAACATCCATTGTGCATCTATATAGTGTGCAGTAATACAAATATAAGCATAACTCCATTTAGTAGTCCAAATATCAGAAGTAATAGCTAACTTACTAATATTTTCAAAATTCGCTTTCAAAGCGGCTTTCTGCTCGTTAAAGAGACGAATGGCCTCCTTTCGAGCTTGTTGCCTACTCACTTTAGTAAATGAGGGGTTTAGAGAAAGTGATACATAATCTCGTAAAGATTCGCTTTCACCCGTCGTGAAAGAAAGTTCGTCACGAATAATATGTTTAGTTAATTCGGTTTTATGCCTAGCAGCTGAATAAGTAAAGTTACCAATTGAAGAACCGGTGACGCCGAAGCTTATTTGGGTTTGGGACGCTTGAAGTGTGTCCTTCCCGTAGCAAGTGTCGTAGTGTCTGGATATAGTTCCGGTGCCACCGCCCTTCTTTCATGCGTACTGGTTGCAACATTTCTTGCATTGCGCCTTGTACGGTTTCGGTTCACCCTTGGCATCTAAAACAAACGAACCATCAGGATTAGTTTCAAAAATCAAAGTAAAATAATCCCAATACTTAGACCTTTTTTTCTTTTCAGGACGTTGGGTTGTACTAGCTACTTCCGGAGGAGATGGTTGGCACCCCTCCGGAATCGGATTAGTGGCTACTTGCTCAGGTGGAATTTCAGTACCGTCAAAAAAATTATTAAAATATTAGAAAGTCTGTCCAGCAAGATCAGGGTGATTTGAACCTTCACCAGCCATTTATAAAATAAAATAAAGTAAACTACGCTAGAAGAAAGTAAGGGGTTGAGAGGAAGATCGGGAAGTCGTAGAGCCGGAATGGAGTTGGGAGGAAGATCGGGAAGCCGTAGAGCACCGGGGAGGGAAAGTCGTAGAACACCAGAGCACCGGGGAAGGAGAGCAGTAGAGCACCAGAGCACCGTAGAGAAATGTAGAGAATTTGTGAGGAATGAGTTGTGTTTGAAAAATGGGATTTTTGGCCTATTTATAGGAATTTTAGGATTATTTTGGTAATTTTAGGCCAAAAATGACCAAAATACCCCTCCCAACGTTTTAATAACGGTTATATGGGAGGGGTATTTTGGTAAAAGAAACCCCCCCAACGGTCAAATCTGGAAAAAAAAATTCAAATTATTCAGCCAACGGTCGGCTGGACCGGTCCCAGCGGGCCGGGCCGGGCCGGTCCAACCGGGCCTATAGCGGGCCGGGCCGGTTTTTTTATAAAAAAAAAAGGGGAGCGGTCCGGGCCGGGCCGGGCTCGGGCTGGAGGGGGGGCCCGACCCGAACCGGATGGGAGTGGGGGGGCCGGGCCGGTTCGGGCCAACAGCGGGCCGGTCCGGGCTATAAGGGGGGCGGGCCGGTCCGGTCCACGGGCGGGCCCGGGCTAGACCGGCCCAATGCACAACTTGACATCAGACTAGAGACGTTCTTTGTTTCTTATACATAATATTGTCATTTCTGATACTTCACTTAGCGACGAAATTGTGGATCATCGAGTCATCGTCTTACGACGCTATGGCACGGACGGTCCATCACTCAATTGATTAAATTTGGAAAATTATTTTAAAATTAATCAAAACATAATGTAACATAATATATGACACATGGCACAATCCTTCTTAGAATTCAATGTCCAATGGGGTTTTCAGCACCACAAAAAGTTTGTTGGAAACTCACAAATACAATCAAAACATAATATATGAGACTTGACACAACCCTCATAGGATTCATGTTCAATCGGACCTTCAACGGTATAAAATGTTTACTGTAATATAAAAATATAAGAACAAAATATAGTTATATACCAGACACAACTCGTCCTAGAATTCTCATAGTAAGTACGAATATATGTACAAACATCGGTATAGTATAAATATAAAAAATTATTATTTCACTGGTGTGGTGGTGGTTGTGGCGAGGATGGAAACGAGACATGACATCCGATGGAAGCGAATAGAGGATCTTCGCATCTAAGCTACAATATGCCACAATCAGCAAGGACAACAACATGTCAAAAAGGCAGCAGGAATAGTAGATTCAACGGACAACAGGAGTAGCAGGTGCAACACGGGCAGCAGGGGTACCGAAAGAAACTAAACTTAACCTATATATAGTTCTCAAGCCCCATATCCACAATACGAAGAGTAGTGACGTAACTCGACCAGCTATGTATTGCAAGGTACACTCGCACCATACGATATAGTTACAGTTGTAAAGACAAGGGGTTAGCTAAAATCAAATGGTCTCCTAGGATCCACAAGATCCTATTGTCAATCCAACAAAAGCAGGAAGCATAAAGATATATCACATGGATGTGTAATTGTAAAGCGTCCCAAATGCTAAAACATACAAGATCGAGAAGCTAGTAGTACCAAATACAGTAAGCTAGCAATAGGTACCAAGTACAAGTTCATAACATAGTTACAATCTATATACAATAACTTGTTGCCCATAGGTGGGAACAACTTCCTAAAACTCAAGCTAACTCATGCATGTGGCTAAACACCCAAAATAATAGACATAATGTACAAAGTGGAGAGAAAGAAACTAACGCTCCAGGTGTGTTATCCTTCAGGTGATCACCATCTAAAGAGAGATATAGAAGATCCTCTGACTCTGCTACGAGACTTGGCTAATGCAAAACTAGTAGGACAAAACTCCAAAATAGCAACTTCTACAAAAAAAAGCTCTTTTGGAAGCAAAAAACCGAAAACAAAGCAAGACAAGAACATGAAATTGCTGGTATTTTTGCCTTTGGACTAGGAAAGATAGTCCCACATCAACTACACCAAATAGTGAGTATCTCAATATAATACATTACTTGTGTTGAGGTGTGCACATGAGGTATGGTAGGGCACAAGTGTGTGTCATGTGGGAGTATTTTTCTAGAAGAAAAAAGGATTAATTCCAACAAAGATGTTAGTTGATTTTTGTTGTGCGGACCCAGACTCGGACACGGACTCCAGGATGTCTCGTGCATGCACGGGAGTGTTCGGGGGGTAGACGTGGACTGGCACACTTCTATGCTGATTGTAGAATGATCTAAAATATCAAACTCTATTTTTTGAGTATTGGTATTTTAGTCCCACATCGGATAGGAGAAGTGGTGAAGTCTCACTCTACTCTACAAATAGAGCCCCTTGGCCTCATTTGAAAGATGCACCAAAGAAGAGAGTTAAGGGAGTCCGTAAAGTCCAGAAAGTCCGTTCAAGTCTCAAATATTGAATGTCGAACGTTCCAGAAGTTCTCTAGAACTTGCTGCTTCCTGGAAGCGGATCGTATATAGACGAATCTTGCTTTGAGCAACGGTGATCTTATCACCCCAGCAAAGCAGCTTTTTCTTTCTTCTTTTATTCTCTTCTTCTCTGATCTAATCAGATACTTCTTGTGGTCTTTCATCGTTGCTGCTGCTAGCAATTCGATTTGTACCTTCCTAAAAGAATCTCTACTTTCGTTTGTTGTTGTAACGAAATCTCTTTAGATTTTTGTTACCCAGAATCCTCCAAGGATCTCTGTAGTGCACCTTCTTTGAAGTGTTGCTACGAAACATTGTTACTATGGAGACAATTGTTTCGTTTCTCTGTTTTCCATCAAAAATTATGCCTCGGGATTAACAATCTCAAAGCAAGATTAGAAGATGTAAAACTCTCATACTTCTCTCATCGATACCAGCTTTAACAAGTTGGAGATATTCGACGGAGAACATTTCCAAATCTGGAAGAGAAAGTTCACCCTTAATCTTCAACTCGTGGACGTTGACCATGTGTTGATTGAGGATGAACCGACGATTACAGAAGGAGGAGCTGCAGATGCTATTGCTGCTGCACTCGTCAAGCAGAGCAAATAGAAGAGAAAAAAGCATATGTAAACTGTTGATTTTCAATTCTATAGAAGACTCTCTAGCAGAGTCATATTCCAAGAAGGTGAAGGCTAAAGAGATCTGGGATTCTTTGGGTAAGCTATATGAAGATGATGAGAACAGGTCCAAAATCTTCATCGTCGAGAAGTACCACAAGTGGCTCTTCGAAGACGAGATGGCGATGCTACCTCAAGTTAAGAAATTCCTGAAGTTACGCCAGAAGTTAGATGACGAGAATATGCCCCTCGTCGACAAGTTTATCGTTGGAGGGATAGTCTCAAAACTTCCTGCTGGTTGGAGCAACTTCTATGCTAGAATGCATCGGAAGAAGCTGGACATTAGCTTAGAAGATCTTCTACAAGAGATCCACGTTGAGAACAAAATACGAACTCAACAGAAGATGGACTCTCTGTCCAAACAACTGGCTAAGGCCAACTTGGTGCAGACAAGAGAGTTCAAGGGAAAGCAGGTGGCTTCTCATCACAAGAAGAAGGACTCCACTAATCTGAAAGTGAAGGGTCATTCATTCAAGCAACAGAAGCCCAAATCCCACGTGACTTGCTTCAACTGTGGCAAGAATGGCCACTACAAGAGTGAATGCAAATCCAAGCCCAAACCAAAATAGCAGGTATAGCTAAACTTGGTTATTTTGATTACTTAACTTGGTTGCTATTATTGCACAGATTGAGTTATCTAGCATAGTAGCTGACTAGTGGTTTGACACTAGTGCATCTGACCATGTGTGCTCTCGAAGGAGCTGTTCACCAAGGACGAGCCTTGTTATGACGAAGGTCTCGATGGCGAACATGTACCTAGCAGAATATTTGAAGATCGAGACAGTGGTTATGAACCACCGACAAGGACACTGGAATACGTATTACACGTACCAGAGATTTTCGAAGATCCGATCTCAGGAAGTCTGTTATCTGATACAGACTTGAAAGATGGACGTTCGTACTAGCCAGATGGTACTTTCTTGGCGAGGAACATGCTTCGAAACCATGTTCGGTGCTGAAGGGATGTTCGAACTTCTGCTGATGGCGATGGAGTTACTTCATTGAATGGATTGAGAGTTGTTCTATGATAGAAGCAGACTCAAGCTGTCCTATCGGGACCTTATTTTCAAAATGTGGGGGTAAGAAGGTGGAGGAATTTAAGGTCTGTACAGATATAAGACTGTTGGAAAGCTGCTCAAACGAATAAACTAAAGTATTGATCATCTGGAGTTAGTACACTCAGATATTTATGACTTCTATCAATTCTCCATAGAGGTCGGTTCGAAGTATTTCTCGAAGTGCACGTTCGCATGACTTTTCAAGTAGAAGGATGCAGTATTCGAGTAGTTCAGAGACTTCAGGACTGAAGCTAAACGTTAAACCGATCTACAACTACTTAGAAGTGATCGAGATGTAGAGTATAGGTCTCATGAATTCACATCGTTCTGCAAAGAATATGGAATCATCAAATGAGACTACTGCTCCATATTCTCCTCAATCTAACGGAGTAGCGGAGAGGAAGAACAGAACGTTGACAGAAATAATGAACACAATGATGCTAACTGCGGGTCTTCCTAAATGCTACTAGAGAGAAGCTGTATTGACGGCCACTTTTATTCTAAATAGAGTGTCGTATGCAACTTCAGACGTAACTCCTCATGAACTCTAGTTCAAAGTCAGACTTAACTTGAATGTCATTCGAGTGTGGGGGTTTCTGGCTTATGTGAAGCTCCCAGATCTGAAGATTCAGAAGCTGGGGAGAAGGACTACGAAGACGATCTTCTTGGTGTATGCCGAGAAGAGTGATGCTCGAAGATTTCTTGATATTGAGTCAAATCATCGAATCTCGCAATGCTGAATATTTTGAAGACAAGTTTGCAAGGCACAAGAATATTTTTTTTACGGATATACTGGAGAACAATGAGGGTGCACAAGAAACTAAAGTTTTCAATCACTACTAAAATCTACTATATTAGCGACGTAATTTAGCGACACTAGTTAAAACATCGCGAATTCTTGCAATTTAGCGGCATTTATGTTAAATGCCGCTAATCGTCGCTATTAGCGACGAAAATTGCGACTTGCCAGCGACGTATATTAATTAAATGAGCTTTTCATCGCTAAACGTCGCCATTATGTCGCTAATAGCGACGAATTTAGCGATATTCCTTACAACATCACTAAATTTTAATTAAAATCTGCCCCCCGAATTCATTTCCCCTAATTTTCCATTTTCACTCTCTCCTCACTTTTCCCTCCGGCGCGACGAGAGATCCTCTCTCTTTGGTACGTAATTCCCCTCCTTTTCTCTCTATTTTGGTTGTGGGTGGTTGGAGGGGTGAGGGTGGCTCGGGGGGAGGGGCACGGGGGGGTACGGGTGGTTGGGGGGTGAGGGACTGAGGGGGAGGGGCAGGAGGGATACGGGTGGTCGGGTGGTGAGTGGGGGTGGCTGGAAGGAGGGGTGAGGGGGGGGGGGGGTGAGGGCGGCTAGGGGTGAGGAGAGGGGAGACTGGGGGGGGAGGGTTAGGGTTAGGGTTCAGGAAGATGTTTTGGTGGGTAAATAGGTCATAGGGAGGCTCGGTCTATGTCTTGGCACTGTGTCTGCATTGTCCTGCTGTACAGGCATTGGTTTAGGATTGCAAACTGTTGATTTCACATCCTATTTACCTAGATTGCTTTGCCAAACTTCTGCACACTTGTCCCATAGCTCTGACCTGTGAGTAATGGCCAATCAAGCCATGCAACACCCTTACATTTCATAATTTTGACACATACACTGTGATGTGTTAGTGAGATTAAAGTTAGTGATTAGGGAGCCTAATGGTTAGATATGGTGCCAATTGATACCAATTAGAAAATTTTGGTGATGACCGAGCCTTGGCATGACCTTGGCAGTCCATGTGATACTTGACCTTGTATATGGCTATAAGGATGTGAGTATCAGACTTTAGATGGTGGTATCAGTAGGTTTTAGATGTATCAAAGGATAGTGTGAGTGGATTAGAGAGTTTAGGAGGGGGTATCAGAAGTTAGAGTGAGTGTAATGTGTGTTAGTGACCAGTGTGCAATACAGAACATGAGAAGGGGTTTTTGGAGTACCTGTGTACAAAAGGTTGAGTAGAAGGTTAGGCTTAGGTTCGAGTTAGTTCTTGAGTGAGTGTAAAGTTATTAGAGTGATGTGTTAGAAAGGGGTTCATTGCTTGGGTCTGTAATTGGGTCAGAGAGAGGGATGAGAGTACCAATGGAGGTTAGTATCCTAAGGGGTGACCTGTGTAATAACGCATAAGTTATTTAGGGACCAATTGGACCAGGTTGGCATAGGCCATGTTAGCCTGCACTTAGTGGCAGCAGGACATAGAGAAGTGGCCTTCTCTGTACAGGCAACTATTGGGGAATAATGAGGTAATTAATTAGAGTAGGGAGTTAGGAAGAGTGAAAATATAGAGATGGTGCACAGATTTGGTTTGACTCATGGTGAGATATGTGCCTCGAATGTTAGGATGTAGGTATCTGAGGTATCAGATATTAGGATGTAGTATCAGGAGGATGTGGCTTTGAGAATATGTTTAAGGTTTTGAGAAAGGAATTGCAGGGGAGGGGTCTGATACCAAGTATCAGACCACCTGTGCAGTGAAGGAGTTTACTCCTTTGTTAGGAATGTGAGAGGTAATGTTCATATATATGCAAGGATGAAGGGTGTCTGCATAGAGTATTAAGGGTGTCTTGTGTGTGTAGTTGATGTGTTTATGTTAGCCAAGTAACAATTAGGAGGTAGGTAGTATGTTTATATTTCTTGCATATAGGAAGGCTATGTGGTCTAGTTATTAGAGTGTGTGTTGTATCAGGTTTAGATATGCTGGGGAGTTGTCACATCCACTTTTCTAGCTTGAGGGTATTTTGGTCATTTTCAAAATTTTGGAATTAATTTGGGATTATTATTATTTATTATAATTAATGTGATTTTAGGTGATTTTTAGTATATTTGTTTGGTGCTAGTTTTAGATATTGACTGGTGTTGACTAGGAGACTGCCCTATAGGCTAACCTAGGTCAGGACATCTTGGTTAGGTTAAGAAACCCTAGTATGAACTAAGTTAGTGATTTCTGGTTCATTAGATTTAGTTTGGGTAATTTGGGATTAGATTGGTTAAGTTATGACTTGTGAAGTAACAAGTCATGATTATGACTTAAACCTTAGAAGGCTCAACCTAAGCTAGCCAAACCCCAACCTAGCCATCATGGTCGGCCAACTAGGTCAGCCCACCCCCCCTATAAAATCCCTCCTAGATTTTAGGGCTAGCCTCTTTTAAGGTTTATCCAAAGTTCTAAGGAAAGAGGTGAGTTCCATCTTCCAAAATTCATTAAAAATCCAATTTAAATCCTTTCTTCCCCAAACCAATTTCATTAGGACCTAAAATCAATGCTCTTGCTGTTGGTATTGGTTGTTTTTAGGGAAACAACAATTTGTGAGAGTGTGGGTGGCTTGAGGAATCTTCCTATTGAGTTTTTGTGAAGGCTTGTTCATTAATAGGTATAACTTCATATACTCCATTAAAATCCTGTTTAAAATCATTTTAGGAAGGCCCTAGCCCTACCCTAACTATAGGATAGGCTAACCCTAGGTTTTGAATCCGTTTCGTGTCCGTATTGGACACGTACCAGTGGGTTGATAGGGTGTTCGACGAAATGTCCCAAAGGACACTTCGTTCAGATTTCAGGAAAGTTTTTGAATAGGAAAATAGTTCTAGGGTTTGCTTAGTGGTTTCGAGAGTCGTATTGTGATTCCTGTGTCGTGTCGAGTCGTGGTCGACACGTGCACACGCGGGTTCGTGGCGCGCGCACGAGCACTGTAGCTCCCCTGCTACCAGCGTGCTCGTGCGGGCTGCACAGGCCACTAGAGCGCGTGATTTTTGACGCTGAGCAAGGGGTAGTTTTTGTCATGACACTCCCCAAGCCTCGTGTCAGATGGTGTCGTGTCGGACACGAAATCTCGTGTGCACGGGGAGAGGGTCTGTGTGTTCTGTGCACTGGTTTTTGTTTTATGTTTCTTTCGATTCCTATTGGTTTAATTCCTATTTTAACATGTTAATTAGATCCTAATATGTGGTATAGTGTATGTAGATTTGTTTTACATGATTAAGTTGGGATTTATGTGGAGTTTGGATGTTCGAGTATCACTGATACTCTTAAAACCATGTCTGATATTGTGTTCCTAATATGGGTTAAATTGTGTGATTGTTTTAATGCTTTAAATTATGAATTCAGCTACTAATTTTGATCCTTACATATCACACTACATGCCAGTTAAGATTTTACATTCAAAATGAACTTTTGGTAGGGTGTATGAGCTTTTGACTTTTGGATTCATTTCGAAATGGTTGGGCTGGGTTGTGTTCAGAAATCAACCTGAGATTTCCAAGTATTCCTATATTGAACAGTGGTAAACTGATTACCTGAGACTGGGATGGTATTCCCAATTTTGTGCAAACCTGAATTAGCTACTGTCCTTTCCCTGTAACTGATTTTCCTAGTTCTTTGATTTCTGAGTTAGAATCCTCCCGGATACGGGATATGTTATGTTCCTTTAACTGGAGGTTCAACAGAAAACCTGGGTTTTTAGTTGTGTTCATTTCTTCCTAAAACCTTAAACTACTGCACATTATTCCTTTTCATTTTGATAACCTGGGAACCCATTTGCTAACTGTGGATTCAAATTTTGTGTTGATGGTGTCTTGTTGACTTTGATTTGGAGTTGGGAAATGTAGGGACTAAAGCTTGGTTCAAATTTCATATTGTTTTGAACAATTAAATTCTTCCTTTCCTTACTGCAATTTCTGAACTGTTGGTGAATACATGAGTTGATTTCTCGTTTTGTCTATTTATGTTGAAACCTGAGTTTGAATCTCAGTTTTCAACCTGAGATTAATAAACTGTTTTGGGGCTATTTGTTTGGTGTTTATTCGAACCAATAGCTATGACAGTGCTGTACAACCTGAGATTTATTGAGTACTTGTACTGTTTTGGGTATTCTTCAAAAAACTGAGATTGAAAGGAAGGAGAGGGGACAATGAATTGATTTCCTTTTCTTTTTCTTCTTAAACTGAGAATTGGACTGTTTCTTTTCAAGTCTGAATTAGGCAACTGAGTTGCTTGATATCTGGAACTCAAACCTGAGTTCTTGATATTGAAATCTGAGAACAAGTTCAACCTGGAATTGTTTTACACTGTCTTTCCCTTTCACTGATTGCATGTTCCTGTGACACTGGAACACACACACTTTTCCTCCCTCTTTCACTGTTATTAAATTCCTGCACACACAAAGTATGCATACACACACTGTTTTTGTTTTCCTTACACTGTCTTATGTAATTCCTGCACTTGTTACCTGTCCACACTACTCCCATATGTTCAGTCACAGCTTTCACACACACACACACACACACACACACACACACACACCCCCACAGTTACATATGTTCCTCCTTATGCCTATCTATGTATGTATGTATGTATATATATATATATATCTATATATATATATATATATATATATATATATATATATATATATATATATATATATATATATATATATATATATAATGTATATTCTAATATGGATGTATTTATATATATATATATAATGTAAAGTGTGGTTAATATATAAGTTATGAAGGTATTGTGGGTATGTGGATTGTGATAATCTATTGATGTATGACCATCACATAGACATGTATTGTATTAGGTAGGGGGCATAGATCATTGGGTTGACTTTGTGTATGTAGAGTGCTAACTAGGCTTGATTGGGCTAAGGTAGGTTAGTACAGACTTGTTAGACCTAGTTAGTTGAGTTTAGACTTGATTAGACTAGATTGACCTAGTTTGACTTCTAGGGTTGACCAGAGTTGACCAAGAGTTGACTTTGGCCTAGATTGACCTAGAATCATGTAGAATGCATAGTAGGACTTCATTTTACTATTCTGGACTTGTTGTGACTTGTGCTGTTCTGATTAGGAGCCAGACACCACTCCTCGGACGGTACTTTTCATATTGGACACTCAGTTACAGGCGAGTACATTCTCTGATCATTTCATATCCTGCTTAGAATTATTTCCTGCAGTAGATTACTTTACTTGTACTGTCACGTTGGTCACACGGATTGGTACTATATGGATCTCTTCTTGAGATGTTATCCTTAGGGAGCATCGGGTACTACATGTTCTGTGCGTTTCACTTACATGGCGTATCATATCATTGGTTCTTTGATCACTTACGACATATACTCTTATGATCGTAGAGTCTTCCTAGAATCCTTATCCCATTTATGGGACTACTATGTATCACCTTCGGGGTCTATCACCTTCGGGGTCTACTACCCTTCGGGGGCTGTTACATAGCATCATATAACATAACCTGGCTGGATCCTTGTGTATTGATTGGGGGTACGGGGGAGTAGAAATGGACATGTGAATAATACCCAAGTATTATCTTATCAGAATCTCTTCCATAGTGTCTTATCAGAATCTCCTATGCCATTTACATGTCTATATTGTACTCTGACTCACTAGTCACATGATAGTTCTTTATTTATAGTAGATATTTCTATTACAGTTCTCTCTCTGTTTATATACTGCATTTCTTTCAGTACCCGTATCTTACTTTACTGCATGTTTATATTTTCTAACCTGCTATGAATTGTTGAGATGTACCGTGCTCGCTCCTATCCTGACTGGACCTGTTGAAAATATTACAGAGGACGAGGAGGAGGCTTGCCTGGACACTTACTACGGGGCAGCCTTAGATGACACCTGCGAGCTGGACCCTCAGGAGGACCCAGCTCTAGCTGAGGAGATCACCCCGATTGCCTAGACTAGACTAGTTAGGCTTATCTTACTTTATGCAGTCTTGAGACATGTCTTAGTTAGACTTTATTTGGAGTTATGAGTTGTATATATTCTTTCATCTGAGACCTTGTACTGTTGGATATTGCTGGGATTATCTTAGACTACTGTTATTTCATCTATTTACTTCCTTGAGTTCTATTCTATTTCGTGCTATCTCTTCCTTAGTTGTGATTGAGTTTTACTGTTATGTCACCCCCATTCGGGGAGTATAAACTGTTTAGAGATATATTGTTAGATGTTGTGACCTAGGACAGCATTCTACCATCGACACTGCGGCGTAGGCTGGACGTACCCAAGTCTCGTGCCCTTACTCTAGGGTGCGGGTCGTGATAGGAGTCTCTGTCCAGAGTAGCCAAGAGGCATAATAGCAGTGGCTCGGACCCATTTGGCAATACCGTTTGGCCGTAGGCCAATATGGCCAGTACAACAGGAATTTGGCTCTTAGCAGCTAAGTTGGTTTGGCCATAGGCCTATAAAGTTAATGTTAGTGTTAGTCATGTGAGTTAGGATTCTGAGTGTAAGTGAAAGGAGTGTCAGACATTAGTGTCCATGTGAGGCCATGTTGGTCTTGGCAGTATTAGGAATGAGGGATTAGAGAGAGAGGAAAGGGGGCTACTGTTGGGTGTGCCATGGGTTAGTGTCAGTGGTAATGTTGTGTCTTAGAGTGTCAATGGGCGTGCGTCCAAGTTAGAACTAATTTGAGGTCCAGTTAGAAGTGAACAAAGGTGAAGTTACAGTTAGTATCCATAAGGGGAAGGGAAGTGCAGTGGATTTAAGGTCTTAGTGAATTCAGTAAGAAGGAGTAGTCCACTGGCTTAACCTTGTAGTACAGCAGAGCATTTGAAATGCTGCCCTTGCATGCCTTGCACTTGCTTGGCTTGTCCTCAACAGCAGCAAATTTGAGCTACAGTAGCAGCAGGGTAGGAACCCCCTCTAATGGCTTGATTACATGTTTAGTTTCTTTGATCACTTGTTTTAAGATTAGGGGTCTGCTGCTCGAGGTGGGGCCCCGAAGGGGGTCGCAGTATAATGTATGTATGTAGTATGTAGTATATTTGTTTTAGTTTTAAAGTTTATTCATATTTGCAGATATCTAGAAATGGCTATATCTATGTATCTGCGAGACTGTTCGTGGATGTACAACAGTATTCGAGATGACAGGTACGATTTACGAGATGAATACATCGCCAGAGTAGTACAATTTCTCCAATTTGCGAAGGCATTTCCTCAATCCATGGACAGCATGGACATTAAGTGTCCGTGTGCAAAATATCAAAACATGAAGTTTTAACCAGAATTGGATGTGGCGTATCACTTATACACAAAGTATTTCCTTCCGAATTACTACCAGTGGACCGCACACGGAGAGCTTGTGCCTTTAGCATTCCCAGCGGAGCCTTATGTAGAGCCTTATGTGGATCCTTATGTGGAGCCTTATATGAATGTCCACAACAGAACTGATGTCGAAAATGAGTACATGAACATGATCTTCGACGCTGCGGGGCCTAGTTTAGATCCATACAATCGTGACGCAACTGAGGAGGCGCCGAATGCCGATGCCGCAAAGTTCATAGAGTTGCTGGAGAATGCAAGGACTCCTTTGTACCCTGATTGTAAGGACCATTCACCCTTAGAGATGATCACTCGGCTCTTGAGCATAAAGTTTGACTTTAACATGTCGCAAGAATGCTACAATAGAGTGCTCGAGTTGATTACAGATATCTTGTCGGAGGGTGCCAAGTTACAGAAAGACTTCAACCGCTCTAAGAGGATGGTGAGATCCCTCTGGATGGGATACGAGAAGATCGATTACTGTCAGAACGGATGCATGCTTTACTACAAAGATGACAAGGATGCAGAAGTGTACGGATTCTGTGGTGCTGATCGCTACAAGCCAACTGCTGCAGGCAAGCCTAGAAGACCGACTACTTCAATGCACTACTTGTCATTGACGTCACGGTTGCAGAGGTTGTTCATGGTGAAAGAGACTGCCGAAAATATGAGTTGGCACAAGCGACAACAGACCGAAGGAGTGTTGGATCACCCATCTGATAGAGAAGCATGGAAGCACTTCGATCGAGCATATCCTAATTTTGCTTCTGATGCGCATAATGTAAGATTGGGGCTCTGCTTTGATGGTTTCACCCCATTTGGACTTTCAGGCTCCCAATATTCATACTGGCCGGTAATCTTCACTCTGTACAACCTACCGCCTTGGATGTGCATGCAGACACCTTACATATTCTTAACTATTCTCATCCCCAGTCCGAACAACCCGAAGAGGAACATCGACGTGTACTTACAGCCATTGATAGATGAGGTGAAGCAGCTATGGAAAACAGGGGCGTACACGTATGATGCTTCAAAAAAATAGAATTTTCAGATACGAGCAGAACTAATGTGGACAATCAACGACTTTTTGGCTTATAGAATGTTATCTGGATGGAGCACTCATGGTCGGCTTTCTTGTCCGTATTGCATGGACCGTACTAAGTTTTTTCGTTTGAGACACGGAAGAAAGCCATGCTTCTTTGATTATCGTCGACAGCTCTTGTCGAAAGACCATTCGTACCGTAGGAACAGAACTGCTTTTTGTGCCGGTGCTATGGAGAAGGAAGATCCACCGCCAATATGGTCCAAAGAGGACACATGGGAGCAAGTAAAAGAAATCCCAAGTGCTATTAAAGATCCTACAACGAGCACCCATTACGAGGGATTTGGCGAAGGTTATAACTGGACCAAAAGGAGTATATTTTGGGATCTGCCATATTGGAGCACAAATCTGATTAGACATAACCTTGATGTCATAGATATCGAAAAGAACGTGTTTGATAACATAATTAATATTGTAATGGACGTCAAGGGAAAGATAAAAGAAATCAGAAGGCCAGGTTGGACTTAGCCGAAATATGCAGATGCCCTACATCGCACATAATAGACAACGGAAAGGGAAAGAATTTGCGGCCAAAGGCAATCTACTCGCTGGACAAGGAAGACAAAGTGAGACTTTGTAGATGGATCCAGGATTTGAAATTTCTGGACGGATACGTCTCCAATCTAAGAAGATGTGTCGACATAAAGGAGTGTAAACTGACCGTAATGAAGAGCCACGATTGCCACGTATTCATGGAGAGGTTAATTCCTGTTGTATTTCGAGAATTATTACCGCCGGTAGTCTGGGATCCGTTAACAGAGCTTAGTATATTCTTCAGAGATCTTTGTTCTAGCAAGTTGCTCGTCGATCGTTTAGAGAAGCAAGAGAAGGACATTGTGGTAACACTTTGTAAACTTGAGAGAGTTTTTTCTCCTGCATTCTTCGACTCAATGCAGCATTTACCGATTCATCTTGTCCATGAGGCTCCTGTTGCTGGTCCAGTCAGTTATTGTTAGATGTACCCGTTCGAGCGACAGTTGAACTACCTGAAGAGGAAGGTGAAAAATAAGGCACGGGTGGAGGGTTCTATTTGTGAAGCATATGTCCTTGAGGAGATTTCGAACTTCTATTTCATGTATTTTCAGCCTCATATTGCTACAAACAGAATAAGAGCTCCCAGAAATGACGACAGCCATGAAGATGGTAATGAGGCAAAGCTGAAAGTATTTACTGCCTACGAAAAACCATCTGGTAAAATAAAAAAGATATCTGAATGACGGCGAGGTTAGGGCTGCAATATTATATGTATTGCTTAACTGCGACGAGGAATAAGTGGACAAGCTAGAGGTATAAGTAAAATTATTTCCCGTGCTTCGTTGCTTCTCAATATAACTAATATATCTATGCTTCATTGATTTTCAGCATGTTTAAGGATGAGGTAACGTCCAGCAATCCGTACACAACCGAGGAGGAAGCAGAACAACAAATGAGACTTCATTTTTCTTTTTGGTTGAGAGCATATGTAAGGATATCTTTACAGTTTACTTTTTCTGTACGTATATTATTGCACAGAATAATTAAGTTAGCATCGTTTATTTGGTATTTAGGTTGATCGTCCGGAGGTAATCCTTGAGAATGAGTATATTAAAACTATAGCCAAGGGACCAATTTATCGAGTGAAGACCTGGCTAAGTTACTGCGTAAATGGCTTCAGGTTTAAGTCAACAAATGCTCGAATAAGAGAAGACTTCTTGGATCTGGATTCTATGAAGAATATCTGTTTGTGCATAAAATCTTCAAATTACAAAGACTTCGACCCAGGCAATGACTTCTTTGGTGTCTTATGGGAGATTGTGGAACTGACATACAATTATGCCATAAAACCTTATAAGATCGTCTTGTTCAGATGTGACTGGTTCGATCCGATCCAAGGTCACGGTTGGAGAGTTGACAAACAAGGTCTTGTCGACATAAATTATCGCCGTCGATATCAAGCTTATGAGCCGTTTGTTCTAGCAAGCCAAACTCAACTAGTTTACTTTACCAGCTATCCAAAACGAGGATCCGAAAGATCAGATTGGTGGGCAGTCTGTAAGACTAAAGCTCGGAATACCTTCGATATCGACGAGATAGCTTATCAGGAAGAAGAACTGTCTCTTATTACAAATATTGTCAATATAGACTCAACGGAAATTTCTCATGACATGTTTCATCAATTGGAAGAGGTAGAAGTATCGGAAGAGGAAGAGGAAGTTGATAGAAGAGGAACAAGATGAATTTTCAGAAGAGGATTGAATATGTTTAATTTTCAGATGTAGTATGGTCTACTTTTGTTGGCCGGTTGACCTAAAGTTGTAGTACTTTTATGACCTAGTGGTCTGGTTTGTTGATTATGACACTTAATTTTTATATATACTTTTGTTGTCTAGCTAGTAGTCTGGTTTGGTGATTATTTTTATATATACTTTTGTGGCCAGGTAGCTTAGTTTCTATTTCATATTTGTATTTGTTTTAATTTTCTCTAATATTTATTTTTTTCAGATATGGCTCGACGTGGATCCTTTGGTACCGGTGCCGGTGGGAGTCGATGAGTAGGACGGTCTCCATCTACCACTCCTCCTACCGGGTCCTCCTTATCCCCCCGTACTCCAGTATACACTAGCGGTCTAGTCGCCGGCAGTGGCCCCGGCTCTAGCAGTTCCAGGCTAGGGCCTTCTACTTCTACGCCGCCAGTACCGTCGAGTATTCCAGAGGCCGACCCCACTATTGAGGAGGAGGCCGAGGCCGAGGGCGAGGGCGAGGGAGATGGCGAGGCCCATGCCAAGGGCAAGGCCGAGGCCGAGGGGCAGGCTGCGGGCAGGGACAGGGACAGGAGGCGGGGCAGGGGGAGGCTGCAGCTCCCATTTGAGACAGATCCTCCGTGTCGTCCGGAGGAGGATCTGAGGTTGGAGATTTGGGCTTGTACTCGGGCGAGGCGGTAAGTAAAATTGTTACATTTAATTTGTTTAAATTTATTATAAACTTGTTTAATAAATTTTAATTTCTATTTTACAAGTATTATCCCTCCTCCGTACACCGGTCGCTAGGTACATTCCTATGACAGAACTACGGAGGGCCCTGGATCAACTAGAGGGATGTCCCGACCGACAAGAAGGCCTTCTGGTTTGAGCACTTCTCGGTACGTAAAAGTTTATTTCCTTTTGACATTTAATAAGTTATGTTATAACTTACGTACTACTATGATTTTTTCAGCGGACTTACTTCTTTCCTCCCCACCGCGCCGTTGCTGTCGAGTCTATTTTTTCTAGCGTCGCCAGCAAGCTCATTAGGGACGCAACCCTCGACCAAAAGGATCACGAGCGCCGGGGAGAGCCTATTCAGGGTTGGATCTCTGCCGCCGATTGGGCGGCAATGAAGAGGAGATTCGAGGAGGGAACCTACAAGGAGAAGTCCGCGAAGAACAAAAGAGCACGAAAGACGGGGTCGCAGTAGTGTAGTGGGTCACGGTCTATCATGGATTTCTTCACTCATATGGTACATATCTCGCCGTATATCCATAACTAATACTTTATAGTAATATATTTCTTTCAACTTAACTAACAAATCATATAATAATTTCGTAACAAGTTGACTCATAAGAGGACCCGAATATGGTGACCTTGTTCCTCGCTACGCACACAAAGGAGGAGCGGTTCGTCGACGACAAGGCCCATATTTGTATATACATATATATACACTCTTTCAAATATATATGTAAAATACTTTTATATAAATAAAAATAGATACTTTGTCTCTATGTAAATGTATATGCAAATATATTTTCTCTACATATATATTCCCGTAAATACGTATATATTTTCTATATACATTCCCTTGTATATGACTCTTATATGTATTTCCTATATACATTTTCGTAGATATACTAATATATATTCTTGTATATATATATATATATATATATATATATATATATATATATATATATATATATATATATATATATATATATATATATATATATATATATATAAGTGCTCCTCAGAAGTGTTCTCATGTGTGGAGAAGGTTACTGCAAGGAAGGGACATGGCAAATCACCACATTGTTCAACTGGATTCAGGAGACTGGAATTGGACGTCCACTATGAGCGGTAAATTTTCTGTTTCTAATGCTTGGAGGATTATTCATCTTCCAACGCCAATTAATCAACAATTCAAACGCATTTGGAACACTTGTATTCCTTACAAGTGGTCCATATTGTTGTGGCGGTTGCTGTATAACAAACTCCCCACGGACGACATTATTCAAAAGTTTGGGTATCGATTAGCTTCTAAATGTCATTGTTGTGCTATTCCATCAGTAGAGACAGCGGCGCATATCTTTGGGAAAGGTGAATTGGTTGGTCAAGTATGGCAAGCCCTACAAGCTGATCTTCATGTTTTAGTACGACAATTGAATCTGGCTCGGTTGTGTGACAAATGGTGGAGACGACCAAACATCCACCTCAAATAGATTGTAGTGGCTGCGGTATGTTGGGTGACATGGAAGAACAGAAACAAATGGCGTTACGAGGATTATCAGTACTCGGCAACTCAGTTACTGTTTGAGACTAGACGACAGATTGGAAAAGCATTGAAGAGATGCACGCACAAGCCCTCGATACCGAACACTTGGAATAGTCTAGGTGTTGGATAGACTAGTTATCATGTACTTTGTTCTGGTCATTATCTCAATAAAAGTGTTTGGTTGCTGAAATATATATATATATATATATATATATATATATATATATATATATATATATATATATTTAAAATTTCCTTTATATACATTCCGTATATATATATACTTTTATATATATCATTGTATACAATTCCGAATGTATATTTTTTATATATAAGGTTTTCGTATATATACTTTATATATATTTTTACGTATGTGTGTATACGTAAATACGTATATACGTATATACGTATACACAACGTTGTGTATGAATAGAAATGTAAATCATGAATATTTGTTTAGCGTATCGTAAGCTCTGATTGTGTATTTGCAGGTTCTCCAGACGATACGATCTTGATTGAGGAGCCTGGATCTTCGCTTGCGACTCCCGGAGTCTCAGGCAAGTATACATTGCCTTGTATTACTAGTTTAATCCATTTACATTTATATATTTGTGCACTTGGTAGAGTGGACGTAGTTATGTGTCCGAGAGATGTCTCGGATACAGTCGATGACGGCATCGTCATCGAGTCTCATGTACTTGACTTAGTCCTAGGTGACATTCCTAAGTTGTGGAATCATATTCATGATTTCCATGACCTTGACACGTGTTACGACACGGCACTGAGTGAGTTCATACCCTGGCACGGGCTTGCACATTCGACTGATCATCGCTGCAAGGGTTCGTGTCCTGGTACATAGAATGGTTAGGTTGTGTCTAGTTATTGGGACCTTGCATTGAGAGTCGGAATGTTCAAGTAGTGGATACGACTTGTACATTTCCGAGGGGCTAGAGAAGATAATTAGTAGGCGTATGGGACATACAATATTCAGTAAGGGCCCTTGTAGGTCCAGTGTTACCCGGATGAGGGGCCTCGGCTCGTGATCCGACGTCGGCCCGTGCTTCAACGCCAAAGCCTTACTCACCTACCCATATGTATTAGGGTTGTCTTCAAAGTGCATTCACTTAGTCGGTTAGTTCATCCTTTACAGTCATCCTTTACAGTTATTCAGTTATTCAGTATCTTGCTATGTCCCCTGAGGACCTGGTTGCTTTCCAGATTTAGACGAGCACTTGTAGTTGACTGGGTGCGAACCGGGACTTGAGACAGGACTTGCTGCAGAAGACGACGAGGTGCTTCCTGAGGAGTTTTCTTGACTCAGGGTATGGTGTTGTTTAGGTCATGAGCATCATTATATAGTTAGTCGATGCTCATGACTAGTTATCTTTCTACTTTCAGTATTTTCATTCAGTGTTGTACTCCGTGGGCTTGTACCCACCAGACTATTCAGTTGTATTTATTACAGACCCTATGTTATTTCCAGTTTTATATTTCAGTATTACTTTCTTTGTTCCTGTGGATGAGATCTAGATGTTACCACTTGCCTGTGTAGTATAGTTACAATTACAGCGTAGTACGCCAAAGTGAGTCTATTAAATTGGGCAGCTTACTCTAGGTCATATCAGCTGGCCAGGTTATGTCCTAATCCCATATATTTTGGGAGTGGAACGTGACAACTGACAAGTATGTTTACACGAAGTTTGCTGACGGAAGAGGAGTCATCATTTTTTTATACGTGGACGACATGCTAATCTTAGGTACGGATATAAGCGGTGTCATGAAGACAAAGAAGTTCCTCTCGATAAAGTTCAGTATAAAGGACTTAGGAGATGCTGATGTTATCTTGGGACTCAAGATCATCCGGACAGACACTGGACTAGCGCTGTCACAGTCTCATTATGTTGAGAAGATGATCACTCATTACGGGTATCAGGATCTTCCAGGAATCGATACGCCGTATATGTGTGATCTGAAGCTGAAGTCTAATTCAGGAAAAAGCGTCAGGAAGCTGGAGTATGCAAGCGTAATCGAAATTTTGATGTATGCTATGTTTGCCATTGATTGTGAAAGTATAGAACAATTTATATAGGAGGACTGAACTTAGACTCATAATACAAACTCGCTCGTACAAAGAAAGCCTAGGGATGAAAACCTAGGTACAGCAATCTAGGTATAATTATTTATTTTTGATTCTAGGGGTGACGATAGAGGCTCGGGAAAGCGACGGCAGCTCTGCCTTACTCCTTAGACGATCGGACACGGTCTTGGCTCTGGAAAAGAAATGCTCTGTGTCTGGCTCTGCACGTATCTCTCTGTGCTCTCCTTTTTGTGTATATGCTCCTCTGCGCGCTTCTCTCTGTATGCATCTGTCTTCGTCCATTTGCAAGGGAATAGCACCTTTCTATTTATAGGAGTGGGGGGGTAATTATTAGGGTTTGCAATGATTACCCATTTTGAAAAGTCGGCGGCTTAAGAGTTATCAATCTGGACCATTCATCTTGAATATAATAAATTTGAGCAATTAATGTGATTGCATCAAATCTCTGTGGACAATAAATGTTGATTGCCATGAATATTCATGATTTGTGATAGCCTGCCACGTGTCCAATTTGCTTGATTTTATTTGATTTGATCTGGACAATTATGACGATCGCAACAAATCTAATTTTGTTAGGATTTGTTAGCACCCATAATTCTAGGAAAGATAAGACTGCCACGTGTCTCAATTGTCACGAAGAGCGCCACGTGTCTCAACTGGACCATCCTGGCAGAGTCGCATATAGCTGGTCCTCTCAGCCGCATGAGGATGGGAAGCCGCATGAGGATGGGCAGCCGCATGGGGATGGACAGCCGCATGGGGATGGACAGCCACGTACAGATGGGCAGCCGCATGAAGGATGCAGCCGCATGAAGTGGACGGTCGTATAAATATAGCAGCCGCATGAAGTGACCTCGGGACTTGGTGGATCTTGCCAGCTGTAAGAAGATTTTCTCTTCTTTCCTAGGAACACGCCATCATGTCAGAGTCATTATTACGTCTATATGTCAGAGCTGTCATAGCTGTCATTTGTCAGAGCAGCCGTCAGGGCATTAAATGCAGCAGAATGTAGAGAAGAATTGTTGAAGGCCACGTGGCTTCTTTCTGGGCCGCATGGAACTATCCGAGCCGCATGGACCCTTTAGCCGTATGGACTCCTGAGCCGCATGGAATTCTGAGCCGCATGGGGATCCTGAGCCGCATGGGGATCTTTCTGTCGGAGCCGTATAGGCCTTTCTTTGTTCTTTTCCATGCTTCTACAAGACCCCCTTCAAAGTTTTCAATTTGCAAAATTGAAATACTTTGAAAAAGAAGCATGGCTATATAAAAACTCTTCGGGCCGCATAGGATGTTCTGGCCGTATGGATGTCTCAGCCGCACGGCCTCCTCAGCCGCATGGCCATATGAGCCACATGGGCTTTCCAGTCGTATGGGCTGTCTGGCCGCATAGGCTGTCTGACCGCATAGGCTCCTTGCCACGTCTTCATACCACGTGTGCAAATCTTTGCATTGATTGCCTTTGATTTGCTGTCAGATTTAAAGCCACTTTTTGGGACAAGATCCCAAGGGTTTAGCCTTGAATAGTCGGATCGCCTTGATAACCGAAGAGTCGGTTACACTGCACATGGATCAATGCGTCGGTCTATGGGCTCCGCCTATAAATAGCAGCGTATTTGAAAAAAAGAATTCTTTACTTTCTGCTCTTGCCCTAGCTTCCTTGTCTTCGTCTTCCTTCTCTGATCATCAGCAATGGCTCCCAAATCCTCTAAGATTGCGGCGAAGGCTGCGGCGAAGGGTAAGGGCGTGGTCTCGACGTCGGCTGCGGCACCCAAAGCTCATTCCGACATTCATCCTACCGTTAAGGATAAGGATTTGGGAAAGTCATATGCTTCAAAACCCTAACAAAGTCGGCTCTATTGCATGCTTTATGCACAAGCCTTTAATGCGAACTGTTCAAATTGTATGGGGCCGTATGGGGTATACCCCATATCCGAGCCACATGGGAGTTGTCTTAGTGGGCTGCATGAACACTTCGTAAACTGAACCGCATAATGACCTGTCGATCAGAGCCGCATGGACTCTTTTGAACCAAACCGTATGGAGCCCCTCCTGGATTCATCCGCATAGGGCTGTACGAAAACCGAACCGCATAAGCTCCTCTGAATTGAGCCGTATAACGCTCTTCTGATTTGAGCCGCATAACGCCTCGTTAAGCATAATTGCATAAGCGTACGCGAAACAAAGCCGCATAAGCTTACACTAATTAATGCCATATAATGCTCATGTTCAACAATAGAACCGCATAAGTCCTTTGTAGGCTGGGCCGCATAAGCCAAAGCCCCTCTTTTAACTTGTTCCTTTTGTCTGTTTTCAGTGAATCTACCAATTAATGCAGCGGGGGGACTTCTGGTGGGTCAGGCCCAATTTGCTATGGGCTATCGGTATGACCATATAGTCGAGCATATGACGAAGTAGCTTCCGAAAGATCCTTCGGAGAGGTTGACTGCCATCAAGAAACAACCTTTCTACTTTCTCTGCGCCCTGATGAACTCAGGGCGATTGGATGGGAAATATCTGAAGCCGACGTTCCTCTTTGGGGATGCTTTGTCTATAAAGAATACCCGAGTGCTTGAGGTATCCGAGAGCTGGAATTTTACTCTTGATGGGGTGGAGATCCACATCCCTCCGATGGAGCACTATTTTCCCCTGTCATGGTTCAACATGTTACCGTTGGAGAGGAGGATGGTGGAGTCCCTTACTCCAAGCAGGTCAGGGATCTTTGTGGGGGACATCCATTACAACGGACAGTTGAGGTCTGCGTATGTAGGAAAGGAACCGACCAGTCGGTACGTGATGGGATTGGCCCCGGGTTCCTTCATAAATGTACCGGGCCCCAACTTCACTTTCTCTCAAGCTGACGCCTTCATAAACCAGCTTGCGCAGAAGGGGTCCTATCCTGTCGGCCGGTTGGCGCTGCCGAACTAGATAAACCCTATCCCAACGTGGGCCAATTTGACTTCGTGGATTTTTGCGGAAGTACGAGGTTACCCTTCGTGAGATCGGCCTCTACTACGCCATTCGGGGTACCGGTCACGGCTTACACATAAATAAGTCGTTGTTCATGGCCCTCTTGGAGATGTACAACCGACGGACGGGAACTTTCTTCGCGTCTGCCGGGGAGTTAGGGCTTGCTCTTCACGAGATGCACGTTATCTCTAAGTTGCCCTGGGGCACAGAAGTCTTTGAAGTATACACCCCTACAAGTGAAGAGCTCGAGGGTTTAGATCAGAAGTTCCCGAGTTTTGTTGCCGTATATCGGGAATTGATATGTCACCATAGTACTTGCCACCAAACGGCCATCAAGAAGGATGGTAGCTCAGAAGGGACGATTCCTCACACCACGACCTGGGTCTCATACCTTTTCACGCTGGGCGCCTCAGGTCGGGTTTTCTCCCAAGATCCTCAAACCCCGGAAGAGGTTCAAACCCTAGTGTCGACCGCCAAGAGACCGGGGTCTAAAAGTGACACATTTGGGGGTCAATCCGACACCTTTAGTTATTTTTATCATTGTACTCAGCAGCTGTCAGAAAGGCGGTTCTTGCAGGATTTCTGATGGTATGGCTACGGAACTGCGTAGTCTCAGGAGGGGCGGGCTCCATCGAGAGGCTTAGTCACCACTTCATCCTTTCTGCTGTAAAACTCGTTTTTGGGGTCAGACTGGCCCTTCTTCCGGCTATGGTGTGCAGCATACACCACGGCCTTCGCGTCTTTTCGTCCAAGGTTATCGCCCGTAATACGGCGATGAATTTTGAGCGCGTAGAGTTGCCATACCATTATCTAATGGGATGGCTGTTAATACACTGCCGGTCTTTGATAAAGCCTGGCCCAGAGGATGGTGTCACGGCTGATGATGCCTTCATTTTCTGATTCCGCCATCAGCCCTGGAAGTACAGCACCATGCCAGCTTGTCGAAGGGCGCTGGCGAGAGTGGACGGATACGACTTTTTTGTGTCTGTTCCTCCTTTTACCGCTGAAGACGTGAGAAGAGGTCATGTTGATGGTACCGAACCTCCTCTTCTCTTGCCCGAGAGACTACTCTGTTGGCTACGCAATATCCGTCCAGCATACTTAGTATATCGTTACCGCAACAACGTTTACCTGGAGCCCTATTTGCCTAGCAGGTTCTCCCGCCAGTTCGGGTACATCTAGCTATCTTTTGACAGTCCCCGCCCTTGCCTGGGCTTTGAAGGTAGCATCCTGGATGGTATCAGGGCATGGCATTATTATGACGTGGTTCATACTCGAACCACCTTCTCTGTCCCTAATGACGAGGCGCCATTAGAAATTCTTATATGGCAGCCCTATACCATGTAACGGTGAATAAGCCTCCCGTTAATTTTGACCTGAGGATCAGTTTCATCGCGGGTACTGGCCTGGCGGAGAAGCCTCAGGGGTCGAGGACGAGGAAGCAGAGGGCGAACGTGGTTCCTGTGCTGGACTCAGAGTCCACCACTGCGGATGAGGAGGATGATGACCCTGACGTCGATAGTTCCCTCCCTCCTGCAGAAGAGGAAGTGGTGGATCAACCGCCTATTGTGTATGGTGAATTGGTGGCGGATCAGCCGCCTGTGTCACTACCACATTTCTAGATTGAGGGTATTTTTGTCATTTTTGGGATTATTTGAATTTATGGGAATTTTTAGAAATTATTTTGGAATTGTTTGAATGAGGGTTGACTAGGTTGACTTTGACTAGCAATGACCATGGTAGACTAACCTAGGAGCTAACCCTAGTTGAGTTTGGACTTGGTTAGGTCATGCTACCCTAGATAGACTAGAGTTGACCCATTGTTTGGTTATTTGACTTAAGTTAGATTATTAAGTCATAAGCCATGACTTTTGATTGAACCCTTAATCAATAACTAGCCATAGAGGCCCAAAGCCCATTAACTATGCCTAACCCTAACCCTAATCTCTAGTGGCCGGCCTCCACACCCTCATTGGGAACCCCCCTATAAATATCCTCTTCCATTAGGGCTAGCCTCTTTAGGAAAGAGCAAGTTTAGAAAGAGTTATTTTCCCAACTTCACAAATCCCTAGAAAATCCATTTTAACTACTTTTTAATCCAAATAAATTGCAATAGATTTTAATTGATGTTTTCTTGCTGTTGGTATTTGTTCATCTCAGTTTTCTATCAATTTAAAGGAGTTTGGTTGCTTTTGGGAATCCTCATTCAAGGAGTTTTTGTGTTGGAGAACACCATAGGTAAAATCCTAATCCACCTATTAAAACTAGGTTTTAATTGCATGAATGCCTAGCCCTAAGTGTCCTAGTCCTGTAGGAATAGGTTTTGTAGATTTTCGTGTCCTGTATGTGTCCGTATCGGACACGTATCAGTGATGCGTGTAAGTGTTTGACGAAATGCCCCAATGGACATTTTATTTTGTTTTTGTGAAACTATTTGAATGGAAAATTGTATTTTAGTATCGCTTACACGTTTCTATTGCTCTAAGTTAGTATCGAGTTCGTGTCGTATCGTTTTGACACTCGTACACATGTGTTTGGACACGCACGTGCGGCCTGGGCGCATCCCCTGCCACTCGGGGCTTCTGCAGGACACGACACGGGATCAACTGACACGAAACTTGGTGGACTCGAGGGGGCATGCACTAAAATCATGCCCCCAAAGTTTTATTGAGTCTCATACTCGGGTTGGGGAGTAATCGACCGCGCACTGGGTTTGCACTGTTCTGTGCACTGTCGTTTTTAGCCACTGATACGGCTTTATATTTCGGACACGCGACACTGTGGACACGTTGCAGGCGTTTGGAAATGTGCACCTAGACCTAACCTAGGTGTGGACACAACCACGACTCCCAGTTTGTGTCGTGTCGAGTGCACGACACGCGTGCACCTGTGCACGACGCAGTGCCTATTTGATGTGTCTGTGTGCACTGTTGGATTTTTATTTTGATTGGACACGTTTGTGTCCTCTTGCTTGGACACAAACCCATTGTGGGATATGAGCACATGTTGTATTTATGTTACCAACCATTGATAGCCTAATTTAGTTTTATTTTGATCATCAAATTTCTATTTCCCAAATTTTCTGATACGGGTATTATCCACTGTTATTTTCCAGTTTTTAAATATGAGTTTTGTCAGTTGTTTTGATTAAGTTAAGTGCTGTAAAACATATATTCAAATCCCTAACTTGTTCTCCTATTAGTTATTTACCTGGTGTGTCGAATTTAGGTTGAAATGATGGTGTGTTGATTTCGAAAATGGAGGTGATAGGGAGTTGGACTGTTTTACAAAACTGAGATTTGAATTCTGAATTTTCATGATATTATGAACTCAAGTCTGAGATAGGTTGAACCTGAGATTTATGGGGGTTTAATGATTTGATTTCCTTTTCTTTCTCATTGATTTCATGTTGAAATCTGAGTTAGTGGTTGAATTGATTTCCTGAGTTTCATAAAACCTGAGATATGTAGGTTCATTTTACATATTATATTTGCTGAAATATGATAGGTTAATTGATACAAAACCTGAAATCTGAGTTAGGCTATATGTGGACTGTCACTTGGTTGGACTGAAACCTGGGTTGACTGATATGGGAATCACTGTTTTAGGTTTGATCCACTGTTTTCAGATTATGCACTGTCACATGTACACACACTTTGTGTCCCCTCTTTCCCTCATACAGTTCACTTTAAAAACACACACACACACACACACACATGTATCAGGACACACAAAACTGAATCATCATCACACACTCTTTGTTTTTCCTGTCACAGTTTACCCACTCTTACACACACACCATCACACACACACACAATCATGTTGTACTCACACGCTCACTCTCTATTTTCTATCCCTCTCTAGTATATATATATGTATATATATATATATATATATATATATATATATATATATATATATATATATATATTTTATATATATATATATATATATATATATATATATATATATATATATATATATGTATGTATCTAATATAGATACTTACAATGGATACACTACAACAGAAATACCTTTTAATGAAGGCTAAAAACCGTCATTAATGACAAACAATGACGCTTTTTTTTCCAAAGAAAGCGTGATGAAAACGGGTGTTATAAATGTTTTTTAAAAGCGTCATAAAATAAACGTCATGAATATGATGAGTTTCTGCTACACTTATTTTCAGCGTAGTTTGAAAGCGTTATGAATAGATAATCTCTATAGACTCAATTCAGCACATTTATAACGCTCAATTCTGCACATTTATATATTACTTTCCAAAAAATTATAGATCAATGCTCAATGTTGCTCAATTCAATTTCAAAACATTCATTTTGAACCATATTCACAAGAAAACATCTAAATGTCATAGAGTACCATTTAATCAATTTACAAATATATACATAATATATATCACCATCTTCATTACATTTTTTCAAAATAGGACATCCAAATACATATATTTACAACTACTACTAGTAAGTAGACCCTCAAAACTATTAGTACATTGTCTTCAACTTTGAGCACATCAAAACTGTCGGCATCACGTAGCAAAATCCTGAAAAAGATAAAAAAAATATTACCAAAAGACCACCTCATGTCTTAAGAGTTGGTATCAAGTTTCCAACAAGAAACTAGCAATTGAGGATCATGTAATAAAATACTTTCATATAAATTGAATCTAAAATTAAATCGATATGAAAGAAACAAGGGGTAAAAAGCATTAAAATACCTACCTGTAGTAATAAAAATAACAGGTTTGTTGGGGTCTTAAACCTGCACAAATAAAGAAGAAAATGTGACTGATTTACCACAAAAGGTCTTACCTTAAATTTTGTTGGGGGTCTAAATAGTTGGGGTCTTATGGCTGATCCTAAAGACGAAAATGTCGAACTTGGACTCGGGCATTTTCTTCCCTGAATAGTGAATAGTTAATATCTTCTTGCGGAAATGGTTGATGCAATGGTAATTCATGTGATGTTGAGTAATCTGAATTGTTTAAGAAATGCAATGCTTCATCCATGCTTTTTGAAATTTTACTACCTCAGAGATGTATATATCTCTTCATTATAATCATCAGCTAAGCAAAAAAGTAGAATTTAGTTTGCACTCCAGAATTAGAACCAATAAAATTGCCACCTTTGAAACCGCAGTATCTGAATCGATATAGGACCCTTCTAAATTGGCAGTTTTCGGGGGTGGAGGATTGAAATTTTCTCTGAATAAAATGAAATTCTTGTCATTGGAATAACAAATGCTTGAACACAATATCTTCCCTACAAAATTAAGGCTTCAAGCTTTGGTTTCCAACAATACCCTATGCGCCTAAAAAAATAGATAGGGAACTAAGAAAAACTTACAGTACTAGACATAGGTGGACTTTCCTTCCCATCTTCCAGACTTTGCGAAGATCCCTCTTGGACTACTGATGGAGGATTGAGAGGGATAAAGAACACAGGCATCTTAAACTCCTCAACGACCTTAACGTGGCTCTTTTCGAACTGAAATACAAAAAAAAGATTCATGATAAAGTCCTTTTGAACAATTATCTCAAAAAGTTCCTTTACCATTGCACAAAAACTGTAGAGTTGCGACAAGTATAAGTAATAATTTATATAGTTCCCAACTATTCACATAAAAGGGAGAATGATTCCCGTATTTGGGCAAACAGTATACTTCTTCGGCATGGTGACTTTGAACTATATACAATTTGAAGTATGAAATATTATGCATCAATTCACATTGATATATGACTATATACCCCTAAAAGATGTAATATAAGCAACAGGAAAGAATGAGCAATTGAAGAATATAAGTTAGCTAGCTTACCTTGAAGGCAACAAACAGATCAGTGTTGTTGGTCAGTTGAATGCAGCATGACATCATACTGTCCAATTCAACTTCAAAACAAATAATAAAAGTAAATAACTTGAGCAAGTAATGCAACTTTGAGCAAAATAAAATAATTTGGTGCAAATGACATAAAATAATATTTGCCCCATCCTTTGATGAGAAAAAGTTAATTCTAAGAGATGCAGAAAGCACTAAACTGGAACAGTAAACAAACGCATATCATATTACCATTGGATATATTATACAAACTAATTACCGCTTGAATACCTTTAACTTTCACCAACTTGATCCCTTCTTGTATTCTTATGTTAGGGTATCCATTCTACTTGATTTGTATGATTTTGTAATTAATCAATGAAGGATGCCTACGATTAACGATGCTGATTCATCAAATTGGTTTTGCTATGTACCAGAAAGAGCCATTAATCCATCAAAATATTACTCCATTGAATGATAAGATCATTCATGTCTTCCCATTCTTAACTACTCTGTATATGGAATTCTCTCTGTTACAGGTTCCGAGTGTTAACCTCACAGTGCCAATAGTCATTGGTAACACAAATATCACATTGTTAGTATTCAGTGTTTGACTGCTGCTACCTTTACAAAGTAGATTACCAAATAGAGTTGAATGTAAGAGAAGGATTCATGTAGACAACCCAAACATTTGGGATAAAGGCTGGACAATTGTTTTGTTGTTGTTATATAGGGTAGAAATCTTCATATTTCAACCGATATAGCTCAAAAAAAGAGGGTAGTAAGTAATTACCAGAACTTGAACTCGGGAAGGCGGCACATGAAGGGCTTGAACTCGTCGGACCCCCTCGTCGGCAGCGAGGCCCCGTCCAGTCCCTCAAACTCCGGATCCACGACCGGCGAGAGGAAGCCGATCAGCGGAAGCCAAGAAGATAACTGCTTGGTGGATCCCACTAAACCCGATCCGAAGCCGACCCGCGTCGCCAGCTCCCTCCCCATCTCCTCCTCCCTTTCTAACTAGGTTTAGGGTTTTGTATCTAGGGTTAGGGTTTTGGAGTTGGGGGAAAGGAAGGAGAAGAAGAGGAGGAGAGGAGGGTGTTGCTAAACTAGAGTTAGGGTTTTGGATCTATGGGATTTTGGAGTTGGGGGAGAGGAGGGAGAAGAAAGGATCGGAGAAAGAGAAGACCAGAACCAGAGGGAGAGAAAAAATTTTGTTGAAGCACGGGTTTTTGTCAAAAAATAAACTTAACAAATATTACAAGTTTGCCACCGCTCTAAACTATTAATAACGCTTTGCTTTATAAACGTTATAAAAAGCCCAGAATTAGCCCAAACCGTCATAGAAAAAAGGTATTTTTTAACTTAATAATGCTTATGTATCAGCCGTCATTAAAACTCCTTGTCGAGCGTCATTAAAAGGTCTTTTTGTTGTAGTGGATGTATAGGATATGTATGTATATATATACATTTAAGTATCATATATTATGTGTATGTGTGTTTGCTATATATATGTAATATATATATATATATACATGTGTTATGTATTAGGTTATATAAACACATCAAGAGTGTATCATGTTTAGGTATATATATTGTCATGTATTAGGTTAACTAATAGACATGATACAGCCTATGGCATATACGTGAGTCTGTTTGACTAGTGAGCCTAGATTGAGCTTGTATAGCTTTATTAGACCTAGAATAGACTTGCTAGACTAATGTAGACTTGTTTGACCTAGTTTGACCATAGTTGACCTAGTTTGACTTCTAGGGTTGACCAGAGTTGACCAAGAGTTGACTTTGGCCTAGATTGACCTAGATTCATGTAGAATGTATTGTAGTACTTCATTTTACCATTCTGGACTTGTTGTGACTTATGCTGTTCTAAATAGGAGCCAGACACCACTCTTCGAACAATACTTTTATATTGGACACTCAGATACCAGGCGAGTACATTTTCTGATCATTTCATATCCTGTTAGAATTATTTTCCTGCTTTAGATTACTTTACTTGATGCTGTCACGATGGTAACACGGATTAGTACTATATGGATCCATTCTTGAGATGTTATCCCCTCAGGGAGCATCGTATACTACATGTTCTGTGCGTTTCACTTACATGGTGTATCACTATGCTTCACGGTTCATCGATCACTTGTGACATGTGCTCTCATGATCACAGAGTCTTCCCTGAATCACCCATTTATGGGCATTCCTAGAATCACCCATTTATGGGCTATCCATGTATCACCCCTTGTGGGCCTTTGCATGGAATCATAACATAACCTGGCTGGATCCTTGTATATTGATTAGGGGGCACGGGGGAGTAGAAGTAAACATGTGAATAATATCCAAGTAGTATAGTTCCCAGAATCACTCTATAGTATAGTTCCCAGAATCTCCTATGCCATTCACATGTTTATATTGTACTCTGACTCACTAGCAACTGTTAGTTCTCTATTACAGTATATATATTTCCATTACAGTTTTTTCTGTTTATATTCCATACTTCTTTCAGTTTCTTGTATCTTACTCTACTGCATGTTTATATTTTCTAACCTGCTATGAACTGTTGAGATGTATTGTTCTCGCTCCTGTCCTGACTGGACCTGTTGAAAGTATTACAGAGGACGAGGAGGAGGCTGGTGTGGATACCTATTACGGTGCTACCTTAGATGAGTGCCTGGACCAGCCGCAGGTCCCACTAGCTGTGGATGACACACCCTTAGATTAGGATGTTTTCATTTACAGTATTCTATGGATGATTGTACATATTGATACTTGGGATCTGGGATTATTTATTTGTCTTAGACACTTAGACTCTCTGTTTGTACTTGAAATTCCTTCCATTTTAGCAGTTTTATTTATCTATCTATCTGCTATTTTATCATCTGTATTTCCTTGGGTTCTATATCATATCGTGCTTCTTCTTCCTTAGTTGTGATTGAGTTTACTTTTATCATGTCATCCCCATTCGGGGAGTATAAACTGCTTAGTATATTTTTGCTAGATGTTGTGACCTAGGACAGCGTTCTACCGCCGACACTGCGGCGTAGGCTGGACTACCCACGTCTCGTGCCCTTACTCTAGGGTACGGGTCGTAACATGTTTTTAGTGGTGGCCCATGCAGGTCTAGACTAGAAGTGTAGTGGTATTCGAATTTGAGTATCACTACAGCCTGCAGTAGGATATAAGACATTAATTTTAAGGTACTCAATCACATTAGAAAAAATTATTTTATTGCCATCTAAATCCTCATTGTCAGCTGATCCTTTGAATTTTAATTGTCCGCCTTTGTTATATCGCTTCTTTCTCAGAAATTGATACTCTTGTTTGGTCTATCTTCAGGATGGTAGAGACTCGGTCGCAGCGTACCATTCATGGAGATGCTATAGAGGGATCTGCTACCTCTCAGCCAGTTCAGCAGAGACAGGAGACTGCAGCTCCTGCCACCTCTGTTCGTATTGAGGCTCCAGCAGCAACAACAGGGGGTATGTCTCTACCGGCTTGGAGGCAGGACCCAGTCATCGCAGAGGAGCCCTTCCAACAGCAGCCACCTGCAGGGACAGTTGACGCCGTTCAGCTGTTAGCTTTCTTTCGGCAGTACATGGAGGGTCAGCAGACCCAGCAGCAGAGGCACACAGCAGAGCTCACACGAGGCATTGAGCTGGCAGTGACTGCAGTAGAGAGAGTCGTAGCTCAGCCAGTGGTAGCCCCGCACCCGCACCAGCCGTGGGAGAAGGGCATCCAAGATTTCCATAAGATGCACCCGAGAGACTTTCGAGGGACAGAGGGGATCTTGTATGCCGATGAGTTGATCGAGCATATGGAGGAGATTTTCAGGTTGGCTGAGATCCCGACGAGGCTCTAGATAGAGGCAACGGCCAGCATAATACAGGACCTGGCCCGTACATGGTACCAGACTGACCCGAGGGTCGGTACAGCAGGACAGACTTGGGCAGCATTCAAGAAGCTGTTCAAGGAGAAGTTCTTTCCAGACACAGCGCTGGGAGCCCTCGAGACCCAGTTCGAGGCCCTAGTCCAGGGAAGCCAGTCCGTGGAGGAGTATGCAGGAGAGTTCTGCCGCCAGAGCAGATTTATGGAGGACTTGTCGGAGACGACGAAGGCCCGAAGGTTCCGAAAGGGCTTGGCAAAGGAGGTCAAGCCTACACCAAGAACGTCCGCAGCGCTACATTTGAGGAGATCCTGGTGGACGTACTAGCTGCAGAGGATGATCTTGAGCTTAGGCTCAAGAGGGGGCAAGACTCCCAGGGAGGTAGCAGTAGTGGACGACCGGCCAAGAGGTCGTATTTCCAGCAGCAGCACCAGCAGCACCACCAGCAGCAGAGGTTCCAGCCGCAACATTTTTAGTAGCCGAGGCACCAGCCAGTGCAGCATCAGCAGCAGAGGGTGCAGTAGCAGGCACCGAGGCAGCAGGCCACCACCTGTGCTTATTGCAAGAAGCCAGGGCACGGGTGGAACGAGTGTAGGAAGAGGCTGGGCAAGTTCCTGGTATGTGGCTCAGGAGATCACCAGATGAGTGAGTGTACCTTGACCACGGGACGAGCAGCTCAGGGAGGAGGAGCCAGGGCAGCAGCAGGCCAGTAGAGGGGACCAGCCCAGCCGACCCAGCAGCAGAGATTTGTTCAGCACCAGCAGCAGGCCAGGAGAGGCCAGCCGGGGCGAGCTTTTGCCATGGCGGCTGAGGATACAAAGGTGATAGGAGAGCTGATCGCAGGTTCGATTCTCCTCGACTCCAGTCCAGCTTTTGCATTATTCGATTTTGGTGCTTCGCATAGTTTCATATCAGTATCTTTTGCGATTAGACACGGTATCATAGCTGAATCGTTTCCTAGGACTTACAAGATCACGACCGGGGGTGGCATTATCCTCGTACGTGATGTTTGTAAGGGTCGGAGAGTTGTTTTGGGAGGCCGTGAGTTGGAGGTGAGCCTGCTCGTAATGCCATTGTCGAACTACGATATAGTACTTGGCATGGATTGGTTGAGCAGGCACCACGCCAGCATTGATTGCAGAGGGGGTAGAGTTCTCTTTAGAGCACCGGGGGATCCAGAGTTCGAGTACTCCAGACGTCAGGCAGAGCAGAGCAGCGGAGTCTTCTGTAGAGTCTCGGTTGAGGAGCAGGCGATTCCACACCCCTTGATAGCAGAGTATATGGATGTTTTCCCAGAGGAGTTGTCGGGATTGCCACCAGATAGAGACATAGATTTCTTGATAGACTTGGTTCCAGGAGAGAAACCCATCTCCCAACATATCTATCGAGTGAACAACAGTGAGCTGGTGGAACTGAAGAAGCAAGTGGATGAGCTGCAGGACAAGGGCTTCATCCGCTTGAGTTCGTCGCCATGGGGTGTACTAGTGTTGTTTGTGCTGAAGAAGGATGGGTCAGTACAAATGTGTATTTACTATAGGGCACTCAACAACCTCACGATCAAGAACAAATATCCACTGCTGCGGATCGACGATCTTTTTGACCAGTTGAGCGGAGCTCGGGTATTTTTCAAGATTGATCTGAGGTCGGAATATCACCAGGTGAAGGTAAAGTGGGAGGATATTTCCAAGACCGCTTTCAGGATGCGGTATGGGCAGTTTGAGTTTTTGGTTATGCCGTTTGGGCTAACTAATGTACCAGCAGTGTTTATAAACCTTATGAACAAGGTGTTCCACCAGTACCTGGATCAATTGTGGTGGTGTTCATTGACGACATCTTGATATATTCCAAGACTGAGGAGGAGCACGAGGAGCATTTGAGGATCGTGCTGGAGACTCTCAGGAAGGAGCAGCTTTACGGGAAGCTCTCCAAGTGTGAGTTCTTCTTGGACTGGGTGGACTTCTTGGGGCATGTGGTGACTGGAGATGGTATCTCAGTTGACCCCAAGAAGATTGTAGCAGTTGAGGCATGGGCAGCGCCGTCTTCAGTTGCAGAGATCAGGAGTTTCCTGGGACTGGCAGGATATTATCGGAGATTTGTGCAGGATTTCTCCTGGGTTGCAGAACCGTTGACTCGGTTGACCCGGAAGGATGCTGAGTTCGTTTGGTCAGGGGAGTGTCAGGCAGCTTTTGATGAGTTGAAAAAGCGGCTTACGACAGCTCCGATTCTGACATTGCCTTCAGGATCAGGTTGTTTTACTATTTATAGTGACGCTTCAGGGAAGGGGCTGGGTTGTGTGTTGTAGCAGCATGGGAAGGTGATTGCCTATGCTTTCATGCAATTATGTCCCTATGAGAAGAACTACCCTACCTATGACCTGGAGCTGGCAGCGGTGATTTTTGCTCTGAAGTTGTGGAAGCATTATCTGTATAGGGAGAGGGTGGAGATCTTCACAGATCATAAAAGCTTAAAGTATGTGTTCACTCAGAAGGTGTTGAACATGAGGCAGCACAGATGGCTAGAGTTGATAAAGGACCATGACATCCTACTTCAGAATCACCCAGGAAAGGCCAACGTGGTTGCCGATACCTTGAGTAGGTATCTGACAGCCATGTGTTTGACCATGGATCGGCATTTGCTTGCAGACTTGGAGAGCCTTGGGATTGAGGTGATCGTGCCCGGGGTACAGATGCAGTTATAGGGGATGCAGATTCAGTCAGACTTGGTAGAGAGGATCAAGGCGACTCAGTTTGAGGACGTTGCTCTGTGGTGTCTCTGAGAGTAGGTTCGAGCAGGATTGGTAGACAGTGAGTTTTCTCTTGCAGAGGATGGTGCCTTGAGTTACGGTTCCAGGTTATGTGTGCCCAGCAGAGAGCTCAGGAAGCAGGTTTTGCAGGAGGCCCACAGATCTCAGTACTCTATACACCCTGGTTCCAACAAGATGTACCGAGATCTGAGGGAGCATGTTTGGTGGTCCAGAATGAAGCGGGAGGTGGCTCACTTCGTGGCTAGGTGCTTGGTCTGTCAATAGGTCAAGGCAGAGAGGCAGAGGACCGTGGATTATTGCAGCCGCTGCCCATTACCGAGTGGAAATGGGAGCATATCACTATGGACTTCGTATCAGGATTGTCGCGTACACCTGGAGGAAAAGACGCGATTTGGGTCATCGTTGACAGGTTGACCAAATCGGTCCACTTCTTGCCATTCAAGGTGGGTACGTCTACAGAGAGGCTGGCGGATATGTATATACGGCAGATAGTCAGGATTTACGGGGTTCCGGTCAGCATCATCTCAGATCGGGATAGTCGCTTTACTTTCTATTTCTGGAGGAGTCTGCAGATTAGCATGGGCACTCAGCTCAAGTTTAGTACTGCATACCACCCCCAGACGGACGGACTGTCAGAGAGGACTATTCAGACACTTGAGGATATGATGCGGACGTGCGTCCTGGACTTTGGAGGTTCCTGGGAGGATCATCTTCATTTGGTGGAGTTTGCTTACAACAATAGTTTCCAGGCCAGCATTGAGATGTCACCTTTCGAAGCTCTGTACGAGCGTAGGTGCCGTACACCCTTATCTTGGGATGATGTTGGTGAGCGAGCTTTACTGGGGCCAGAGATGGTTGTTGACACAGCCGAGAAGGTAAAGCTCATCAGGGAAAGAATTCGTGTGGCGCAGGACAGACATCGGTACTGGACCGATAGCCACCGGAGGCCCTTGGAGTTTGAGGTACAGATTATAGTAGGATTAGATTTAGGTTTGATTGTTTATGTTTTATTAATCATGTTTGTTTATTATAATTAATTAAGACCTTGCTTGTGATTAGGTCGAAGATCAAGTTTTTTTGAGGATATCTCTGACTCGTGGTACGATACGTTTTGGTGGAGGCGGGAAGCTTAGCCCGCGCTTCATCGGCCCTTTCGTTATCAGCGAGAGAGTCGGTGACGTGGCATACAGGCTAGACTTGCCACCTGCACTTGTGGGAGTCCACAACATATTCCTTGTATCACAGTTGAGACGGTACGTGGCTGACCCTAGCCATGTGCTCGATCATTCAGAGATTGAGGTTGGACCTTCTCTCAGCTATCCAGAGCAGCCAGTGGAGATACTGGATCGACGGAAGAAGGTTCTGAGGAACCAGGTAATACCTTTGGTATGCGTCGCATGGAGGCATCATTCTCCAGAAGAGTCTACCTGGGAGCGGAAGGATGAGATGCGCGAGCGATACCCATATTTTTTTGGACCGTGAGGTATACTTTTTATCCTTCTCATCAGTTGCATTTCGCCTTTCAATTTCGAGGACAAAATTCTTTTAAGGAGGTTAGATTTGTCACTACCACATTTCTAGATTGAGGATATTTTTGTCATTTTTAGGATTATTTGAATTTATTATAATTTATTTTAATTTATGGGAATTTTAGAAATTATTTTGGAATTGTTTGAATGAGGGTTGACTAGGTTGACTTTGACTAGCAATGACCATGGTAGACTAACCTAGGAGCTAACCCTAGTTGAGTTTGGACTTGGTTAGGTCATGCTACCCTAGTTAGACTAGAGTTGACCCATTGTTTGGTTATTTGACTTAAGTTACATTATTAAGTCATAAGCTATGACTTGTGATTGAACCCTTAATCAATAACTAGCCATAGAGGCCCAAAGCCCATTAACTATACCTAACCCTAACCCTAATCTCTAGTGGCCGGCCACCACACCCTCATTGGGAACCCCCCTATAAATATCCTCTTCCATTAGGGCTAGCCTCTTTAGGAAAGAGCAAGTTTAGAAAGAGTTATTTTCCCAACTTCATAAATCCCTAGAAAATCCATTTTAACTACCTTTTAATCCAAATAAATTGCAATAGATTCTAATTGATGTTTTCTTGCTGTTGGTATTTGTTCATCTCAGTTTTCTATCAATTTGAAGGAGTTTGGTTGCTTTTGGGAATCCTCATTCAAAGAGTTTTTGTGTTGGAGAACACCATAGGTAAAATCCTAATCCACCTATTAAAACTAGGTTTTAATTGCATGAATGCCTAGCCCTAAGTGTCCTAGTCCTGTAGGAATAGGTTTTGTAGATTTTCGTGTCCTGTATGTGTCCGTATCGGACACGTATCAGTGATGCGTGTAAGTGTTTGACGAAATGCCCCAATGGGCATTTCGTTTTGTTTTTGTGAAACTATTTGAATGGAAAATTGTATTTTAGTGTCGCTTACACGTTTCTATTGCTCTAAGTTAGTATCGAGTTCGTGTCGTATCGTTTTGACACTCGTGCACATGTGTTTGGACACGCGCGCGCGGCCTGGGCGCATCCCCTGCCACTCGGGGCTTCTGCAGGACACGACACGGGATCAACTGACACGAACCTTGGTGGACTCGAGGGGGCATGCACTGACATCATGCCACCAAAGTTTCATCGAGTCTCGTGCTCGGGTTGGGGAGTAATCGATCACGTACTGGGTTTGCACTGTTCTGTGCACTGTCGTTTTTAGCCACTGATACGGCTTTATATTTCGGACACGCGACACTGTGGACACGTTGCAGGCGTTTGGACACGTGCACCTAGACCTAACCTAGGTGTGGACACAACCATGAGTCCCAGTTTGTGTCGTGTCGAGTGCACGACACGCGTGCACCTGTGCACGACGCAGTGCCTATTTGATGTGTCTGTGTGCACTGTTGGGTTTTTATTTCGATTGGACACGTTTGTGTCCTCTTGCTTGGACACAAACCCATTGTGGGACATGAGAACATGTTGTATTTATGTTACCAACCATTGATAGCCTAATTTAGTTTGATTTTGATCATCAAATTTCCATTTCCCCAATTTTCGGATACGGGTATTATCCACTGTTATTTTCCAGTTTTTAAATATGGGTTTTGTCAGTTGTTTTGATTAAGTTAAGTGTTGTAAAACACATATTCAAATCCCTAACTTGTTCCCCTATTAGTTATTTACCTGGTGTGTCGAATTTGGGTTGAAATGATGGTGTGTTGATTTCGAAAATGGGGGTGATAGGGAGTTGGACTGTTTTACAAAACTGAGATTTGAATTCTGAATTTTCATGATATTATGAACTCAAGTCTGAGATAGGTTGAACCTAAGATTTATGGGGGTTTAATGATTTGATTTCCTTTTCTTTCTCATTGATTTCATGTTGAAATCTGAGTTAGTGGTTGAATTGTTTTCCTGAGTTTCATAAAACCTGAGATATGTAGGTTCATTTTACATGTTATATTTGCTAAAATATGATAGGTTAATTGATATAAAACCTGAAATCTGAGTTAGGCTATATGTGGACTGTCACTTGGTTGGACCGAAACCTAGGTTGACTGATATGGGAATCACTGTTTTAGGTTTGATCCACTGTTTTCAGATTATGCACTGTCACATGTACACACACTTTGTGTCCCCTCTTTCCCTCACACAGTTCACTTTAAAAACACACACACACATGTATCAGGACACACAAAACTGAATCATCATCACACACTCCTTGTTTTTCCTGTCACAGTTCACCCACTCTTACACACGCACCATCACACACACACACACAATCATGTTGTACTCACACACTCACTCTCTATTTTCTATCCCTCTCTAGTATGTATATATATATATATATATATATATATATATATACTTACAATGGATGTATAGGATATGTATGTATATATATACATTTAAGTATCATATATTATGTGTATGTGTGTTTACTATATATCTGTAATATATATACATGTGTTATGTATTAGGTTATGTAAACACATTAAGAGTGTATCATGTTTAGGTATATATATTGTCATGTATTAGGTCAGCTAATAGGCATGATACAGCCTATGGCATATATGTGAGTCTGTTTGACTAGTGAGCCTAGATTGGGTTTGTTTAGCTTTATTAGACCTAGAATAGACTTGCTAGACTAGTGTAGACTTGTTTGACCTAGTTTGACCATAGTTGACCTAGTTTGACTTCTAGGGTTGACCAGAGTTGACCAAAAGTTGACTTTGGCCTAGATTGACCTAGATTCATGTAGAATGCATTGTAGTACTTCATTTTTACCATTCTGGACTTGTTGTGACTTGTGCTGTTCTAAATAGGAGCCAGACACCACTCTTCGGACAGTACTTTCATATTGGACACTCAGATACCAGGCGAGTACATTCTCTGATCATTTTATATCCTGTTAGAATTATTTTTCTGTTTTAGATTACTTTACTTGATGCTGTCACGATGGTAACACGGATTAGTACTATATGGATCCATTCTTGAGATGTTATCCCCTCAGGGAGCATCGTATACTACATGTTCTGTGCGTTTCACTTACATGGTGTATCACTATGCTTCACGGTTCATCGATCACTTGTGACATGTACTCTCATGATCACAGAGTCTTCCCTGAATCACCCATTTATGGGCATTTCTAGAATCACCCATTTATGTGCTATCCATGTATCACCCCTTGTGGGCCTTTGCATGGAATCATAACATAACCTGGATGGATCCTTGTGTATTGATTAGGGGGTACGGGGAGTAGAAGTAAACATGTGAATAATATCCAAGTAGTGCACTTCCCAGAATCACTTCATAGTATAGTTTCCAGAATCTCCTATGCCATTCACATGTTTATATTGTACTCTGACTCACTAGCCACTGTTAGTTCTCTATTACAGTATATATATTTCTATTACAGTTTTCTCTGTTTATATTCCATACTTCTTTCAGTTTCCTGTATCTTACTCTTCTGCATGTTTATATTTTCTAACCTGCTATGGACTGTTGAGATGTATGTGCTCGCTCCTGTCCTGACTGGACCTGTTGAAAATATTACAGAGGACGAGAAGGAGACTGGTGTGGATACCTATTACGGTGCTACCTTAGATGAGTGCCTGGACCAGCAGCAGGTCCCACTAGCTGGGGATGACACACCCTTAGATTAGGATATTTTCATTTACAGTATTCTATGGATGATTGTACATATTGATACTTGGGATCTGGGATTATGTATTTATCTTAGACACTTAGACTCTCTGTTTGTACTTGGGATTCCTTCTATTTCAGCAGTTTTATTTATCTATCTATCTGCTATTTTATCATCTGTATTTCCTTGAGTTCTATATCATATCGTGCTTCTTCTTCCTTAGTTGTGATTGAGTTTACTTTTATCATGTCACCCCCATTCGGGGAGTATAAACTGCTTAGTATATTATTGCTAGATGTTGTGACCTAGGACAATGTTCTACCGCCGATACTGTGGCGTAGGCTGGACGTACCCACGTCTCGTGCCCTTACTCTAAGCTGCGGGTCGTGACAGCCTGATGTGCCTACTGAGGTGGTGGCGGATCAGCCGCCTGTTGCACCTAATCCTTCGCACAAGCGAAGTAGACTTTCCCCTGCTGGTGGCAGCAGAACATATTCTGTGAAGCGGGCCGCGATCAGGTATCGCGGGCTGTTCATTAAGGAGAAGGGCGAGGAGGTCGACGCCGTTTCAGAGGTGAGTTAATTTACGAATGTTTTATCAATTCTTTAGTTCTTCTTTTTCTGAATTATGTCCTGATCAATTTTCTTTTCCCTGTAGGCGTCAGAAGAGTCGGATTCTCGGGAATCGGCTGCTGCTTCTGAACTTGATCCAGCACTGAGCACTTTGGTCAGTGACATGTGTGTCCCGATCATCTCTTCTAGGGTTCTCCCGGAAGTGGCTGAGGCTCCTTCCATCGCTGAGGTCTCGACCCAAGGCGATGGGGTTTCTGAACCTATCTCTGAGACTGTCGAATTTCAGCAGGGTGACGCTGAACCAGTCGTACCCCCCTCTGGGGCGGCTGGGGCAGAAGAACCAGTTGAATTTGATTCGAAGGTTGCTGGTGAGGGGACTCTGGCGGTTGTGAGCGATTCACAGCCTCCATGCTCCTCCCATGGTAAGATAAGCCAAATCTTAACTTGTGAGGAGGCCTATATGCTATATCATCACATCCTTCGGGTTAGACTGATTGATGGTTGCTCTGGACATACAGGTCCTGACCCTCCAGTGCCGATGACGGACATCGTCAGGTTGGGTTCTGCCGGAGGGGATCTGGCGGAGGAGAGCATACCTTCTCCTTTTCTGACTCATATCGAAGGGCCTCCTGCTGGCTCGGGCTCGAAAAGTCAGATGGCGGCATAGCCGGGGCAGGGGACAATGGTCCCTGCGTCCTCCTCTGTTCAGGTGGCTCCGCGAATCGACTTTTCTGCTTTGCCGAGTGTCCAGACTCTTCGGGTGGCGGAGGAGGAGTTAGCTGCTATCCGCACATCTTTTCGCTCGGAATTTGTCTCTCTGGTGGCAAGTTCTAACGTGCCTCCTTCAACACTGCCAGCCATACTTCCTTTGACGCCGTCCTCTACGGAAGTTCTGGACGAAGCGTCACAGGACATGCTTGACAGCTTCTATCGCCACCTGAAGAGAGGGGTCGCGGGTGCTGTGAAACGGGGGACCCCTTTTGCCTTGGTCCGACAATGCGCCTAAGGTCACATTAATATTCTTAAGACTCTTTCCGGTGGGGCGGGGATAGCTGCACTTCTGGAGGCAAAATTGCTGGAGGCTGATCAGCTAGTTGCCCAGCTTCAGGTGCTACGGCAGGCTGATCTGCCTGCTGCTATATATCAAGAGCGCGGTTTCCTCATAACTGTCGTAGAGAAGATAAGGGCTGCTCGGGATAAGACCAAGCCGGTCATACTGACGGACCTTCGCGATCTGTCTTGGCTATATGATCAGTTGAGCCACGATAGTGATGATATTATGGCTTGAGAAGCGACTGCCTCCCGTGGAGTCATTGACACGCGGGAGTAGATCCTTGAGCTTCAGAGGAAGTTAGCTTTCCTGGAGTCTGAGTTCGAAGCTACCCGCACCGAAAAGGGGCTGATTATCCTGGAGGCTGACAGAGTTAGTCGAGCTTCTGCTAGCCTGGAGCTCGCCCTGAAGAAGATGGAAGACGGCTGGCGGGCGCACATGTATTTGGATGATGCGGAGCGGTTATCTCAGGAGGCCGAGCACCGAGCTAAGCAGCGGCTTGAACGGGGGACCACCTTGGTGAGGAATCGTCTCCTGGAATTATGTACCGCCGAACTATAGATGGCTTTTTTCCTTCTTTTGTTTCCGTTCTTTTCTCTTTTTTTTTGAGAGGGACACAGTCCCAGAACATGTAGTACTTTTGGCTTTCAAATAAAGGAGTATGTTTTATTTTACGCTTTATTTATGTTGCTTATTGGGTTTATGGTGTTGTGGTGGTGTTTGCCCCGCTTGGGGGACTGTTTGTGGACCTGTTACCCTTGGCATACCTGGGATTTAGGTATGGATAACAAATTTGATGGGGATACCTAGAACAATTCTACGGTAAGGTGGTCATGGACGTTCCTGGTATCGGAAGAAAGAATGCCATGGAGCAGCTGGGCTCCCGGGGCATGATGAGAAATGATGTACATGTACTAGGAAACTTAGTACAGCATTTGTAGTCAGCAGAGGACATTTGTGGGCCTATTATCCTTGGCATACCCTGGTTCAGGATACGGATAATAAGACGAGAGAAAACTAACATACTTACTCAGAGGTAATGAGGACATGGCAAGTATGGGGGTTTTACCGCGGAGTCTTCCTACTCAGAGGTAATGAGGACGTGGCAGGAGTGGACTCAGTGGAGAATATTTGTGGTCAACAGAGGACATTTGTGGACCTATTATCCTTGGCGTACTCCGGTTTTGGGTACAGATAATAAGTCGAAAGGGAACCAGCATACTTACTCAGAGGTAATGAGGACATGGCAAGCATGAGGGTTTCTTCGATGGAGCCTTCCTACTCAGAGGTAATGAGGACGTGGTAGGAGTGGGCTCCATGAAGGGGTACATAGAACGACTTAGAGGTAAAAAGGACATGGAAGTTCTATGTAGAGGGGTGATTTATTTTTGGCGAAAGTGAGACGACTCAGAGGTAACATCGACGTGGTCGTTTTGAAAATTTGTGGAACTGTTACCCTTTTTGTGCACTGAGAGTGCGGGTAGTGGATCATGAAGGAGGAGCTCTTTCAGAAGAATAAGTTCAGAGGTATGGTCATACATGACTTACTACCTAAAGAGTGACCGAAATATAAGTTCAGAGGCACCTGCGGGTATATAACTCAACAATCTGGGATATTTGGGGAAAAAATGTGAGTTCAGCAGTACCGGAGGGTACATCTGGGATTTTGTGATTGTGAGTTCAGCGGTACCGACGGGTACATAACTCAATAATCTGGGATTTGGAGAATGTCGTTTAGACATAATATTTCTTCAGGAACTTGCCGTTGACGGACAACATGAGCAAGTCTCCTTTTTTTTGTGAGGTGGTAAGCACTGTTGGAGAATACAGCCTCAATGATAAATGGACCTTCCCACTTTGGCTGAAATTTGTCGGCAGTTTTGTGAGTCATAACCATCGGCCTCCGAACTGCCAAAACGAGATCGTCTACTTGGAATGTTCTGATTTTAACCTTCTTGTTGAAGGCTCCGGAGATGCGTGCTTGGTATAGCTCGATTCGTTGCTGAGCCAATAGGCACTTTTCATCTAAGGCCTCCAACTCTTGTAGCCGACGACGGTAGTTATCGTCCGTCGTCAATTGGTAAGTAAGAGCGACGCGGAGCAAGGGTATTTGAGTCTCCAATAGGAGAATTGCCTCACTCCCGTACACCAGGGAGAATGGTGTGTTCCCAGTGGCCGTTCGGACTGTAGTATGGTACGTCCATGTGCATTCAACAAGCTTCTCGTTCTAGTCGCGTTTGTTGGATGATACGAACTTTTTGAGCAACTTGATGGTGGTTTTGTTGAATGCTTTTGCCAACCCATTCGCTGCCGGATTGTATGGCATCGAAGCAATATTCTGACTTCGGTGTTTGTCGTATAATCAATAGAAGGCGTGGCTTGCGAACTGCGGACCATTACCGTGGATGATCCTTCGGGGCAGTCCAAAGCGATAGATGACGTGATACTTGAGGAAGCTGACCACGTTTGAAGTCTTTACTTCAGCAAGTGGAACATCTTCCACCCATTTGGAGAAGTAATCCGTGATTGCGAGTATGAAGCGATATCCTCGAGAAGAAGGTAGAGTGATCGGACCGATGATATCCATTCCCCATGCTTCGAATGGCCAGGACACCACTGTCGAATATAGAAATTCGGATGGCTGGTGGATGAAGTCCACGTGGACTTGGCAGGCTTTGTACTTTCTTGCATATTCTATCGCATCTGCTACCATCGTGGGCCAGTAGTAGCCCATTCGGCGAAGACGGTCTTGCAATTTTGGGCCAGGCTGATGGGCCCCGCAGACACCGTCATGAGCTTCGCGTTCGGTTTCTTTGGCTTCTGCATTTGACAGACATCGAAGCAATAATCAATCGTAGGATCGGCGATACAGCATTTTCGTCTCTATATCGTAGAAGAAACTGAGAGAACGCCTTCTGATAGAGGTGGCTTCCTTTGGGTTCTCGGGCAGGATGTCGTAGACTACGAAGTCTATGAATGGTTGTCTCCAGTCTGGTACTTCGTCGATCGTCTGAGCGGAATAACTCGCCACGAATTGAACGTTGTTCTTGGGACAGACCAGTTCATGGCCTATTACGTCCACCAAATGATGAATATGGTTCGGCACTGCTAGGGAAGCGGCAAGGCCTGCTAGGACATCGGCTTCGATATTTTGGAGTCTGGGGACGTGTTCGATGAAGAACCCTTCAAATGACGAGATGATGTTGATCGCTATTTGGTGATCGGGGATCATGTCTTCATGGCGGATTTCGTATGAACCCCGGATCTGATTGACGATTAACTCTGAATCGTCGTATGCTTCAAGATATTCTACCCCCAGCTCCCTTGCAAGTTGAAGGCCAATGACTAAAGCGTTGTACTCGGCCACATTATTAGAGCAAGGTTCCGTGAGGGAGTAACCGCGATTGATCACCAGTCCGGAAGGAGAAATCAGCACTACCCCGACTCTGACGACGATGTTGCCCTTGGATCCGGTCCTTGAAGCACCGTCGAAGAACATTCGCCATATATCATTGTGAGAGGTCGCATGCGAGTCGGAAATCTCATCTGGGATTTCTTCGTATATTCTGGTCGACTCCGAGCCTAGGTGGGCTGCTAAAAAGTCTACCAGAGCTTGACCTTTAACAGCCTTTTGCGGGACAAAGATCATATGGTAGGGGGACAGTAATATTGCCCATATAGCGAGGCGAGAGCTGAGTGCCCCTGGTTTAGTCATGAGGACCCTGAGGGGGTTGACTCGTGATATCATATGTATGGTTTGCCCCGTGACATAGTGTCGCATCTTTTGAATGGCGAACACCAGGGCGAGGCATTCCTTCTCCACGACGGTATATCGTTGCTCTGACCCGATCATCATTCGACTGAGGTAATATATAGCTTGCTTATGGCCTGTATCATTGTTTTGTGCTAGCAGAGCGCCGAGTGAATGCTCCATTGCTCGTACATAGAGCAGGAATTGTTTTCCAGCAACCGGGGCCACCAGGACTGGAGGGTTCGACAAATATTCTTTGATGCTGTCGAAGGCACGCTGGCATTCTTCATCCCATACAAATGAGACGCCCTTCTTCATGAGATGGGTGAATGGCTGACATCGCCCGAAGAAGTTGGAAATGAACCTCCTGATGTAAGCTAACCTCCCTTGAAGGCCTCAGAGTTCTTTGAGATTTCTCGGGGGACTCATCTCCATGATTGCCTTTGTTTTCTCAGGGTCTACGTGGATACCCTGGGAGGTGATGATGAAACCTAAGAACTTCCCGCTGGATACGCCCAAGAAGGATTTCGTGGGGTTCATTTTCAAATTGTGTGCTCGCATCAGGTCGAACATTGTCCTTAGATCATGCAGATAATCTTCCTTAGAGCGGCTTTTGACAGCGATGTCGTCAACGTAGCATTCTACTATTTTGCGCAAGTGGTCTCTAAATATGATGCTCATAGCTCTCTGATAGGTGACGCCAGCGTTCTTTAAACCGAAAGGCATGACTGTGTAGCAGAACGTGCCTATTGGTGTTCGAAATGATGTGTGCTTTTCGTCGTTGGGAGACATCTTAATTTGGTTGTATCCCGAGAAGCCATCCATGAACGACATACGTTCGAAGCCGCAGGTGTTGTCAATCATGATGTCTATGATAGGGAGGGGGAACTCATCTTTGGGACACATTTCGTTCAGATTGCGGAAGTCGATGCAGATTCGAATCTTCCTATTCTTCTTGAGGATCGGTACTATATTGGCGACCCAGTCCGGATGTTGTTCCTCACGAATGAAGCCGTTGGCTATCAGTTTGTTGACTTCGGCTTCGATCACATCCATGATGCCTGGACGGAAGCGTCGTTGCTGTTGTTTGACTGGCTTTGCATCTGGCCGAATGTTGAGCTTGTGAAGAGCAACATCGGGGTTTAGCCCTGGCATGTCTTCATAGATCCAAGCGAACACATCAATATATTCTTTGACAAGTTCCAGTAGCGATTCTCGCTCTTCGTCTGTCAGGCTTTTGCTAACGAAGATTGGTTTTGGAGAAGAGTCGCTGCCGAGATCCACTTGCATGACCTCATCTTCAGTAGGAGGCTTTCTTTGTTCAAACCGCTTCTCCCATTGCGCATCCAGCTGTTGGGCCTACGGCTCTAATTCGAGGAGTTCAGGAAAGTCTTCACCTTCTTCGTAAGCATCGACGAATGCCATATTGACAAACAGGACTTGCCTGAATACATCCCCGATGCTGATATCCGAATCAGAAGCTGGTGATCTGGTTGAGTGTGAATGCCAGTCGCATTCCTCATCTGAGCTTTTAGGGGTCGTTGCAGGCATAACATATCCCAGTTCGCATCGGGTCTTGTTGTAGTAGTCCCGTGGTTTGCCAGCCGGGACCGGCGACTTTAAAGGTAATCGTCGACCAGTGCCGTAGTTCAAACCTGGCGTAGTCTCCAGATCATACCCCTATTTTTGCATAAGGTATTTGGATTAGGGGCTATATAGATAGAGAGGCAGTCTCCCGGAGTCCGATTCGAGATCGACTTCTTCTATGGTGAAGGGCTGTGGATCATTCTTCCGATCGAAGATGATTAGATGGTCCCCTCCCTCGATTATGCGGTAAGCTTCTCCACGAGAGTAAGTTAATTTGCGGTGTAAACATTTGTCACCTGTGTGTGTAGGTGAGTGCCTATACCGTGTTCCAAAGCATACATTGTACAAAACTTATTAAGCTCGATGTAGTTCAAAGATAGCCCTTTATTGATGAAGTAAGGTATATTTTCTAACGGGATTACATCATCTGCGGATGGAACATTAGTGTAAGCAGCCACATACTTGGCCAATTCTGGTCCTTCTTTGGCCACCTCCTGTATAAATGAAGACTGAGAGGATGACTTGGGCAACTTGATCATCAGGGATTCCGCTAGTGGAGCAGAACTTGGAGTCGTTGGCAAACTAGCGACCCCCAGTTTGGTACTCGATGCTGGGCGGAGAGTGGTTGGCTTGCTAGAAGCCCCAGACTTTGCATCGGGCTGACGATTCTTTTTGGGAAGACGTATCGTCATTGGCTTGTCGGAGGGATTGAGCTTCTCCGTTTGTGGCTGGCCGACTCTAGGCAGTCTGATTGTCAGTGGCTCCGTTGTAGGTCTTGGCGCTTGGCCGAACCTTGGCAGCCGGATTATCATTTGCCCCTCTTGTGCCAAGAGGCTGATTACGTCCTTACGCAGAACGGCCGTAAGGGGTGCAGACTTGCCAGGTTTACGAACTTGGAGGTGGATCATCATTGGTTCTTCTGATCCTGTGGCCATCTCAGTTCGAGCTTGCACATCTCCTTCACCAAGGTGCCTTTTCGAATTTTCGTATAAGCAGGAGTCTGAGTAGTAGGATTCGACCCCTTTGAAGGGATCGATGTCGGCAAATTCTGTCCTCACGAAGCCGTGTTTGTCGACATACTTGAAGCACTGGTGCAGCGTGGAAGGCACGATTATGTAATCGTATATCCAAGGGCACCCCAGGAGGATATTATAGGAAGTGTCCGCATCTATGACGTAACAGGTCACTTCTGCCTGAAGATCGCCAATTTGGTACTTCAAGCGAATCTTTCCAATCGGGTAGTTCATGACCGAATTGAAACCGCTGATGGCGGTGCTTGTTGGCGTCAGGCGATGCATAGGAATGCGGAGATGATGTAACAGACCCTTCGGGATGATGCATAGGAATGCGGAGATGATGTAAATATATATATATATATATATATATATATATATATATATATATATATATATATATATATATATATATATATATGAAAATTAGGGTTTGGGTCTCGAAAATGACCAATGTTAGAGTTTGGATCTCGAAATCACTGTTTAGGTAGGCTAATTAGCAGTGATTTCGAGACCCAAATTTTAACATTGGTCATTTTTGAGACCCAAACCCTAATTTACATACATATATATATATATATATATATATATATATATATATATATATATATATATATATATATATATATATATATATATATATATATATATGTGTGTGTGTGTGTGTGTGTGTGTGTGTGTGTGTGTGTGTGTGTGACCCTATTACTAAACATCCCATAAATCTAGCATGCTATCAAAAACAGAATCTTGATTCAAAATCAATTCCATCTTAAAAACACTACATTTATATACATATGGATACGAACGAAAACGGTCAATCGAGGGCTCTAAATCCTACGAAAATACTTCCACATGTTAAAATAATATTACACAAGTTATAAGAATAATAAGGAATCATATCGGGCAAGATAGGGACATGCGTCATACAATTCGGGATGAGTCTATGCGTTGTCTTGGCTCATTACAAAGTACACGATATACTACCATCTTAAAGAATTTCAATATAACATAAATTCTTCCCAGTCTTTGTAAAACAATATACTGGTAGTATACCGATATTGTAATGCTTGTGTGATTCTAGGTCAAAATAGATCCTTAATAGTCCTTCATTCGTACTATTTTGTGTAAAACATGTCGTATCATTACACATACACTTTTATTTCAAAATTTGAAACATGCTTTGAATTGATCATAATTACTAGTGCTTTGTATGAGCACCAAGAAACACATGCATTGATTCAGTTTAATTGTGTTATTCTCGGTACAAATGAAAAATAAGTATCAATTGGCCATTTTTCGGGTAATACCATATATGAAAGCTATGCTAGCACAAGTTAATCATCCTGATAAAAAAATTATATTTAAATAATTTAAGAAAAAATGAGATAAAAACCAAAGAAAACTTGAGGTCAGGCCTTCATATCAATTACTAAATATTATGCCCGTGTCCACCTCCAGGCTAGCCCAACGGAACATGCCTTGCTCCCTCGACTCTCGAGCTCACGGGAAGTGTAGGTGAGAGAAAGTGAAGAGAAATAAGGGTTTTGAAGAACCCTAAAAGGGGTGAATTGGGTAATCAAATAATTATCGACAATAATAAGCAAAGTAAATGACAATTTAAATGAAGTGAGGATCAAACACTCGATGTATCCTGGTATCCTCTCGAGGGGTACTCCAGTCACGAAACTCTCTCCGGCTTTAATCCACAATTTGAGTAAATAGTACAACACGAGCTTTGATTCGAAGACTCGTCAACTTCTTACACACTAGTTTTCCTACGAAGGCTCATCAACTTTAAACTTAAGAAAAAAAGGTTTTAGTCTTCTTGAATACTTAGAAGATCTAAGTTACAACTCTTGAATACTCTAACACTTCAATGGATGATAACTTAAAATTTTGTAGAGAAATGGTGGAGCTCTTTGGTAGATGAGAAAGTTAAGGCTCAAGTGGATAAGCATTTATGAAGAAGGGGAAGTCTATGTATACAAATCCAAGACAAGTGGACATTTACTACAGCCGGGCGGATGATCCGTCGTTTATCCGCAGACGTCGGAAGGATTATCCATCCAAATCGTAAGGGCTAAAAATCTAGCCGTTCGATGCACTAAATGCTCTTGATAGTGACCGTTGGATTTGAATTTCAAATAGCCAGCTAAGCATTGGCGGATTATTCGACGGTGATCCACAAAAGTCCGACGGATCATCCGGATGTCCCCATAAACTACTTGTTGTTCCAAAATGGATTATCCGACAGATATTCGCGGTGTTCTGGAGGATTATTCAAAGGACCCTACAAAAACTTGCTAGAATAATTTGGATCCGATAGATATTTACGGTGATCTAACAGATGATCCGAATGTCCCCACAAAAATTTGTTAGAACAATTCGGATTATCCTACAGAATTCTGCGGTCATCCAACGGATGATCCGCTTCTTCATAGATTCTTATTTATTTACTTTTGCAGCTTTTGTTTTGTCATTCATACAGAAGTGCTTACATTTGTTGCCTACGTATTACAGACTCTTGGAGGTATGAAGTTGGATCTTTGTCTTGTGAAGCTTTAGTATTCTTTGATTGTGATCCAAGATGAGTCTAAGCACTAGGTGTTGGATGCACACATCTTTCATTGATAGAGACTTTCCTTTGAAAATGAGGAGTAAATGGATCTAAAACAGTAGTGGCGTTAATCGTGAATACGATATCAAAATCAATGTGCCAGCAATCTTCTCTGTTTTAATAATTGACAAATATACTGTTTTTAAAGCTCTCCCATAAATAGATATCTCCCCCTCAATACCATTTCTCCCAATTTGGCATTTATCCAAAATAAAAGCAATAATATTGATAGAACAACAGTATAGAGAGACATGAAAGACAATATTTGATAATAACAAAGTTTTAAAAACATAGAGTCCATACTAGGACAAGGGTGAAATAGACCACGGTACTAAGAACAATAGGATAACCAGTCCCCGAAGGACTACACAAGACAGACTGTTAAACAACACTTTTAGATACCAAAAAATATGTAACGACATATAAGTGTGATTCGTTGAGATTTACTTGGTATAGTTTCTCATTAGTGAGGTTGTCCATATTGTCAAACTTGGAGGTGATGGAGTGGCAGAGGATACGGTGGAGATCATGGTATAAAAGACTCAAGTCATTATCATCAGGCTTCAAAAAGATAGGATGATCGCAGATGCAGGATATGAATTTCTCAAAGGTATTGTTTGAGGAAAGCTTGAGGGAGTCAATGGTGCATGGAAGGAGACAAAGGTTAGGACGCTCAGGAATTCCATGAATGTTGGCAAGCGAAGCGGCAATGACGGTGAACATGACCCCGCCTACTCTAGTCTCGAACTCCGGACCATCATTGCTTGCAACCAGGTTGCAATAGAACATCTAGATGGCAGCGGGATAGACATCGAACTGCCTCTTTAGCAGATCTGCATAACCGGCTTCGTCGAAAAAATTTCGATGGTTTTTCGCAAAAATTTGTCAAATTTTTCGGCGGTTAATCTGTTAGGAAGGCTTTAAAAATATTTTTCAATAAGGCCAATTTTCTGACAAATGAAGGAAAATCAATTTTCGGCAAGAGGTTTAGTAAAGGTGTCAGCTGTAGAAGCATGAAAGTGTAGCCCTCATACAGCACAGTCAATATCGCTACGCACCCTAGAAACACAAAAGAAGAAATGCAAAAAAAGTGATACTTTATTTCAATCATGATTATAAAGGTCTATTATATATTTTTCATGATTACATATAAAATTATCTACTCAGCATACAAAAGCGCAGCTCAACGCACAAAATTGCAGGACACAAAGCGCACAGCACACAGAAGCGCTGGAGCGAATCACTTACTCGTCAGGGCAAATCACTTCTTTGTCAACGAGCGAATCTCCTCATCATTTCAACCACCCTGTGGCTCTTCCAGCATAACAAAGGGTGGACAATTAACCCAAACATTGTGGTCAATATCTTAACATTCTGAAGCAGAACATAGTCAAGATGTCGTCCAGGTTCGAGTCCATCATGCCAAACGCTCAAGTGCATCTCGAATCTCTGAAGGAGTTCTCCACCAAGACCATGACTTCTTTGAAAGAAGAGATCTAAAACCAACAGTCAACTTATATGCCAAAGGAGAGGCCTACAGCTGTCCGAAGCTAAGTCAGAATCGAACATGAGGGTGGAGAGTCAAGATAGAATGAACAAAATGTCCCCAAAAAGTTTCCATTTATAGGTTATGTGTGGTCTAACCCGCACGCCAAGTGCAGCTAGGCAAAGGCTCCGAGTTAATTGGATGAACCTAGAATTCATCACAAATAACTCTCGTTTAAATGAAGTCTTTGACTAAGCCTTTAGTCATCACTTTTTGACCCCCACAAAGTGGCATGAATTAATGAGTCGTTGACTCAAAATATCCCCAAAAGTGCAGCGCTTCAGAGCCTTAAGAGCACAATGGTGCAACACTCCAAAAGTGCAGTGTCTTGGAGACCCAAAAGCGTAGTGCCTTGGGGACCCCAAAAGTACAGCACCCAGAATACAATATATGTTTTGAGCCATCACTTCGTTATTGATGTCACACTAAAAAAATGTCAGAAAACAGCTATTTGACAGCTATTAATTGTCAGCTATTAAATCTCCAGGCAGCAGTTGTCAGTCAAAAGCACGTCTTTCAATACAACTTTAAAAAGCGGGGCCACTCTGATGTCCTGAAAAGTGCAGTACCTCGGATCCCCAAAAGCGCAACCTCTTCGATGTCTTAGAAGCGTAGCCTCAAATGTTGTCCAGGAGTGCAGCCTCCATGATGCGCAGCTCTCTCACAACGTGGCAATTTTGAAATAAGCCATGTGGTTAGCAAGACAGTTGTATCTCTTTAGATACAATCAAATCTATTTTGTTTAAACAGAACGAGATCCTGGAGTAGTGTGCATGCGGCAGATGTCATTGACTCGGTCATATTCATGAACAGGTGCCAACCACCCAGGATCCTAGCAATAAGAGAATCTCAACAACTGCCTTGTGTCAGCTCATCAGCAGTCCCAATAGTACAGTTACAACAGATTCGATGACATTTTTGTGCGCAGTGCTCCTGCACGCCAAAATCCCCTGCGCATATTGTCTTCCTTCATTCAGGATCTTTTGACTGCTTCTTGATTGGCAAACCTAGATCACCTACTCACAGGCATTCAGAGAGTAAGAGCACGTTATTCTCGTTGTCAGATTGTCAATGGTGTAAAGGAACCACTATAGTGTTCGATCTCTATCGTTACACTTTTCTAGAATCAGCTTGTACTTAGATTTCTTGTTTATGATATCTTTTATACTTCTCTCATTTGTAACACAAAACTTTGTCAACTTTTTTATTCATGGCAAACATCAGCAAATTGATGCTCACTGTCAATAAATTTAAGATGGATGCCTTCTTTTAGTTGATGATCATACAAAAAATGATGTCGAATCTCAATGTGTTTCGTACGTGAGTGAGAAATCGAATTTTTAGTAAGATTAATAAAGCTAGTATTGACACACTTGATAGAAATGCCATTTGAAGAAATACCGTAGTCTACAAATATTTGTGTCATCCAAAAAATTTGTGCACAACAACATCCAGCCATAATGTATTCGGCCTTAGTTGTGGAAAGGACAATCGAGTTTTATTTCTTACTAAATCATGAAACCAAAAATTTCCCAAGGATTTGGCATGTGTCGCCAGTACTTTTTCCGTCAATCTTATATCCTGCAAAATCTGCATCTGAGTAGCCAATAAGCTCAATGGATGAAGATTTCTGATACCAAAGTTCCATATGAATGGTGCTTTTGGGATACCGTAAATGCGCTTAAAGACACATAAGTGTGATTCTTTGCGATTTGCTTGATATCATTGTAACTGCCTATTTTGAAAATCAAGGGTAATTTTGTCTTTCTCAGTTTTCCATAATTTTGGTGAATTTTAATTAATTTAATACTATTTAAATTGGTGTATTATAATTTTGGTGTTTTGTTAGTACAATCCTAGAAACTATTTAGCCTAGAGACTAACCATGACCACAGAGACCTAACCAAGTGTTTAGATTAGCAAATTTCTATTTTTAAGTCTAAGGGTATTTTGGTCATTTGGTGACTTTTGAATTATTACAGATTTTGGCCTTTTAGAAATGTGTTAATTGATAGGTTAGGCCTTCACCTATAATTTCTCTAATCTAGATGTTAACCATGAGACTAGAGATTAGATTAGAAATATCCATCACATGACAAGGTTAAGAATATCTAGATATTTGTTTAAGGGTAGATATTTATTAGGGGTAGATATTTTAACTTGGGCCTACAACTAGAAGGACTTGAATTCAATAGCTAGAAGCCTCAATTTAACTTAGAAACTAAACCCTAAACCTAGAGGAAAACCCTAGGCTGCCATAAGGAGCCTCTCCCCCTATTTAAACACTTAATGACACCCCCTTGCCTCCTTCTTTAAACATACAAAACCCTAGTTTAGTGTTCTTCCCTAAATCACCCTATTTCATCAATTCAACTCCAAATTGAGCCTAGTCTTTTGCATTGGACTCCCCTACATTAGTAGAAGCCATTGGAGGATAGCTAGCAAGGGTTGGAAGCTTCGAGACCGTTGCAAATTGAGGGAAAACATCGATTCTATGCTCTTTACATTGAGATTCCAACTCTCAATAGGTAAACCTATTTACACCCATTGAAATCATGATTTTTCTTCATAGATGCATTCATTTAGGATTCCCCTGGGTGTAGCCCAAGTTTGGTAGGATTTTGTGTCCGTTTGATATGAGTATCGGACACGTATCGGAGGGTAGATAAAGGTGTTTGGTGAAATACCCAAATGGAGTGCATGTTAATCAAATTCAAAACAAATTTCAGATTTGGGTAGCCTAATAGGTGGGGTCTTGATTTGTGAATGACTAAGTTAGTTTTGGGTCTCTGTTCGTGTCCAAATTGGACACGAACCCACTGTTTGAACACTACATATGGGAGTACTGTGCTCCCCTGCTGCTCGAGTGTCCTGTAGGACACGACATAGCTTCGTCCGACCTAAAATTTCAGGGACACGAAGGGGCACCCTCTGTCAGGATGATCCTAAAATTTGAGGCAATATCATCGAGTAGTTTAGGAGAAATCCAACCTGTACTGTCTCGACCACACGCACACATGCGCGCACAAGTTCCACTGATGCGCACATCGTACACGGACACGAGGACACTTGGACTCGTGTCAGGCAAACCTGACCCTATCCCTAGACCTAGGCTACCCATTCGATACCACCACTTGGTGTCTTAGCGGAAACACGTGTCCCTGGACGAGTCGACACGCGTGCACGAGACAGTACACTGCACTGTCTCTGGCACCAAGTTCGACACTGTTCATGGCACTTTGGACATGATGTTTTGACACTTTGTGGACACAACATGACCCCTAGGGTCGACACGAAATACCCCCCCGACATGAATGTTTGTTGGGCTTTGAATGAAAATTTGGGTTCAATTTTATGTTTTCTGATACACTGATATATGTTGTTTATTGTTTTCAAATGTTTTCAAATATTCAAATTCGATTTCAAAAGGAGTTTATATTTATACCTGAGTTTAGTTTTATGTTCCAAATTGGTTTATGATATAGGTTTTGGATTTTTCAAATGGATTTGGGGGTTCGACTATTGTAGACTGATACATGCTGTTTTGTATTTCGAAAATGAGTTTGAGTGTTAAATTCGAATTTGAGGATTTCAAAATGGGATCTATACTTTAAAACCTGGGTTTGAGTTCTGATTTCCAATTTAGACTTTCAAATTGTTTTTTTTTCAAAATAAAATTTCTGAATTCATGTTCCCATTTGGTTTGATGTAGGATAAGTTTCAATGAATCCCTGATTTCCTGTTTCACATTAGGTTTCGATATAAGTTAGATGTTCATTTCAGTTTTTTCAATTATACTATATGTGTATGTATATTGGATATTAGGTTTTGGTTTCAAGGGGTTGGTCTCTAATTGATTTATGATACATGTTTCCTTTTGGGTTTCGGTTTATAAGTTATATAGATATATATAAGTGAAGTTTCATTTCAGATTTATAAGTTGTTATATGTATATGTATATATGGGTATGTTAGTAATAGAAGAGAGGCATACATCAGTTGGAGGGGCTTGTGAGATTGAGAGAGTGTGATTTTGAGAGAGGGATATATGTACATATATATGATGTTAGGAGGGGAAGATATATAAGTATAGATGTATGTTGGTTGATGATGAGAGAGCTGTGAGTTAGTGTTAGTTGGAGTATAGGATTTAGAAATGAGTTTGAGGTTTATGTGTTGATTCTCAGTGAGTAGAGGTATTCCTGATACCTGAGAATTGTTAGAGATAGTTTTGAGGAGTGAAATAAACTGAGGGGGTTTAGAGTTTCTCAAGTTTTAGAGAGAGGGAGGGCCAACAGAAGCAGCTGTAGGCAGTGGGCAAGGCCACTACTTTTCCATGGCTGTTCCTTGGCCTTTCTTGGCCTGGCTTGGCATGTTTGTTATCCAATAGTGCAGCAGTAGGGGCTGCACTAGGCAGCCCCAAATCTCTTTTCCCCTTGGTTTGAGTATCTTGATATTAGTTTAGAGTTTAGAGATTATGGGATTGTGAGAGTGAAGTTTGAGAGATGAGGAGAGTATCCTATATGTAGAATATTAAGGAAATGTTTAGTGATATGGCTTGGTATGGGGGTTTCACCCATATGTCTTGGGTACATATTTATATTACCATATTAGTCCTAAGTTTAATATATATATATATATATATATATATATATATATATATATATATATATATTTTTATATATATATATATATATATATATATATATATATATATATATATATATATATATATATATATATATATATATATATATATAGGTAAGGAAATAGGGTAGGTTTGGATGAATGATGTGTGGATACATATATATATATATATATATATATATATATATATATATATATATATATATATATAGGTTAGAAATCTTAGAGTTTGCTCTAATACACATACCTTAGGATATATGTTATATATAGGCTAGCTATCTAAGGTTTGACTTTAATGACTAAAATTGACTTGTTGACTATAGTTTGACCAACCCATAGATGTTAGTTGACCAAGTTTGACTCCTAGTTGACCAAATTGACTAGTTGACCTAGTTTGACCTAGACAGTTGACCAAGTTTGACTTAGAGTTGACTTTGACCTAGATTGACTTAGAAATCATGTAAATTGCATCGTATACTTCATCTAACTTATTTCTGAATACATCATAACCTGTAATTACCTTAACTAGGATTCTGAGACTCCAGTTCATACATCTGTTTTCATCGGTCATTCAAGGTATCAGGCGAGTACATTCTCTGATAATATTTTTGTTTTATGATATCATCTTTGTTTCTAGTATTTAGTGTAGATATTCTTATTCTCTTGACAAATTGTTCTCACAGATTGGTATTTGTCTGGATCTCGCCATAAGATGTTATTCGTCTTATATATGGTATGCCTTGTGCAAGTCTTCCTTGTTCCTTGTTTATTGTATAGACACGATTCCTGTGAAGGAGAGCTACTTTCCAGAGAATACGTGTCATGACGTGTCATGACTGGATCCACTATATTAGTCAGGTATGGGGGTGTTAGCGTAGATATGTGATCAATACCCCACAGTACCAGCATTATATCCTCATTATATCACTATTGTATCATCACTGTATAGTGCTAATCATACACTCACGTATAATTAGCCAGGCCAAACATTGTATCAAGTTCTAAGCCGATCACATGTTGAAACTAGTGCTAAACTCACATAGATAGCAGTTTCAGATTTTCTTACATGATATACACTGTGCTCTTATCCTTCTCATTTACAGTTTTGATATACCCTGCCAGGATGCATGTACGCCCTACTTTCCTAGTATATTCTCTCTATCTACTGCTATATTTTCAATATTGTCTAACTAGAACTGTTGTTTGAGATTTTGTACTCGTTCATGTCCTGATTGGACCTGTTGAAAATATTACAGATGAGGAAGAGGAGTGCCCTACCTATTACGGTCCTCATAACGTGGTTGGTATAGAGTTGGAGACCCTAGTGCAGCAGGGGCTAGCTCCATCAGATGAGGCCTTGGTATAGTTAGCTGATTTGAGTATAGTACTGGACTTTGTCTCTATATATCATTGGCTTATTATTATTACTAGTTATTTGTTTTGAGATTGTTGACTCAGAGATTTTAGACTTGTATTATTCTTTGATGGATTTTCAGGATGATATTTATAAATCTTATTGTCTTTAACTTTCAGTATTATCTATCGTCATTCTTAGGGTTTGTGATTGAGTATATTATATTATCATTGCTTGTCCTCCGTTCGGAGTTGATCATTCTCGACAGGTTTTGATATTATAACTATTGATAGATAGTAGACCTAGACAGCGTTCTATACCATTTCTGCGGCGTAGGATGGGACGTTGTTTCGTACTTGTGTCCTTACTCTGGATGCGGGTCATGACAATCGTGCACATAAGCAAACACTAAATATGATATCGGAACGACTAGCAGTTAAATAAAGTAACCTACCGATCATACCTCGATACTTACGAATGTCGACAGATATACTACTTTTATCTCGATCAAGCTTGGTTGTTGTGGCCATAGGAGTTCTCATTGATTTAGATGAGTCTAGTTCAAAGCACTTAAGAAGATCCTTGATGTATTTGGCTTGATTGATGAATGTGCCTTGAGGTCCTTGCTTGATTTATAATCCAAGAAAGAATGATAATTCTTCCATCATGCTCATTTTAAACTCATCCTGCATTTCTTCCATCATGTCCCGACCCGTATTATGCCTTATGATGGATGGTTGATTCGATGAAGCCTTGTTAGACTTGGGAATATGCGAAGGATCGCTTGGAAGGCTATGCGATCGTTGCAGGAATAATCTTATAAATGTAAGTAGTATTGAACCTTTCGAAGATCCTTTAGCTTCACGCTTAAATTAAAGGATAGTATGCTATGTTTCTTATTGAGTTGCTCAATAACACCTTGCATAGAATTGGGAAAGATAATGAAAGATAAATAATCACCTGAACGTAAGCTGTATTGCTAGATGAATTGTATGCTTGCACGATGTTGCGATGAATTACATGACAGGTGAAGGCAAAGTCCCAAATACTTTGGCGACGAGTATATCGAGCCTCGGCTCAATGAATAGATGATAAAACAGATGTTAAGACCCAAGAACTGGCAGTGAGTATGCTTGAATGGCATTCGAATGTATGCCGAAACAGATGCTAAGTCCCAAAAGATTGGGCGGCAAGTACATTGAGTTAGTTGGAAAAATGTATTGTATCAAAGATGTGGCAAAGGGATTGGGTAACAACATTCTATTATCCTATCGCCGATGTAGAATGTTGATTATGCCAAGACCCTATAAAGATGGCAATACGAATGAGAATGGTGGCTGAATTACTTAGTTTTCCTTATCATGTATTATATGTTTTCTTCTTAGATAAGTTGCATATACTTGCATGGTTATGGACAACTTATATACAAGGTAGTCCCCAGAACAGTAATTCGCGACCACGGACCCGGTTCGTCCTAGGGGGAACAAGGATTGATGCCGACGTACTGGCATCGGTATACGGGACTTGCAGTGGGGCTAGCTACCTGCACTGCAAGGGCACCGTATGCCTGTAAGACGGTCCAAGATGGCATGTTGCCGGTGATCTTCATATAGATAGGTCCAGTGCTAATGATGTCTTATGTAGGTAGAGTAAGTTATTACTCAAATACAGAAAAGGATGTCGGCTGCTGGTAAGAATCACCTGAATGGTGATATTTATATTGAATCTTGATATTGTTTCTAACAATGTCTTATACAGGCTGAGTAAGTATTATAAATGTATAGGGATGGCTACACGACCGTGGGTAAGAATAACTAATGGGTGATAACCGCATGCTTTAAATTATGTTGGTTATGAGATTTGCATGCTTTACTTCTTGTCGGTTATAAATATGAAATTGACCCTAAGGCAACGAGAAAGACCACTGTTAATAATGTTCTATAACATGATTACTTAGTGTTGTCTTCTTAGGTGAGTTGGGCCAGCACCATTCGCCAGTATATTGATGATGTACTGACCCACGTTGTGGGCAATATTACATGTGCTTGCGTATGGGGGAAATCATTTGATCAGTACTTGGCATAGATGATTCGGATGGGAGTGCAGAAGCTCTTCTTTCAAGACGATATCTTCTGCTATACGGGACATAATGTATGGAACAGTATAACTCAGTTGTACCAGTAAGATTGTAGCCAAATTGGCAAGTTCATTGTAAAGAAGTCAGTATATTAAGTTATAGCCTAAAGGGCAAGTGTTTACTTTCAGTTGGCTATTCAAGAGTCTTATAATCAGTTTTAAACTCTGTATTTCGCTGCAAGTCTTGTAAGCCATTACAATTATCAATAAAGAGATACATTTCTTCATATCTTGTGTGACTTTAATTTATCTGTTTGGTTTTACTGCGCTGTCGATATTTTCTGAGAAATACCAGGAACTGTAATGGTTTGCCTTATACAAGTGCATTCTAGGTTTGTACGGCATCATGCCCAGTGGCTAACGGCTTTCGTCCAAAATTATTGAAGGAGCTTGTATTGGTTTAACATGACCCTTGTTGACACAAAGTCACAGTCAACCAGATATTGATAACATTGACTAAATAATATTTGTAATAATTCAATACGACACACGACGTCTACATCAAGCTCAAGTTAGACGACAGCTCAGTCTTTACAATTCAGTTGTATATGAGTCTGTATTTTATACTTTTATTGAGTCTAGACTGTTGTAAACTGTGTCATGCTGAGCTCTTGAGACTTGACCTATAGCCTACCCAAAGATCCATAAACTCCACCATCCAGAAATAAGCCCATTGGTCCATTAGAACCATTCTGTGCTCTGGAGACAGAGTTCGGACCGAACTCTGCCTTCACACAGAGTTCGGGCCGAACTCTGTCTCCTAAAAATCAGCAACCAAAATTTTAGGGTTAGCTGGTTGCAAGTTGTCCAACGGCCAAATATTTGAAATTTTCTACTCGAATTCTGGCCGAATTCTGCCTACAAAAACCCTATAAATAGGCCTAGAATTCTCTCATTTCAAATAATCCAATCTTCTCTTCTCTTCTCTCTTAAGCTCAAATAAGCCATACCCTTCCCATCTACTAGCCACAAGCTTCCTAAGTCTCGAGTGCTCAGCATCTCTCAGTTAGGAGTCTTGTGCAAGAGTTGAAGAAGTCGCTTGAAAAATTCTGAGCAAATCGCCACTGCGATCCTCTGTAAGAAGTTGACGTGCTCTTCTGAAGAAAAGGCACGGGTTGTAAACTACTATTTCACAAATAGTAGATTTAAACTTGAGCTAGAGTTCTCAGGCCTGGACTAGTCCTCCACGAGGGAAACCAGGTTAAAATCGGCTGTGTTTGCGTATGCTCTCTTTCTTCTCACTTTAAATTCCGCATTTACTCTGATTAGTTTTGTTTGTGATAGAGTTGAATTTTTAATTGGATATTTTCTCTATAAACTCTATTCACCCCACTATAGAGTTGCCATCTGTTCTTTAATTGGTATCAGAGCTCTGTTCTCTTTACAAGGATTTACATCCTAGAGCTGATCCATGGCAACCACACAATCCTTGATTTCCAATCACGATGAAGGACAGTCCACTCATAGGCCTCCCCTATTTGATGGAACTAACTACACGTATTGGAAAACAAGGATGAGCTTTTATCTCAAGTCGCTAGACTTTGACCTGTGGACTGTCGTCACTAACGGTTACAAAAAGCCCGCCAGAATAGTTGTCAACGGTGATCTTGTTGAGAAATCATATGACAAGTATTCTGACGAGGAGAAAAAACAGGCAAGTCTAGATGCGAGAGCTATTAATGCTTTATTCTGTGCTATAGACAGGAATGAGTTTAACAGGGTATCTATATGCACCACATCTCACGAAGTATGGAAACTCCTAGAAGTGACGCATGAAGGAACCACCCAAGTCAAGGAATCCAAGATAAGCCGTCTCACTCAAGAATACGAAGCTTTCAAGATGAAGCCAAACGAGACGATCAAGCAAATGTTCACAAGATTCCTCGACATCATCAACCCCCTATTTTCACTCGGCAAGCAATATTCAAATCACGAGAAGATTCACAAGCTACTTAGGGAGCTACCAAAAATTTGGAACCCTAAGGTGACAGCCATCATTGAAGGAAATGATCTCACAACCATGTCCATGGAGACCTTGATAGGAAAGCTAATGACTCATGAGCTTGACCTCAAGGACTTCGAAGAGCCTGCTCCTAAGGCTAAGGAGATCGCACTCAAAGCTCACCGACGGAGGGCTGAACCCGAAGAGACGGATGACGACAACTCAGAAGAAGATGATCAAGCCCTTATGGTCCGCAACTTCAAGAAATTCCTTCGCTTCAATCGAAGGAAGAAGGAACCACAAGAAGATGGCGAAGAAGAGCCAACCTGCTATGGTTGCAAGAAGACTGGACACGTCCGAAAAGACTGTCCATTCTTGAAGAAGAGCAACCGCTATGAAAAGCCATACAAGAAGACTTCATCAAAGAAATATGCCAACACAAGCATTTGGCATAAAAGTGAAGCTAGTGACTCCGAGGAAGAAAAGGACTCTCCTCAAGATACGGCTAATGTGTGCCTAATGGCAACATCCGATAAGGTATCAAACGAAACTCTTGACGACTTCTTTTTTGATGAACTTGGCGATGCTTTCACCGATTTACTCGATGATCACAAAAAGATCATTAGTAAATACAAACACGCCAAGGACAAAATCAAAAGTCATGAAGTCGAAATTCAAAGACTTTCTCTATTGCTTGATAACATTAGAGACACTTCACCCATGGAAGTCACAGATGAGGTATCGAAGCTTAAACTAAGCCTTCATGATGCTGAAACATGTATTGAGCAACAAACACAAGAAATCACAACACTCAACACGATGCTTGCTGAAGAAAAGAGTAGACACAAGATTTTCATGACTAAGATATATAGCTTAAATGCTAAGGTTACTGAACTGCAGGCTGTCTCTAAGAGATTAGAGACTAGATTGGGAAAACAGGTTGTTCAACCTCAAACCCAATCTCATGAGACACCCACAAAGCATAACACTCCTCGTGCTAGTCATCCGCATTATCCATCTACAACACATAATCATGCTTTCATATACACACAATTTCATAAAGGACACAAACCACATGCACGTAGAAATAATTATCATATGTCACAAAATCATCATGTTACACATAGATACAATCATCATATTGCACAAAGACACAATCAACATCACTCTACTTATAGACAACATCACCATGTCATACCATATAGACAACATCACTATGCTCCATATAGACAACATCATCATGCTCCATATAGACAACATCATCATGCTCCATATAGACAATATCACCATGCCACTCCACAACACTCTATGCATAATCATCATCAACATGCTAATCATCATACTTCTACTCATACACTGCTTATAGACATCATCAGCATGCTCCTAATATAAATAGGAATGCTACATGTACTTATTGTGGTTTACATGGACACATATCACCACAATGTAGAATTAGAAGATTAGTTGATAGAAAAATATATGCATGGTTTCCATAAACTAACTTTTTAGGACCCTCAAGAAATTGGGTACCAAAGGTCACATCTACTCTTGATGTAGGTGGACCTTCCCTCCTCAACTAAGAGTAAGTGGATTCTTGATAGTGGATGCTCGCGGCATATGACAGGAGACGCAAATCTTTTCGCATCACTATCGATGAAGAGAGAAGGATATGTATCCTTCGGTAATAACCTAAAAGGTTATATTATAGGTAATGGTATTATTGGCTATCCTCCCTCTCCCGTAATAAAGGATGTCTGCCTAGTGACCGAGTTAAAGCATAACTTGCTCAGCATCAGTCATCTTGCTGACCATGGTTGTGACATTAACTTTGGACAAAACAAATGCCTTATTTATGATAGGTCAACGGGAGACATTGCTTTTGAAGGGGTAAGAGAGGATAATATTTATATTTTCTATTTGTTTGGAAATACTAACAATGCAGGTAGATGCTTATTTTCTCATAAAGATGAACGACTACTATGGCACCAGCGTCTTGGTCATGCCAATATGGATACTATATCCAGGCTATCGACCAGGAAGCTAGTTAGAGGCTTGCCCAACATCACATTCAAAAAGGACACTGTATGTGCCGAATGTGAGTTGAACAAGGCAACCAAGTCATCTTTTCATTCCATAAACTCTGTAAGCACTTCTAGACCCTTGCAACTACTCCATATGGATTTATTTGGGCCTAGTAGAGTAGCCAGTCTTGGCGAAAAACTCTATGCCTTTGTTATTGTTGATGATTTTTCAAGATTTACTTGAGTTTTTTTTTCTTGCAAATAAAAGTGATGCTATTTCAGTTTTCAAGATTTTTGTTAAGAAAGTTCAAAACGAAAAAGGCTACATGATTACTCGAATCTGAAGTGATCATGGAGGCGAATTCAAAAATTCTGATTTTGAAAGGTTTTGTGATTCTAATAGTTTTGATCATGAGTTTTCTTGTCCAAGAACTCCTCAACAAAATGGTGTTGTGGAGCGGAAGAATAGGACTCTTGGCGATATGGCCAGAGTTATGTTGAACAAGTTTTCACTTCCGAAATATTTTTGGGCTGAAGCTGTCAGTACAGCATGCCATATTTTAAATAGGGTGCTTATTCGTCCTATTACGAAGAAAACATCCTATGAGCTTTGGTTTGGGAGAACCCCAAATGTTTCTTATTTTAGAGTTTTTGGATGTAGATGCTTTATCCTTAACACCAAATACAACTTAGGCAAATTTGATGCCAAAGCTGACGATGGTATTTTCCTTGGCTATGTTGCCAAGAGTAAGGGATATAGAGTTTTTAACAAACGCTCTTTAATTGTGGAAGAGTCTACAAATGTGACTTTTGATGAAGATAACAGTGCAGCAGCTACTCTTGATGATGATATTGAGCCATCAACGTCTACTCCAATGAACACCACAACCGAAACAAATTCTCTGGAAAGCTTGCCTAAGAAATTCTCTTTCAAGCCATCACATCCAGAAAATTTGGTAATCGGTGAGATTTTACGAGGAGTAACTACTAGATCATCATTAAGAGACTCTATTGCTAGCACTACCTTTATTTCACAAATTGAGCCTAAAAACATTTCTGAAGCTTTCAATGATAAATTTTGGATTTCTGCTATGCAAGAAGAACTCAACCAATTCGAGAGGAGCCAAGTATGGAAACTCGTTCCTAGGCCAGCTAATCACTCGATTATTGGTACTAAATAGGTTTTTAGAAACAAAGTAAATGAAGATGGTTCAGTCACACGCAACAAAGCTCGTCTAGTAGTTCAAGGATACAACCAAGAGGAAGGTATCGACTACGATGAGACGTATGCTCCTGTTGCTAGATTAGAATCCATTCGGATGCTTTGTGTATTTTAAATTTTCAAAATTTCAAATTATTTCAAATGGATGTTAAAAGTGCTTTCTTGAATGGTTTTATTAAGGAGGAAGTTTTTGTTAAACAACCCCCTGGCTTTGAAAATCACAAATTTCTCGACCACGTGTTCAAGCTAAAGAAAGCGTTGTACGGCCTCAAACAAGCCCCTAGAGCTTGGTATGAACGGCTAAGCAATTTCTTGCTTAAGAAAGGTTTTTCAAAAGGAAAAATTGACACTACACTTTTCATAAAGTCTTTGAAGGACACTATTCTTTTAGTACAGATATATGTAGATGATATTATTTTTGGTTCTACTGATGAAACCCTTTGTCAAGATTTTGCCAAGTGTATGCAGACCGAGTTTGAGATGAGCATGGTGGGGGAGCTCAACTACTTTCTTGGGCTGCAAGTCAAATAATTGTCAAATGGAACCTTCATCTGTCAGTCGAAGTATACAAAGGACATGCTGAAGAAATTCGAACTTGATAATGTTAAACCAATCAGCACTCCTATGGCTACTTCAACCAAACTGGAACCAGATGAGAGCGGCAAACCCGTAGATCAACGTAAGTATCGAGGTATGATAGGCAGTCTACTTTATCTTACTGCTAGTCGCCCTGATATAATGTTTAGCGTTTACCTATGTGCTAGATATCAAGCAAATCCTAAGGAATCACACATGACCGCAGTTAAGCGTATCTTTCGATACCTTAAGGATACGGTTACAGTGGGCCTATGGTATCCCAAGTCAACATCCTTTGACCTCATTGGTTACTCTGATGCTGACTTCGCCGGATGCAAGGTCGACCATAAAAGTACGAGCGATACGTGTCATTTATTAGGAAAGGCTTTAGTCTCTTGGTTTAGCAAGAAGCAGAATTCTGTCGCACTATCCACAACAGAAGTTGAATACATAGCAGCTGGACGTTGTTGTGTACAAATTCTGTGGATAAAGCAAACCCTTGAAGACTATAATTTATCTTTAATGCATATTCCTATCTTTTGTGACAACACTAGTGCAATAAATCTTACTAAGAACCCCATTTGTCACTCACGTACGAAGCACATTGAGATACGACACCACTTTTTGCGTGATCATCAGCAAAATGGCACGATTAACTTAGAATTTATTGACACTGATCACCAGTTAACAGACTTCTTCACAAAGCCATTATCCGAAGAGCGCTTCAATTTCCTTTGTCGTGAACTTGGAATTTTAGATAAAGCTGTCATAAATTAAAATACACCTGCGTAAATATCGATTATATTGTAATTCTCTTAAAATGAACTTGCTATGGGTACAAGCCGAAAGGGTCCTTCTGACAACAAGGCGTAAAAGCCTAAGCGACACGGTACACTAGTCCTCAGGACTACCGCTAGCTGGGATCCGGCCCCTGCAGCTAACCCATGGCAGCTTCAAATTATTGAATCATGATATATTTCCTTGTTTATTATAAGGCACATTTTGATTTATAATCTGCTGACATGCTATTTTTTCAATTTCATATTGCTATCCTTCTACTTGTACTATCTGGTTTATTGAATCCTTTAAGCTTTATCTTTATATCTTATATTGGTTTTCCATACTTAACCAATATTTCATCCTTTTAGCCTGATTTCAGTTCTGGGACAAGGACCCAGAATTCGGGCCGAACTCTGCCCTTACCAGAGTTCGGGCCGAGTTCGGCCTCCCTGTTCTAGAATCGGGGACATGCTCCAGCCGTTGATCAAAACTTGATCCAATGGTCCTGATTCTCTCCGACCAAGAGAAACCCTTCCCTTATATTCGGTTTCTCTTCCTCCTCCCTCTTTCTTACCACCTTTTCTTCTTCTCTACCATTATTTTCTCAAAACCGTAACCCTAATTTCTTCTCTATAGTGCTCCATTCTTTCCCAAATTCAAGGAGAAGGGCTATTTTCCAATTCTCTTTCACTGTTCAACAATTATTTGAGGTATAACTCATTCTCCTTCTCTATCTCAGTTTTATCTATTTTGTGCTATGGCTCCTCGCTTGCTCAACCGTAGGAAGAGACCTCGGACCGAGGGTGCAACCTCGTCGAGTGCTCCTCCTCCCGTTGAGCAACCCGTTGAACAACAACAACCACCTCATCCATTGTTCAACCATTCACGTCCTCGTAAGCTCTTGGCAAAGTACCTCAATCCTTACTTCTATGAGCTTCATCGGATCATTTTCAACACTATTCTACCCAAAGTGGGTTCTACCGATGAAGTTATCTACTTTGAGATATCAGCTTTGTACCATCTCCACTTCCATGTTCGCTTTAACCTTCCACGCACAATGATGGATTGGATGATCAACTGTAGGAAGAAACCAAGATCCTTGGTTTATGCTTTATATCTTCCTATGATCTTTCGTGCGTTCCATGTGCCTCTTGATAATTGTCCTTTCTTACCTGCCCCTGCCTTTCTCTCCAAGGCAAGGAGGCTTCATGCGGCCGTTGGCTCCCCGGTCGTGTCTGAGTATTCTGAGGATGAGCCGGATGCCCCTCCTCTCGGACAGGATCCTCCTCCTCCTCCAGCCACTCTTGAGTCGCTTCAGGCCATGCTTCGAGATCGTTTCACTTTGGAGGACGATCGATGGACTCAGCTGGACTATCTGACCACATTGCAGATGAGTGCTATCAGCAACCCGCTGCATGACATCCGGTATTCCATGTCTCGCGCTCCTTCCATGCCCATTCCTATGGAGCGAGATCCCGATCGTGAGGGTTTTCGTATTGATGACCCTTGGGTTCGTCGCTACATGGATCCGGACTCGGCTTTTGTGGACCCACGTCGCTCCTTTACTGATCCTTCGGACGACGCCGGGCCCTCTCGTGCTCGTTGATGGTTTTGGACTACTACTTGAGGCTGCTACTGGAGATCTTAGATTATGCTTTCTTCTTTCTGTTTTAGTTATTTTTATGTACTTGGTTTGTAGTAGACTCTTTATGGTTGATGTTTTTTTTTAAGACATTGGTAGATCTATTATCAGTTCTTATGACTCTTAGTCATTATTTTATATGCAGTTTCTTCTCCTTTATGTGTGTTTTGCCAGTTATAATTTATCTATCTCATATTGCTAAATGCCAAAAGGGGGAGTTATGTGTATATTCTGGTATATGTGCTTTTTGTGCTTTTGGGAGATATTCCTTATCAGGCCAACAGGTTCAACGCATTGTTTACGGGGGAGCTATCTTGTTTAGTTCGGCACCGATTATGGAGGAGCTATGCTTTTGTCATTGACTGTGTCCAGGTATGAATATTGAATATATATTTATTATTTTGTCAATTATCAATATGGGGGAGATTGTTGACACAAAGTCACAGTCAACCAGATATTGATAACATTGACTAAATAATATTTATAATAATTCAATACGACACACGACGTCTACATCAAGCTCAAGTCAGACGACAGCTCAGTCTTTACAATTCAGTTGTATATGAGTCTGTATTTTATACTTTTATTGAGTCTAGACTGTTGTAAACTGTGTCATGCTGAGCTCTTGAGACTTGACCTATAGCCTACCCAAAGATCCATAAACTCCACCATCCAGAAATAAGCCCATTGGTCTATTAGAACCATTCTGTGCTCTGGAGACAGAGTTCGGGCCGAACTCTGCCTCCACACAGAGTTCGGGCCGAACTCTGTCTCCTAAAAATCAGCAACCTAAATTTTAGGGTTATCTGGTTGCAAGTTGTCCAACGGCCAAATATTTGAAATTTTCTACCTGAATTTTGGCCGAATTCTGCCTACAAAAACCTTATAAATAGGCCTAGAATTCTCTCATTTCAAATAATCCAATCTTCTCTTCTCTTCTCTCTTAAGCTCAAATAAGCCATACCCTTCCCATCTACTAGCCACAAGCTTCCTAAGTCTCGAGTGCTCAGCATCTCTCAGTTAGGAGTCTTGTGCAAGAGTTGAAGAAGTCGCTTGGAAAATTTTGAGCAAATCGCCACTGCGATCCTCTATAAGAAGTTGACGTGCTCTTCTGAAGAAAAGGCACGGGTTGTAAACTACTATTTCACAAATAGTGGATTTAATCCTGAGCTAGAGTTCTCAGGCCTGGACTAGTCCTCCACGAGGGAAACCAGGTTAAAATCGGCTGTGTTTGCGTATGCTCTCTTTCTTCTCACTTTAAATTCCGCATTTACTCTGATTAGTTTTGTTTGTGATAGAGTTGAATTTTTAATTGGATATTTTCTCTATAAACTCAATTCACCCCCCTCTAGAGTTGCCATCTGTTCTTCAACCCTGGCCATATCATCGAGGGTTCCGTTCTTTCTTTCCACTACACCATTTTGTTGTAGAGTTCTAGGACAAGAAAAATCATGACCAAAACTATTTTTAATACAGAAAATTTTAAAATCAACATTGTCAAACTCACTTCCTTGATCACTTCTAATTTTGTTGATCATAATATCTTTCTTATTTTGTACATGTTTATAAAAAGCAACAAATTAACGAAAAGTATCACTTTTATTTGCAAGAAAAATAACTCAAGTAAATCTCAAAAAATCATCTACTAAAGCAAAAGCATAGAGTTTATCACCAAGACTTGCTACTCTACTAGGAGCGAATAAATCCATATGAATGAGTTGGAGAGGTCTAGTAGTGCTCACCGAGTTGATAGATTTGAAGAAAGATTTAGTTAACTTACTCTTCTCGTATTCCTCACACATCATATCTTTCTTGAAAGGAATATTTGGGAGTCCTCTAACTAGCTTTTTGGTGGCTAGTTGGGAGATAGTGTCCATATTGGCGTGTACAAGTCTCATGTGCCAAAGCCAACTCACATCATTCTTTACCACGAGGCACCTGTCATTGTTAGTACATTCAAGGAGATAAAATACATAAATATTGTCTTCTCTAATCCCTTTATATACAGTGGAGCAATTACACTACTAAAATAAGTCAAATCTGCGACATAATTAGTGACGCCTATTTAAAATGTCTCTAATATTTTGGATATTAGTGACGTACTTTAAAAATGTCGCCAAACGTCACTGCTTGGGAATTATAGCGACGTTCATCGATGTTTAGTGACTACGGTAAACATATTGGAAAGTTACAATACCGAAAATTCGTTGAACGTCGCTATATTTTTTTGCAATCAACGACGTTTAGTGACGCGAGCATCATATAGTCGTAATATTCTAAATAATTTGCGACGTTTAGCGATGTCTTTTTCTAGACGTCGCTAAATTACGTCAAATAGGGCTTCCTGATTAAACATCTAATTTCTCCCTCTCATAATTTTTTATTTCCCGCTCGACGACCCGATGCCCCCCTTCGCGCTCTGGTCGACGCCTCGATGCCCCCCTCCGTTCTCCAGTTAACGCCTCGACTCCCCCCTTCACGCTCCGGTCGACGCCCCGACGACCCCCTCCATGCACCGTTCGACGCCCCGACGCCCCTCTCCTCCTCCAATCGACCCCCTACCCGGCGACCCCCTCCCCCCTCAACTACCTCCTCCCCCCTTGGCATCCCCTACCCCCGATGACCCTCTGCCCTCCTCCGTTTCCTGTCCCCGTCGAGCTACTGCCCCCGACGATCCCCTAACCGACGCTCCCCTGCTCCGACGACTCATCCTCCCCCTCCTCCGATCCCCTTCGGCTCAGGTAAACCCTAACATCCCCCATTTCCTATTTTTTGAGTTATCTTTATGAATACGGTTATCGTACTCCCCTCGCGACCAGGACACATAGACACAGACACATGATACATGTCTACACACAGAGGATACATGAAACACAATGATACTGATACAGGCACTCAATTTTAATTTAATTTGATTTAATTATACATCTAATTTCAGTTGAATTTGGTTTAAAGATTAAAGATTAATTTGGTTTAATTCCATGGAGTAAATTAAAGATTAAATGCCATGGTTCAATGACACTGATACGGGCAGTCTAATTTTAGTTTAATTTGGTTTAATTCCATGGAGTAAATTAAAGATTAATTCCATGGTTCAATGACACTAATATGGGCATTCTAATTCAGTTCAATTTCAGTTTAATTTGGTTTAATTCCGTGTAGGGGAGTAATAACTAAAACTATTATTTATTTTTTACAGGGAGAGAAGGGGAGTAATAACTAAAACTATTATTACTTGTGTCTTTGTGGTGAGGTTAGTAAGTAGGGGAAACATTGTTGGTATTGACTTTTTGTTGTGTCCCAACGGATATAAAAATGGATATGAATTATTAGTTGTGTCCTTAAACTCCCCTAAAGTCTGCCTTTGAACAATGTGCATCTGTCTTACAGAAGTATCTAAAAATGGATATGAATTACTACCTAGGGCAAAGTTCGTGGATGTACACCATCATCCTGATGACATGTGCGGTGTGTGGGTTAAATTCATAGAGGGTGTACAGCAGTTCCTGCAGTTTGCTAAGGCGTTCCCTCAGTACATGGACGATACCAAAATTAAGTGTCCGTGTGTGAGATGTCGCAACTAAAAATATCATCCAGAAGTGGAATCACATATCATTTGTACTCGAAGGATTTCACGCCGAATTACTATCAGTAGACCGCGTATGGAGAACCTGTGTCTTTAGTATCAGAGTCGAAGCCTTATGTGGATGTCCACAACCACACTGCTTACGATGATGGGTGGGTAAACCTGGGTTTTGATACGATGGGGCCAAGTTTCAATCCGAAAAATCATGATGCAGCCTAAGAGGCACCGAATGTCGATGCTGCAAAGTTCATAGAGTTGCTGGAGAATGCAAGGACTCCACTATATCCTGGTTGTGATGATCATTCACCGTTGGAGGTGGTTACAAGATTGTTGAGCATCAAGTCCGATTTTAACATGTCATAAGAATGCTACAACCGACTGATGGAGTTGATTATAGAGATCTTGCCGGAGGGTGCTAAGTTGCCTAAAGACTTCTACCGGTCTAAGAAGATGGTGAGATCGCTCTGGATGGGATTCGAGAAAATCGATACATGTCGTAAAGGGTACATGTTGTACTACAAAGACGACAAGGATGAAGATGCATGCAGATTTTGTGGTGCTATCGAGACTCGATTGGAAATTTGTATGACAGTATATTAATGCAAGTGTTCTTCGAAAATCGGTTGGGACGATAAGGCGAGACTCGTATCAATGAATGATACGTCGGACAGAAATTTTAAGTCGATCGGACGACCGAGATTAGCGGAACGATTATGCCTTGAAGCAATAATCGGATCGACGGAAAGGGAAACTCGAACTTACAAATGATTCGCACGACTTGCGATCTCGATAGAAATGTTGGGCAAGGCGAATCGAATCGCATGACTTACGATCTCGATAGAAATGTTGGGCAAGGCAAATTATAATCGGATCGCAGGATGTGCGACTTCGGTGAAGAGATGGTTGATGCGGGTAAATAGTGCCTAAGAGATAGTTGGTTACGTTACGGCAGAACTCATTTGAGTGCGACTGAAACACGTAAAACCTTAGAAGGCGTGATCATATAACTCGAGGGTTCGATGTTGGATAATCGGTAACTCGGTTACGCAATCAAAGAATAACGGAATGCAACGAATCGAAAAATGATTCGAGACGTACAAAAATTTTTGTGGAGAACTTGGACGTATACAACGCAAGTTGTCGACGATGAAACAGAATCAAAGTTGACCCTTACGCTATCGAAATTGATACGACGTATCGTGATCTATACGTAAAGAAACGAAAGTACGATGTAAGAATACAAAATGGAGTACGCCTTGCACTATCAAAATTTTGTAAGTAACAATACGAGAATGAACAAACTGGTTGATCATGAACTTTGTGATCGACCAAGACGAGACTATAAGTCATCGACGATTGTTCGATGCTTATAGCATCTCGTGTATCGACCGCAAATAAGATAGACTCGAACTCGATACGAGTAGATGTTTCATAAATTGCGGACACTACTAAAATAAGTTATATTGGCGACGAATTTAGCGACGCAAGTCATATACGTCGGTAATATTTATGAAATTAGCGACGTTGTATAAAAACGTCACTGAACGTCACTATCAGCGACGTTTAGCGACCGTTAGCGTCACACATTATGCTTTGGAAAGCTGATGTCGCGGTCTAGTCGTAGAACGTCGCTGTTTTGTTTAACTCAGCGACATTTTGCGACTATACATTAGGGACGTCGCCAGTTTTTTATTGAATAGCGACGTTTAGCGACGTCCTTTGTGGACGTCGCAAAAACTTTTCATATAGGGTTCCACCCGATCGATCTTTTATTTTCTTTCGCCCAAACTTTTCAATCTCCCGCTCCCCAAATTTCTCTCCCCCTTTCTCTCTCCTCTCCGGGGACCCCTCCCTCCGGCGACCCCTCCCTCCAGCTACCCCCTCCCCGCGGTGACCCCCTTCCCTGTGGCGACCCCCGTTCCTCCGGCGTCCCCCCTCCACCGTTGATTTTCCTCGTCGACGCCGACCCGACTCCGACGCCAACCCGTCTCCACCGCTGCTCCAGCCTCGACGACCCCGGCCCGACTCCGACCAAGACAGGTAAACCCTAACCCTAACTCCCTCCTCCTGACATGCTGACACAGACACGATACGACATGCACACACACAGACACAACATACATGACACACACACATACCACTACAAGAAAATAAAACATACTTGGTAATCACCACTTGGGTAGTTTTCAGGTCAGAGTGTTATTAACTGTTTAGAGTGTCGATGGATGTGTAAATAATAATAATAATAATAATAATAATAATAATAATAATAATAACGTTAAGAATTGGTATACTTCACGATACCTAGCATGATTTTGAGGATCAACATTTGGGAACATAACCTATTAGTCCAAAGATGAGCCCATCAAAAAATAAGATAATTAAAATAACATCCTCTTGACCAAGTAACAACTCTAGCAAGATGGTCGCTAAGAACCCAAGACTAAGACTTGTAAGTTCTGGTTTTTAACTCAATAGGAAAAAATCTAAATCGGTTTTAATTCGATTCTCGATTGATTTTAGCGCATCCAAGGTCATTTTTATGATCGATCATAAACGTTATCTTTGTTTGGGCATGCACATGTTTGCTCTTGTTCTTAGTCATAGGTGAGCACATATACCTATGTACCGCTAGTCGCACACCCGTACTAAACCCTCCCGCATATACGTTTATGTTCTTGAGAAACACAACCACTAGGGGCGCACCAGATCTATAAATGCTAGCACGTGCGTGCTTATTCTATTACTGCGGGCGAGAACAAACACATTTACCCGCGTGAGCACCCATGCACCTTTATGTCATGGACACTTGTGCGATAAGCCACCCCCTTAAAATATGACTAAGCTCTCTATAAGGGGCCTACTCTCCCTCTTCCCTTTCCATCCTCATATATGCAGTATAAGTTTTTAAGCAAAAAATGAGGTTGTTGAAGTACCAAAAAAGGGGTAAACCAATGTGATCATGAACAGACAATCTTTTTAAAAGTTTGAGCGATGTTGGCGTATTGACGCAAAAATTGAGGCATCTACTTTGCACTTAATAGTCGCATGTCACATGAATCAAGGTGCATGATTCATCACTTTCAATTGAAGTGTCATCAACGCATGATTTTTTGAAAATCAGAGCATCATCTATGGCTGACAGTGCTCTAGCCTGTACCTATAAATTAAGGGTCTAGAGGAGAGAAACTCCCTGCTATTCTCTTTTCTGTATGTATCAGATCTTAGTATGTGTCAGATCTTAGTATTCCTAAGTAAGAGTGGGTATATGTGAGTGAGTGTCTTTAGAGTGTTAGAGAGTTAGTTCAGTCCTAGTACCTAGAGTGTATAGAGTATCTTAGAAATATATGTATGATTGGTACAGTGTTTTGAACCATTCTCTAGAAATTAAATTTACTTATGCCAAGCCTTTTGGGCCTATCAGAGTTATAGATTTTTTCGAAAATCTAGCATAACGCTGATTGCCTTAAAAGGCTTGCATAAGTAAGAGTGTATAGAGTACCTTTTGGGCCTATAAGAGTTCCTTCACTCAGTTTGTCAAGACAAGTAAACTTTTTAAATTTTGACGGTATATATACCGTCAACATTTGGTTTTGCCTTGTAGCTATAGGCAGTTGCCTGCATTTTGCCTTATAACTTGGCCTATGTCCCGTGCTTGAGCAGTGTGGACTTCCAGGTTAGGGTGTTAGTTCATGATTAGCATTGTTTAGATATTAGTTTCAGTTAAAGGTTAGTTAAGATTAGGATATTAGTTTATGTTAGAAGGAATATTAGAGTTAGTAGATGTTAAAGTAGGATATTAATTTATTAGTTAGGATAGATAGTTTGAGTTAGGATACTGCTCAAGCACAGGCCAAAGGGTCGATATTGGGTATTAATTTAAAAATTTTTACTTCTCTTGACAAACTGAGTGAAGTAACTCTTGTAGACCCAAAGGGTCAATATTGGACAGTTGGTGTCGTGTACTCCTACAAGTACAATTATACCTCACCAATAATCTCAGTTTTCTCTAAACTGTCACACTCTACTGATCTCTATCTAAATTGTGCACCCATATCTAAACTGCCTTAACATTTATTCACTGACTGTAATGTGCATGTATCTATCTTACAAAATTATCCTCAAATGGATATGGAGCTGAATTACTATCTGCAGAATCGTTCGTGGATGTACAACCGTTATCCTGATGACATGTACGGTGTGCGGGATGAATTCATAGAGGGTGTACACCAGTTCCTGCAGTTTGCCAAGGCGTTCCCTCAGTATATGGACGGTACCAAAATTAAGTGTCCGTGTGTGAGATATCGTAACTTGAAATATCATCCAGAAGTGGATGTCACATATCATTTATACTCGAAGGGTTTCACGTCGAATTACTATCAGAGGAGCGAGCACGGAGAACTTGTGTCTTTAGCATCAGAGTACGAGCCTTATGTGGATGTCCACAACAATGCTCCTAACGACGATGGGTTGGTGAACATGGTTTTTGACGCGGCTGGGCCTAGTTTCGATCCGGATGATCATGATGCACCTGAGAAGGCATCGAACCCCGATGCTGCACAGTTCATGGAGTTGCTGGAGAATGCAAGGACTCCATTATATCCTGGTTGTGAGGATCATTCACCGTTGGAGGTGGTTACTAGATTGTTGAGCATCAAGTCCGATTTTAACATGTCGCAAGATTGCTACAACCGTCTTATGGAGTTGCTTATATAAATATTGCCTGAGGGTGTGAAGTTGCCTAAAGACTTCTACCGGTCTAAGAGGATGGTTAGATCGCTCTGGATGGGATACGAAAAAATCGATGCCTGTCGCAATGGGTGCATGTTGTACTACAAAGACGACAAGAATGAAGACGCCTGTAGATTTTGTGGTATCGATCACTACAAGGCATGTGGTAGAGGAAAGTCTGTCGGTGCCAGGAAGCCTACCTCTTCGATGTACTACTTGCCGTTGATGCCGCGGTTGCAGCGGTTGTTTATGGTGAAGGAACTGCAGAAAACATGAGTTGGCATAAGCAGGAACATACCGAAGGAGTGTTGGATCACCCATCTGATGGAAAAGCATGGAAGCACTTTGATCGAGAGTATCCAGATTTTGCTTCTGATCTGCGTAATGTCAGATTGGGTCTTTACTCCGACGGTTTTACCCCATTCGGACTTTCGGGATCCCAGTATTCGTGTTGGCCTGTGATCATCACCCCATACAATCTACCGCCTTAGATGTGCATGAAGACTCCGTATATGTTCCTCACCGTTATTATCCCAAGTCCGAACAATCCGAAAAGGAACATCGATGTGTATTTACAGCCATTGATTGATGAGTTGAATCATCTGTGGGAAGTAGGTTCCAACACGTACGATGTATCTAGAAAACAAAATTTTCAGATGCGGGCAGCACTTATTTGGACCATCAACGACTTTTCGGCCTATAGAATGTTATTTGGATGGAGCACGCATGGTCGTCTTTCATGTCCGTATTGCATGGACAGCACTAAGGCTTTTCGTTTGAAACACGGAGGCAAACCGTGCTTCTTTGATTGTCATCGACAATTCCTGCCGAAGGATCATCCGTACCGGAGGAACAGGAATGCTTTTCGTGCTAGCGTTGTGGAGAAGGCTAACCCCCGCCAAGGTGGCCCGGATACACGATATGGGAAGAGGTAAAAGATTTACCAAGAGCTATTGAGCAGCCTGCTACGGGCTATAAGTGTGACGGATTTGGTCGCACTCATAACTGGACGAAGAGGAGTATATTCTGGGATCTTCCATATTGGAGCACCAATCTTATTAGACATAACCTTGATGTCATGCATATCAAGAAGAATGTGTTTGACAACATAATTAATACTGTAATGGACGTAAAGGGAAAGACGAAAGACAATCCAAAGGCTAGATTGGACTTGAAAGAAATATGTAGACGTCCTGCATTGCATTTGATAGAGGACGGGAATGGGAAGTTGAAGTAGCCTAAGGCAATTTTCTCACTGGAGAAGGAGGATAAAGTGAGGCTTTGTAAGTGGATTCAAGGTCTAAAATTTCCAGATGGGTATGTTTCGAACTTGAGAAGATGCGTCGACCTCAAGGAGAACAAACTGACAGGTATGAAGAGCCATGATTGTCACGTATTCATGGAGCGGTTAATTTCGATTGCATTTCGGGAATTCTTACCGCAGGCAGTTTGGGATCCATTGACGGAGCTTAGCATATTCTTCAGGGACTTTTGTTCTAAGAAATTGCTCGTTGATCGTCTAGAAAAGCAAGAGAAGGACATTACGATAACACTGTGCAAGCTAGAGAGGGTGTTCCCACCTAGATTCTTCGTCTCTATGGAGCATTTACCGATTTATCTTTCCTACGAGGCACGTGTTGGTGGACCCGTCGAATATCGATGGATGTACCCGTTCGAGCGACATTTGAATCACCTAAAAAGAAAGGTGAAAAATAAGGCTCGGGTCGAGGGTTCTATTTGTGAAGCCTATATTCTCGAAGAGATTACAAATTTTTGCTCCTCCTATTTCAACCTCATGTTGCTACGAATAGAACGAGGACTCCGAGAAACGACGACGGATATCAAGAATTTAATGATAGAATACTGAAAGTATTCAATGCGTCCGAAAAGCCTTCGGGGTAAATAAAGAAGAGATATTTGAATGACGAAGAGCTAAGGGCTGCTCAGTTGTATGTATTACTCAATTTCGACGAGGTTGAAGTGGAGAAGCTAGAGGGGTAAGTAACTCAGGATGATGAGTTTACGTCATCTCAATGTAATAGTATAAGCTAATATTATTGTACTAATCGGCGGTTGCTTCGTTGTTTTCCAGCACATATAATGATGAGTTGAGGCTGGTTAGACCCTACCTAACAGACGAAGCATTAGAACAAGAAATGAGACGTCATTTTCCTTCTTGGTTGAGCGAATATGTAAGTAGCTCGGTAATTACTTGCCTCTTCTAATGCAACTGCACAATAAATAACTTATTATCTCTTCTTTAATATTCAGGTCGATCGTCTAATTTTACCCGAGATTGAATTAATTAGAACTCTTGCCAAGGGACCAATTACTTTTGTTAAAATATGGCCAAGTGATTGTGTCAATGGCTTTCGGTTCAAGTCGACAAATGCTCCAATCAGAGACAGCTTCCTGGATCTTGATTCTACGAAAAATAGTTGTTTGTGTATCAAGTCTTCGAACTACAAAGACGTCGATCCAGGAAATGATTTCTTTGGCATCTTGCGAGGGATTGTGGAGTTGTCATATAATAATGGCAGAGAACCTGCAAAGATCGTGTTGTTCAAGTGTGAATGGTTCGATCCGATTGAAAATCAAGATTAGAAAATTGACAATCATGGTCTTGTGGATATAAACTACAAGCGTAGATATCAAGACTACGAACCATTTTTCCTAGCAACTCAGGCTCAGCTCGTGTACTTTACAGCTTATCCGAGACGGGGAGCAACGAAGTCTGACTGCTGGGCAGTATGTAAGACTAAAGCTAGAGATACTTTTGATGTTGACGAAAAAGCTTACCAGGATGACGAGCTACCTCTTGTAACCAATATTGTCGATGTGGACTCCACGGAAGTTACGTATTACACGATACAAAATGTAGAAGATGTAGAATTATTCAAAGAGGAAGACGAAGCCGACGAAGGCGAAGATGAAAGTAAAGATGAGGAGGAAGAGGAAGATGAGGTCGAGGAAGACGAACAAGATGATTATTCTGAAGATGATTGAGAGATATATACTTATCTGAACTTAGATGTTTCTTCTAGAATATATTATCTGGACTTAGATGTTTATTGTAGAATGTATCATCATATGTTGTCTTGGTTATTATCTTGTCTTTGTTGTACTTTCATATTTCTAGTCTATATTATTTGTTGTACTTTCATATTTCTAGTCTCTATTATTTGTTGTACTTTCATATTTCTAGTCTCTATTATTTGTTGTATTATCATATGATGTTATCAAGTATGGCAGGTCATCGTGGATCGTTCCGAAAAGGGGGACGACGAGGTCATGATCCTCCGGTACTTCCTACAGGTACTGCTAGAGGACGGGGTTTTCCTTCGGTACCTCCTACTGGTATCGGCTCTGGATCCTCGTCGCCGATTACTCCTCCATATCGGACAGTAGCTGGGCCTGCTGGGACGACGTCACGTGGCATATCTCCTGGGACGAGTAGTTCCAGGCCTAATGAAAGTGCTCGCCCGTCTAGCGTTCCTGCTGCTGATACGACGATGGAGATGGATGAGCAGATGGCAGAGGCTGCGCCAACGGCCGAGGCGGTTGTGCCGACGGCCGACCAGCATCATGCAGATGATACGTACGTACCTCCGGAGGAGAGGAGGACGGAGATCTGGGCCGACGGTACAAAGTAGGTATTTTGGTTTATAATTTTTTTTCTGTTTTTATCATAAATTAACTTTTTTTATGAATATAATATGTCTGTATAGATATCGTCCCCCAGAGGTACAGAGATGCCTAGGCCACATGCTGAGGCATAATTATGGTGGTCCCTCGATTAACTACTCTGATGCTCCAGACGAAAGGAAGAACTACTGGTTTACGCGCTTCAAGGTTAAAATAGATTTGCTTTTAATATGAATCATATAATTAATTCATATTATATATAACTGATAAATATTTGGTTTGCGCTCTTTTAGGATATGTTTTTCTATCCACCGCACCGGGTCGAGCTTATGGAGGGGATATTTCCTGCCGTCGCTGCCAAGCTGATCCGCGACGCTATTAATGATCAGAAGGATCGTGATCGTGCCGAAAAGCCGATCCAAGGTTGGATCACCCCTGATCAGTGGGATGCGATGAAGGCTCAATTCGACGAGCGAAGGTACAAGGAGAAGTCGGAGAAGGCCAAGGCGGCTAGGCAACATGCCTCGAAGTGGTGCGGTGGGTCGATTCCGATGACGGAACATTTTTATCGTCTGGTATGTCTTTCTCTTTTAGAAATATTATTTTAATACAAAACCGATAAATTATTACTAAGATAATATATTTAATTACAGGTAAGGAAGGTCGGTAACGTCGACATGGTGACCGTCTTCCTGGCCACCCATCGGAAGGGCAAAGGCCTTATTGACGAGAGGGCCGAACAGACCTATGTAAGTATTACAATACGTTATCTTAATTTAATACTTCGTGTCAATTTTAATATAACTTAGTACATATTATGCAAATAAATATTCATGTAGTTAGTAATAATAAGTACATTAATTAGAAATTAAAAATTATAGAGTACTATCCATACTTTCTAGGCCGAGTATCAGAGGCTGCGGGAACGGGTGGCTGCTAGTGCACCTAATGCAGGAGAGGCCGGTACTTCCTCGCAGCCTACTCAAGCTCCGTCGACGGACGAGCTGTGGATGACCGTCGCTGGTAGACTCCATAGGGGTACGTACTACGGTACGGGATCCTATAGTGCCCTAGTTGCGACCCAGTCCTCTAGGGCATCTCCTGCTAGTGTACATGGTCTACAGCCGTCCCAGGAGTCTGCCCGAGTCCACCAGATGATGGAGTCTCTCCGTGACGACCTGCTACGACGGATCGAGGAGCAGTCTCAGCACCCTACGGACGATCCTGTGCTGCTAGCACGATTGGATGCGTTCGACCGCGGTATTATGGAGCTCATGGAGACGACTGAGAAGACAGAGCGCAACATTGGAGGGTTAGAGCGCACGATGACGGAGCTGCAGACAGCACAGATGACCATGACCGATAGGCTGAGATTGGTGATGGATTCGATGGTCTAGAGCAGTTATAGACTGTTATCTACCATGGATTCATACCACCAGCGACTTACAGCGTTGGAGCATGCTGGTCCTCCGGGTGTGCCTTTATCGTCGTCGACTCCGTCGCCTCCACCGCCTTTTTCATCGACACTGACTCCACCAACGTCACTGCCTGCTCCATCGGTATCGATTTCATTTGAGGAGTATGAGTTGTTCTTATCCCTTCGTCGTGGTGGTGCCCCTCCTGCACCAGATCCCTAGTAGTCCTAGTTAGGACTGTTTGTTTGTGTTTGTTTGATCCTTTGTTTGTGACTTGGATATTTGTTGGTTGTGTAGACTTGGATGTTTGGATCCTATTTGTTGGATCATATTCTATTTGTTGGTTGTGTGTAGACTTTGGTTATTTGGTTGTAGACTTTGTTATTTGGTGTAGACTTGGTTATTTGGATATTTGTTGGATCCTATTCTATTTGTTGGATCCCATTCTATTTGTTGCCTGCTACATTGTGTTATACTGTTGTTTATGTTATTATTCGTTTTAATTGGATGTTAATATGCTTCTGTGTTTTACGTTTACCGGTGTTGAGTGTTCCACCGAAGGGGTCAGCGAACCAAGGGAGAAAAGGATATATGTTATACTGTGTCTTTGTGGTTATCATTTTAAACTGCAGGGAGAAAAGGACATTCTATATTTTATTTTTTATTTTTTTGCAGATTTAGCGACGTTTACCGACGTTTACAGACGTCCACCGACGTATATTTGCGTCGGTAAACGTCGGTAAATCTGTAAAATTTTATAGGGTACCGACGTTTATCGACGTCCTTATACGTCGGTAAACGTCGGTGAACGTCGGTAATAATCCCAGGAATTACCGACATTTAGTGACATTTTAAACGACGGTAAACGTCGGTAAGTTTCCAGGATTTTACCGACGTGTAGCGACTTTCAACACGTCGCTAATCCACCGACGAAACGACGGTAGACGTCGGTAATATCCCAGGATATACCGACGTAAATATACGTCGGCAAACGTCGGTATTTGCGACGTTCGGCGACGTTTTAAAGATCAGCGACTTACGTTTCCGCGACAAGTCTATAACGTCGGTAATTGCGTCGATAGATATTTTTAGCGACGTAATTTGTCATTTTAGCGACGTCTTTAGGCGTCGCTAAAACGACTTATTCTGGTAGTGGAAATCATCGACGGTAGTGCATGACTTTACTCGGAGGATAGTTGCGCATCAGTTGCGCCGATAGAAATGGTTTTTGTCTGAAATTGGATAGTCGCATAGAAATCGTCGAAACATGATTTGGCTCCAAAATAAGATATAGCATGGTTCGTAGTAAACTGTGCTTCGGTGATGATCCACAATTATCGAGCGTAGCTTTGGGGCAACTGACCCTAGAAGACTTGACCGCCAAATCAAATTGAATGTTGTAGACCGTAAGATGACCCATGCGATATCGTATATGAAATTGCATCGATAACAAATTATCGTGGTAAATATTGACGATAAGTCGAGGCGATCGAAAATTGTTGGAATAACTTTCGATAGATAATGATGTAGCTAGATTTTGAGTATTCGTCGGATGAGTACTTGAATGGTTATGTTGGTCGATGATCGAACTAGAAATTCACCATCGAACTTGGTGATTCGGTTAGGCAATTATGAGAATCGTGCTATGCACGAGAGAGAGAACGATAAGGGAATGACTTACAAGTCATGTCGTTAGATTCGAATTCACCTTGCAATTGAGCTTGCGTGAATCAAACTATAATCGATGTTGCGCGACGGATAAGTTGGGAATTTGGCTAGTAAATTCCTACTCATTAGGAAATCAGATGTAAGAGGCACCGTGGTGACTTTGGGTTAAATCGATTATTGCCTTGGGCACCGTCGCCTCGATGTGAACTTTTGTGTTGGATAGATTTTGGCCTTTGTGCAATGTCAATTTAAAGTTGCGTCGGGAGAATCTAAGTACAGAGTCTAAGTAAGTAACCTAGCGGGCGTAGCCCTGAATGTTGATGCATTTGCAAGTCAAAAAATAAAATTGTATCGAGATAAGTTGCATAGCCAAACTTCGGGAATAGTTGGGTGGCGACTTCGAACGCATGGCGTTGCGGAGGATCGTTGCGATCGGATGCGCGACGGCTCGACATGACGCATAAAGTTGATAGTGCATACGAAACATACGAAATGAGAAATATGATTTTGAATCACGTCACGTGAAGTGACTTTATTGAATGAATCACGTATGTATTGAATATACATATGCGATAAAATTTTGAGAACAGTTGCTAAAGATAAGTCCGATCGAGAGTACGAGATGGCAAGCATAGGATTGAAATTACATGTTAGCTTTGTTCCAATTTGCTACCACTAGACTTGGTCAAAATACATATATTTTTGGGATGCCTGAATATAGGTACGGATCCAAATCGAGTTGTATACAAATTCAAATCGAGCTACAGGAAAGGCTTGGAATGCCGAAGCGTATTGAAGCGTGCGATCGCATTGACGCTCGAACTTGCAACAGGATTGATGTAGCCGAGATATAGAAGGCATAATGTATGGAACGGTTAAATCCTTTATGGTCAAGAGAGAACCTGAGTGTTGTAGGCGATCTGGCATATATATTGTTGGGGTATCGAAAGCCTTTATAATCTCAGTTCGAATATCAATAAAGAGAATTATTTTGTATACTATGTTTTCCTTTCGTTGTTAATATCAACTTGAAGATAACCATTTGAGAATTGTCATCTTGCCTAGCACGAGCGCAACTCCAGGCTCGTGTGGCATCACGCCTCCTGCGAGGACGAAGATTCGGGTGATTCCGGGTCGAGGTGTAACAGATTAGCGAAAGGTCTGTCGGTGCAAAGGAGCCAACCGATTCGATGTACTACTTACCGTTGACGTTGCAGTTGCAGAGGTTGTTTATGGTGAAGGAGACTGCAGAAAACATGAGTTGATATAGGCAAAAATAGATCGGATCACCCATCTGATGGAGAAGCATGGAAGCACTTTGATCGAGAGTATCCAGATTTTGTTTTGGATCTACATAATGTCAGATTTGGGCTCTCCTCCAACGATTTTATCCCATTCGAACGTTTAGGCTTCCAGTATTCGTGTTGGCCTATGATTGTTACTCCGTACAATCTACTACCTTGGATGTGTATGAAGACTCCGTATATGTTCCTCACTGTTATGATCCCAGGTTTGAACAATCCGAAGAGGAACATCGATGTGTATTTATAGCCATTGATAGATGAGTTGAATCAGCTGTGGGAAGTAGGTGTCAACACCTACGATATTTCTAGAAAGCAGAATTTTCAGAAGCGGGCAGCACTTATGTGGACCATCAACGATGGCCTATGAAATATTATCGGAATGGAGCACGTATGGCCGTCTTTCATGTCCGTATTGCATAGACCGTACTAAGGCTTTCTATTTGAAATACGAAAGCAAACCATGCTTCTTCGATTGTCATCGAAAATTCCTGTGGAAGGATCATCTGTACCGAAGGAACATGAATACTTTTCGTGCCAGCGTTGTGGAGAAGGCTAATCCACCGCCAAGGTGGCCTGGATACACAATATGGAAAGAGTTAAAAGATTTACCAAGAGCTATTGAAGTGCCTGCTAAGGGCTACAAGTGTGACGGATTTGGTCGTACTCATAACTGGACTAAGAGGAGTATATTCTGGGATCGACTATATTGGAGCACCAATCTGATCAGACATAACCTTGATGTCATGCATATCGAGAAGAATGTGTTTAACAACATAATTAATACTATAACGGGCGTAAAACGAAAGACAATTCCAAGGCCAGATTGGACTTGAAAGTAATATGTAGACGTTATACGTTGCAATTGATAAAGGAGGGGAATGAAAAGTTGAAGTAGCCTAAGGAAATTTTCTTACTAGAGAAAGAGGATAAAGTGAGACTTTATAGGTAGATTCAGGGCCTAAAATTTCCAGACAGGTACGTTTCGAACTTGAGAAGCTGTGTAGACCTCATGGAGAACAAACTGACGGGTATGAAGAGCCACGATTGTCACATATTCATGGAAAGGTTAATTTCGATTGCATTTCAGAAATTCTTACCCCAAGTTGCTTGGGATCCATTGACAGAGCTTAGCATATTCTTAAGAGATCTTTGTTCCACTAAGTTGCTCGTCGGTCGTCTAGAAAAGCAAGAGAACGATATTACGGTAGCACTGTACAAGGTCGAGAAGGTGTTTCCTCCTTGATTCTTCAACTCCATGGAGCATTTGCCAATTCATCTATCCTATGAGGCATGTGTTGGTGGGCCTGTCGGTTATCGATGGATGTACTTGTTCGAATGACATCTGAATCACCTAAAAAGAAATATGAAAAAAAGGCACAGCTTGAGAGTTCTATTTATGAAGCTTATATTATCGAGAAGATTACAAACTTTTGTTCGATGTATTTCAAAGCTCATGTTGCTACAAATTGAACGAGAGCTCCGAGAAATGACGACGGATATCAAGAATCTAATGATGGAATATTGAAAGTATTCAATGCGTCCGGAAAGCCTTCGAAAAAAATGAAGAAGAAATTTTTGAATGACGAAGAGCTAAGAGCTGCTCAGTTGTATATATTACTCAATTATGATGATGATGATGTAGAGAAGCTAGAGGGGTAAGTAATTAATGATAAGCTGGTTTACGTCATCTCAATGTAATAGTATAAGCTAATATTATAGTACTAATCGGTGGTTGTTTCTTTGTTTTTCAGCACATATAATGATGAGTTGAGGTCGGTTAGACTCTATATAACAGATGAAGAATTAGAACAAGAAATGAGATATCATTTTCCTTCCTGGTTGAGCGCATATGTAAGAAGCTCGATAATAACTCTTTTCTAATGCAACTGCACAATAAATAACTTACTATCGCTTCTTTGGTGTTCAGGTCGATCGTCTAATTTCACCCGAGATTGAATCAATTAGAACTCTAGCCAAGGGACCAATTACTATTGTTAAAATATGGCCAAGTTACTGTGTGAATGAGTTTAGGTTCAAGTTGACAAATGCTCCGATCAGAGATAGCTTCCTGGATCTTAATTTTATGAAAAATAGTTGTTTGTGTATCAAATCTTTGAACTACAAAGACATCGATCTAGGCAATGATTTATTTTGCATCTTACAAGAGATAGTGGAGTTGACATATAATTATGGCAGAGAACCTGCTAAGATCGTATTGTTCAAGTGTGAATGGTTCGATCCGATTAAAAATCAAGGTTGGAAAATTGACAAACATGGTCTTGTGGATATAAACAAAAAGCGTAGATATCAAGGCTACGAACCATTTGTCCTATCAAGTCAGGCTCAGCTCATGTACTTCATAGCTTATCTAAGACGGGAAACAACAAGGTCTGACTGGTGGGAAGTATGCAAGACTAAAGCTAGAGATACCTTTGACGTTGACGAAAAAGCTTATCAGGAGGATGAGCTAACTCATGTAACAAATATTGTAGATGTAGACTCCAAAGAAGTTACCTATTACACGACTAATTATCTAGAAGAGGTAGAATTATCCGAAAAAAAAGACAAAAATGAAGACGAAGATGAAAGTAAAGATGAGGAGGAAGAGAAAGAGGAGGTCATGGAAGATGAACAAGATAAATTTTCTCATGGTTGAGAGAAATATACTTTTATTTTGTTATTATGTAGACTTGGTTATTCTGTAGACTTAGTTATTATCTAGTATTGGTTATTATATGGACTTCGATGTTTTTGTAGAATGTACTATCAGGACTTGGATGTTTCTTGTAGAATGTTCTTTCATGTTTCTGACTATAGAATGTACTATATATGTTTATTTGTTGTATCATCATATGTTGTTATCAAGTATGATCGGAAGATACGGATCATTTGGCAGGTCCCGACGTGGACGTGATTCTTCTTCGGGACTTCCTACTGGTTCTGGATCCTCGACGCCGAGTACCCCAGTGTATCGACCAGACATATCTCGGACTGCCATGACATTACGTGGCAGCACTCCTGGGACGAGTAGTTCCAGACATGAGACTCCTCCCTCGTCTAGCGTTCCTCCTGCTAATACAACGATGGAGATTGATGGGCAGATGGAGGAGGCTGAGCCGATACCGGATTAGTATTAGTGAGATCCTCCGTGCGTACCTTCGAAGGAGATGAGGATGGAGATTTGGGCCGACGGTACAAAGTAAGTTTTCTGGTTTATCATCATATATATCGTTTATTTCTTTATTCATCATAAATTCATTTTTTTCATGAATATAATTACCTTTGTAATCGGTACAAAGACGCCTGGGCCACTTTTTGAGGTACAATTATGGTGGCCCTTGGATAAACTACTCTGATGCACAAGATAATGGGAAGGCCTTCTGGTTTGCGCAGTTCAAGGTAAAAGTACATTTGGTTTTAATATGAATCATCTTATCTATGCATATTATATAACTGAATAAATTACTTCTTCTAGCAAACATATTTCTATCCACCGTACCGGACTGAGTTGATCGAGGGGATGTTTCCTGCCATCGCCGCCAAGCTGATCTGTGAAGCTATTAATGACCAGAAGGCTCGTGATCGTGCCAGAAAGTCGATCCAAGGTTGGATCACCCCTAATCAGTAGACTGCGATGAAGGATAGATTCGACGTGCCAAGGTACAAGAAAAGGTCTGAGAAGGCCAAGACGGCTAGGCAGAAGGCATCAAAGTAATGCGGTGGGTCGATCCCGATGACGGAATATTTTCGTCGTTTGGTATATTTTTTTATTTCAGACATTATTTTAATGCAAATTCGATAAATTAGTACTAGAAATAAATATTTAATTTTAGTACTAAATAATATTTTTTAATAGGTAAGGAGGGGTGATGACGCCGACATGGTGACTGCCTTCCTGGCCACCCATCGGAAGGACGAGAAGCTTATTAACGAGAGGGCCCAGCATACCGACGTAAGTATTATAATATTTTATGTTAATTTTAATACTTTGTGTTAATTTTAATACAACTTATAAAATATGCAAATAAATATTCATGTAGTTAGTAATAATAAGTACATTGAACATTAGCAATTATAGAGTATCCATACTTTTCTAGACCACGTATCTTAAGCTTCGCAAGCGGGCGGCTGCTAGTGCACCTACAGCGGGAGAGTTTGGTACTTCCTCGCATACCGCTCCAGCTCCGTCGGAGGACGAGCTATGGGCAACCGCTGCTGGTGGTCTCCATAGGGGTACGTACTACGGTACGGGATCCTATGGCGTCTTAGTTGTGACACAGTCCTCTAGGGCCTCCGCTGCAAATGTGCGTTGCCCACAGCACTCGTAGGAGTCTGCCTGTAACACCCAATTTTCCAGATGAGGGTAATTTTGAAATTTTGTAATTATAATTATTGATTATTGATATTTATTTCACATTATGATTTTTGGTGATTTTTAATTATTTTTAAACTATTTAAAAACTGCTTTAAGTCATGACTTGTGATTTTGACGTTCTGCTAGTGAAACTCTAGTGACTGCATGACCTAGAGCCTAACCACGTCATTAGGATATTTAATTATCATTTTTAGCCTAGTGGTAATTTGGTTATTTTGACTTATTTGAATTATTTGATGATTTATTGAATTGGTGAATTCTAGTTGACCTTGACTTGTTGAGGCCTAGTGGACTAGCCTAGAGCCTAACTCTAGCTATGGTAACCCTAGTCTAACTTGAGTTAACCCATTTTAGTCATTAGAGATTGGTTTTAGAATGAGGGGATTTGGTTTAATGAATTTAAGTCATGGCTTATGGTTTAAGTGAAATGACTTATGGCTTAATGATTGTTTGATCATGACTTAAGCCCATGGGCCATTTTAGTGAACCCTAACCCTAATTCCTTCCTTTATGACCAGCCATAGGGATCCCCACCCTATATAAATACTTATTCTCTAGGGCTTGCCTCTTTCTTTATTCATTTCAACATTAAAAAAGAAAGGTATTTGTCCCCCTTCCAAAAATCCCCATAAATCCATTTTAATTCCTTTTTAATTCTAGTTTCTTGCATTAGAACCTAATACTCTCCTATTTTCTGATTTTGGGGTTTAATCCCAGCTTTGGGACAATTTTGGAGCTTTTGCCATCAAGAGGAAGAATCCCCCATTTGAAGCTTTTCTAAGCTTTTGCACATATAGATAAAACCCTTTAAATTGATTTAAATTTCGGTTTTCTTTGCATGTAGGGCAAGATCTAGGAGTCCCCTAGGTGTCCCTAAAATTTGGGTGGATTTCGTGTCCGTTTGGTACCCGTATCGGACATGTGTCGTATTGTTGTGTAGGTGTTTGATTAAATGCCACAAAGGATTTATTTTTCGTATTTTTGAATTCTAATTTCATGGATCTCTAGATCTAGGTATGTGTAGCAATGTTTGTGAAGACTGAGATTATTTTCGTGTCTTTTTGTGTCAGGATTGGACACGCACACACGTGCAGCAGGCTGCGCACAGTGCCCTGCTGCTCGGGCACTATAGCGGACACGACACTGCACGTCTCGACACAAAAATTTGTACACACCTAGGACACATGACTGATATAGCGCACACAAAATTTTAGGACATTTTATCGAGCGGATTGGCAGAAATCCCATCCGCATCGAATTGGCACTGCACGACACGCGGTTTAAAATGCGCGCTGATACGCGCTATTTTCTTTGGACACGACTCACGTGGACACAAGAAAGACACATGTACGTGAACACCTAGACCTACCCTAGCTATGGACACGTGCACGACACTCGTAGATGTGTGTGTCGTGTCCTTTGTGGCTCGACACACGTGCACGAGACAGTACATTGCACTGTCTCTGACACAGTGTTCATTGGCTTTTAGACACTTCGTGTCCTGTTCCTTGGACACGTGTGGACACGTATAGGCTCGTAGGGTTAGCCCCTATGCCTGTACACCATATCTTTCCATTTTTGATTCGAGTTGATTGTCGTTTTGGGTTTTGCACTAGGAGTTTCTGAAACTCTGAACTGAGGGTTTAGTTTTCTGAGTTATGTTAGTTTCTAGTCGTTTTAAACCATTAATATACTTTAATATGTTAAATTGTCACCTGGGATTGAGTATATATATATATATCATATATATTTGTATATTTGTATTCATGTATATTTGTATGTATATATGTGAGTATACATGTCAGTACATATGTATATATATATATATATATATATATATATATATATATATATATATATAGATATAGATATCTACAGTATAGAGGGCTGTGTGACCAGGGGAGAGGACAGGGGCCATGAGCTATAGAGAGTATTGCCGGTGGCATGGCCATCACTGCAGTATGGTCGAGGTAAGGGGTTCCTCCTCATTGACAGGTGAGTGTGGGAGTATGTGTCAGTAATTAGAGATCAGAGAAAGTTAGTAAATTAGGGAATGGGGGATTTGTTAACTGTCTATGACAGTGAGGAATTAGTTGTTAGTGAGTGTTAGAGAGGTATCAATTTGAGAGGGCATTTATATGTGAGTTAGGATACATAAGTATCAGTGGTGTTAGTTAGTACCAGAGGTTGGGGATATTGTGATTAGGATTTTGATTCATGAACCTTTTGTTCCATCCTTAGGTTGTAATGCATGATATAGCCTGTCCTGCATATAACCACATCATTCCTTGCATCTTCTGCATCTTGAATGTTCTGCAAGTACATGTCCTGCACTTTTGCATACTACAATTGCATGTTCAGCATTACCTTACATATCATGACAGTTGCAATCAAGCAATACATTCACAAACCTTATAAATGATGCACTACACTACTACCTACCTGCCATGCCTCACCAAGACTACTGCATTATCTATAACACATAGGATTCACTGCATCACCCTTCACTAAACACATTCACCTTGTCTGAAATCTTCATTTACCACTGCAACTAATTGTCCTACCACATGTATCAGAACATGTGGGAATTAACCTGGGCACTTGATCAATTAGCCACTGCACAATGTCCTGCATCATGTAATGCTTTGGTTGTGCAGTCCTAAAATTCCTAGGTTGTTCAGTCAAGTTTTCAGCCCCCATATTGTAGCATACCATAGTTCCTATATGACATCCCCTTCATGTTGACAGTTCATTCTAACATCGATTTTAGTCCCACATATTCATTTGATTTCAGCCCTTTAACATATTTTAGTCCACTATGAACTTGGTTCAGTCCAATTTCATCTGTCCAGTCCATTTTATAGGGTATTGTTTCAGCCCCTGATGTTCACTGAATGTTTCAGTCCATATTCCCCATTGGACAGCTCTTTCCCCTTCTCTATAGTTGTATAGATGTATGCATATATGAGTATATGTAATATAATGTATAAGTAAATATGCATGTAGGTATTCAGGTTCATGTATTAGAGTCCCTGAATTGTCACACCCACACACACCCACAAAACTGAGAACAGCCTTGACCCTCACCTTAACAGCTCACACACTCCACATTACACTCACACATTTACACACACATAGTCTTAACTAATCACTAGACCTATCTACTAACTGTCATGTGTGTTTAGAAGGGCCTGTGAGTGAGAAATCATGTAGAGGGAGTATGTAAGGAGACTTGGTTTGGATTTCAGAATTAGGTTCAGCCAATATTGGTATGGTATCAGCTTGGTTAGGATAATGGGTTGGCCTTATATATGTATATAGGTGATGTGTCATAGAGTATAGAATATGGTATATAGATATGTCATGTGAGAGTTGGCATGTAAGGTTAATGGGATGTTGAAATTATGTATTGTGTTATACCTTACTATACATGGTTATAGATTATAACTAGTTAGAGTAGAGTTGGTTAGCCTATAAGTCCATGTACCGCCTACACACACATGTTGGTAATTGCACACATACTCTTGACCTTGCCTTCCCCTCTCTATATCCTTATAAATGTGTTTGTATGTATATTGTGCTATATATATGTATATATGATATATGAATTAGTTTGATATGGTTTTGTTAAGCCATGAGTGGTTGTATAGGCATTGGTATAGGTTTAGCCTTATGGTATGGTTATATAGTGTCATTTCTTTATAGGCTTTGGTATAGGAATGTGGTTAGACTGGAATGACTTGTTAGACAAAGTTGACCAGGAGTTTGACCTAGTTGACTAGTGTAACCAAGTTTGACTTTGATCTAGATTGGCCTAGAAATTATGTAGATTATATTGTAGCTTTTATTTTCCTTGTATTGAACATGTCATAACCTATATTATTCTGTTTAGGACATTGTGACTCCGGTGCAGACATCTGACATTACACTACTCTTTTCAGAGTATCAGGCGAGTACATTCTCTGATAGTTCTCTCATTTACTTGTCAATTACTGTACTTCAGTTCTAGTTAGTTGTATGTGATTCTCTGTTACAACACGTATAGATATTCTGGATTCATGTATATGACACACATTTATTTTCTGGCCTCTATTACTGGTATCATCATTTCTGGCTTCTATTACTGGAATCACCTACTGGAATCATTTACTGGAATCATTTACTGGTATCATTATATTTTGGCTGGACTCATCTTGAATCATTGTGTCGGAATTCTGGATTCACTTGCTGGGAGGGGAAATACTAGAGTAAGACATGTAGACATACCCCATTTCTGGAATCACCCTTTGCTGGAATCAAACTGGAATGATAGCCATCTCACACCCGGCCAGGTGTGTGATGTGCCGGATTATCCATAGCCGTTTACATGTCGATCTCGGTATTTTAAAACACAATGGTAGAGTATAGGCTAGACTCACCCTGGAATCATTGATCACTATAACTGGAATCGTCCCTTACTGGATTCATCTTGTATTAGATTCATCTTGTACTGGACTTACATTGGAGTTACACATGTCTACATTATTTTCTGGACTTTATATCATATTATCCTGGTTCAGCTAGTTCTATTTTTATAGTCTTCATTGATATGATTCTTCTCCTGTTTAGTTATTTTCTTTCCTTGCACTTTATCTGTCTTTCTTACCATCACCTGAACATAAACTGCCATATTCATCAATACAACTGTCTATAACTGCTTTATAGTTCTCTATCATTTACTTGAGTTTTCTAGATAAGATTGTGCTTGTTCCTGTCCTGACTGGACCTGTTGTAAATTTTATAGATGATTGCCCTGAGGACACATGCCCTACATGTTACAGACCAGGAGATGGTTTAGCTACCTTTGGCCCCGACACTCAGGAGTGATCGGGATTTAGTTTAGTAGACTTGCATTTATTTTCATTAGAGCTTGTTGTATAGGATTGAGACTTGATATGTATTTGAGATTGTTCGAGATGTTGTTAATATTTCAGTAGTTATTGTTGTCTTCAATTTCTTAGTTATATTTCTGTGTTATCTTATCGTGCTTAGACTGTGATTGAGTTACACCATATCTTATACTTGTCCTCCGTTCGGAGTTGATCATGATGAGTACATTATATACTGCATGAGTTGATGGTTAGTTGGAGACTTAGAACAGCGTTCTACCGCCGACACTGCGGCGTAGGCTGGACGCTGTTACGTACTCGTACCCTCACAGTGGGTGCGGGTCGTGACACTGTCCGAGTCCAGAAGATCGTTGACCGTCAGATTGAGTCTCCCCGTAATGAGATGCTACGACGGATCCGGGAGCAGCCCCAGTCTCAGCAACATACGGACGATGCCACGCTTATCGCACGATTAGATACGCTCGAGTGCACCATCATAAAGCTCATGGATATGACTGAGAGGATAGAGCGTGGCGTTACTGATCTTAGAGCGTCAATACAGCGCAGTACGATGGACCTGCAGGCATCACAGCTTTCCATGGGCGAGAGACTGACATTGATGCAGTATTCAATGGTTGATAACAGTACGAGGTTGTTATCTACTATGAATTCATAAAACCAGTAACTAGCAGCGTTGGAGCAGATATGTCCTCCGGTTGCGCCTTCATCGTCACTGACTCCACCAACATCACAGCCTTCTTCATCGATATTGAATCCACCGACGTCACAGCCTTCATCGATGTCGGTATCAATTTTACGGGAGCAGTATGAGTTGTTCTTATCCCTGATGCACGGCGGTGCCCCTCCTCCTCCAGATCCGTAGTAGTCCTAGTTAGGACAGTTTGTTGATTGTTTGTGTGTGCAATGTTTGTTTGTGTATAGACCCATGATATTGGGTTTGAATATTATACATTTGTTGAGGCTTTGAGACTTTATTAGTTGCTTGTGTGTAGACTTATCTGCGTTGATATTTATTTATTGCACTGATCTTTATACGACGAATTTTCTTCGGACTAGATTTGTATTTCTAAAGTGCCATTTTCTTCATATTTTATTTTATTATTCGTTCTAAATGTATGTGAATTTACCAGTGTTGAGTGTTCCATTGAAGGAGTCGGCAAACCCAGAAAATTCAAAGGGGGGTTACTCTGGGTCTATTCATATTAATTGTTAATTATTAAACTGCAGGGATACCACACTAGCAGAATATGTCATTCTGTTTTCTATTTTTTATTTCTTTTTGCAAAATTAGCGACATTTAGCGACTGTTACCAACGTTTAGCGACGCGAGAAGTAGTCGCTATGCTTCGGTGACTCCTGCAGGTTACCGACGCTTAGCGACTAATCTGGCATCGCTAAGCGTCGATAACAGTCACTAAACATCGCTGAATCACCGATGGTCAGCGTCGTACAAAGCATTCGTTAAACGTCGATAGATGTTGCCAAAATGTCGCTAATTCTTGCAACTTCTACCGACGATTAGCGAATTCTCCTGCGTCGCTACATTTTCGACAAAAGTCGATAAACGTCGCAAATTTAGCGACGTGTGAACGTCACTAAGAAACGTCGCTGCAGCGACGTTTTCGCTGTCAGCGACTTGAATTAACGCGACAAACCGAAAACATCGCTGAAAGTTTTTAGCGATGTTTTCTAACATTTTTAGCGACGTCTTAGGGCATCGCTAATATGTGATATTCTGGTAGTGTTAGTGCTATCATAAGTGAAACAGTTGTTTTTAACAAAGTTAACTCCATATCCATTATCTTCCAAGAAGATTGTGCTTCATATTTGTAACAAGGTAAACATTTTTAATGCAAGGGTAAGGAGGTGAGTCGATATTACCATGTCCGATGATGCAACCACTTAAGTTATTATCGAAGGATACGTGTCCTTCCTTCTTCATCGATATCGTTCCAAAAGGTGAAGCATCTTCGATCATATGCCGTGAGCAATTGCTATTATGGATCTACTTGCTTCTAGCATGCTATGGAGGGTTCACCTACAACACAAGTTGAAGATGAAGACTTTGTTATCCAGAAATGTTTGGGTCCTTGACTGTTAGTTTTAGGAACCCATTTTAGCATTCTCATGTCAACATACTTTCTCATTTGACAGTAATGAGATGTATGTCCAAGTAAACCATAATAGTGGCACATGATAGATGTTATAGGTTTAGGAGAAGATGAGTGAGTGTTTTGAGTACGATGAGTTCTAGCATGATTGTCATGGTGATGATAGTAAAAAGCATGATATGATATGTTCGTGTTTTTCCTTACAGAGGGTCCTCTTTGTGTGTGCATTTGTTGGGGATATGACCAATGTGGTGTGTTCATGTGAGTGCGACTCTTGTAGCTAGTGTTGTCATGTGTGTTGGTGTGTATTTGATTATGACATCGTATATTTGTGTAGGCCATATCTCTATCATCTTGTTTCTTGGTTTTTGCAAGAAGACCATTGTATTTAATAGAAGTTGCATATTCTCTTTTGTTTGCAACAAGTGTCTTGTTCTTAGCAATGTCAACATTCTTTTTCTTTATGACGTCTAGAGCTTCTTGGAGCTTTAGTCGAAGAAACTCAATCTCATCAGTGTCAGAAGTAGGAGATTTTTCTTTTATATCAAAAAAGATATTAGAAAGTCTTTCTATTTCTTGCTTGAGTATCAATCTCTTTGAGAGATTTTCTATGTCTTACTACTACTCCTCGAGAAAGGGTTTTCATAGCTAGGGAATACTTTAGGACTCGTCAGCGAGGCAGTCGCACAAGGTGAGCCCTAACCCTAGCTTGATTTGTTGCTATTTTATGTGTGATGTATTTGAAATTGTTGTGAGGACAACTAGAGATGGATCTCCAATTAAGTTTACCATACTCTTGTTTAGTATGATGTATTTGAAATTATTTTTGTGGAACTTCAAATTAGAGTATGAACTACATATTCTATTCCTTATATTTTCCTCTTAGTAACTGAAACTTATCAGTTTCTTGGAATTTAATGTTGTTTCTTTAACTTAAGTTGCAGTCACTCATTTATGGAAGAACAGGATGGGAAGATGAAATTGCTAACATAGCTAAAAGCATTGTGAATGAACAAAATCCAATACAGTAAGTACTCTTATCCTTGTATAAATCTTGTGCTAAATGTTTGTGGAACCGTCTATATCTATGGTGGGCAGTGAAAAATTGTTGCCAAGATTGCTTATGTTTTCTTTTCATTGACTCAAGGAAAGAATCAAGAAATTGATGGTGGTTTTCTTTTAAAGGTTATATGTCATCCGTGGCAAGCATCATCTCCTCTCTGGTATGGGTGGTGGTGAGCGCATGTCCTCTCTACTCTGATTTGATGATAATCTGAGTAATATGTTTATAACAACAGCATTGCAATAATAAAAGAGAGAGGTGAGGACAAGAAGGACCAAGCCATTCATGGGCGGAGGGTGGGCTGGGCTACCCCGGGCTACAGCCCGGGGTCAAAAAAAAAAAAAAAAAAAATTTTTTTTTATAGGCCCATGCGCAAGCACAGCAGCTGCACAGCCTTTCCCCTCTTTGACTCTTTCCTCCCGAGTAAACCCCTCTTTCCCCACAGCAAGTAAACCCCTCTCTTTCCCCTCTTTCCTCCCGAACAGCTGCACAGCCCCTTGGGCCTTGGCGACTCTGAGACGGGCGACTCCGAGTAAGCACAGCTTCACAACCCCTCTTTCCACCCTTTCCCCTCTTTGACTCTTCCCCTTGCCGACTCCGAGTAAACCCCTCTTTCCCCTCGTTCTTGTTTCCCGAGTTCCCATCTTTCCTTTATTTTGGATCAAAATTTTAGGGTTTCATTTAATTTCGATCTGATTTTTTTTCTAGGTTTTCTTGTGAGGACAACGCTGAGACGGGCGATTTAATTAGTACTTAATTTTTCTCGTGTCCTCCACGCTGAGACGGGCGCACGGGTACGCAAAGGCCAGAGGAAGAGCGGCCATCCTTCAAGCTCCCCAGCCCCAGGACCCGAAGGTGAAGGTCTTTCTTTTTCTTCTTTTTTCTGTTATAGACTTATAGTGTCTCCCTGTCTGGGTGGGTAGTGTATGTCAGTATGTGCTAATTTTACATATCAATGTGCTAAAGTTTTATGTGATAAATTGCTAATGTTTGGTATATTACTGTAAATTCTCTAATAGGTTATACACTATAAAGTCTATAATGGAAACTCAAGGAAACAAGAAAGGAAAAAATATTTTTTCCTTCTTTAAACCAAGGGACGCCAATCTTGATATCCCAGATAGTATCGACCAACATCCTTCCAAAGTTCAAAGAGTTGAAATTGATATTAGTTCTCTTGAACGTGATCCGGGTATTCGTATTCCGATATGGCAACATCCTGTCAACCAAATAGATGAAATCAGACGGGCTTATATAAAAATGGGGCCATATCAACCTAATTTGCATGTGTACCCGCGATCCGAATCAGGACAGCAATATCGTCGGTTTCAAAGCTCTTGGTTTAAGCAATTTTCATGGTTAGAATATTCTCCTTCGAAGGATGCTGCATTTTGCTTTCCGTGTTTTCTTTTTGAAAACAAAAAGGCTCGTTATCCTGCATTTACTACTGAGGGATTTAGAAGCTGGAAAAGAGTAAATGATGGAAATAGTTGTTCATTGTTGATGCATATGGGAGGTCCTACTTCACCACATAATATTGCTGTTCGTTCTATTGATACTTTAATGAATGTTACTCAGCATATCGATAAAGTGATGAATGTGCAAACTTCGGGAGAGGTTCAAAAGAACCGATTGCGTCTTATGGCAACAATTGAGAGCATTCGATGGCTTAGTATGCAAGCATGTGCTCTTCGAGGTCATAATGAATCCTCATCTTCCAATAATCGGGGTAATTTTATAGAAATGATAAGACTTATGGGAAGAATGAATGTTGACATTGATGGTGTTGTCTTAGAAAAAGCTCCACAAAATGCAAAGTATACCCCTCCCCGATGATTCAAAAGGAGATTTTGCATATTTTTGCTAACATGGTGAGAAATAAATTTGGGTTTGGAAATAACTTGGATATTTATATGTTGAATATTTATGTAGGTTTTGTGTCTGCTAATGCTGCTTCCTTAATGGCCCTTGTGGATGTGCCCCCAAAAGAGAAGGAAATCATATCAGTATTTTCATCTCTTCTGTTGTATTTTGGACATGTATTTTGGAGGCTTGGATATTTTCATCTATTTGTTTTCAGCTTTATTTTTGCGTATTTTGGAGGCTTGGATATTTTCCACATTGCAGTAGAAAATGCCTTGTGTAAGGAGAAGAACTTTGGCTTTGTCTCACTGCATGCTGTTTTATTGACTGATAATGTTCAAATGCATGTTGTTTCTTATCCCCAGCTATTACACTGGCTCTGTCTCAATGCATGCTATTTTTGTATTTTTGTAGAACATATTTTTGGTTGTTTAATCAAACTTCTCCAAGGAGAAGAACTTTGGCTCTGTCACTTGTCCCTGTTAATGTTCAAATGCATGTTTCTTGTCCCTGGATATTTTCCACACTGCAGTAGAAAGTGCCTAATGGAAGGAGAAAAACTTTGGCTGTCTCTATTGTTCTTTGATTTAGAAAGGTATCACTAAGCTCTTGCAGGTGTCAAAGTTTTGGAGACTCATGAGAAAGAACTAGTTATTGAGCCTGGTGTCCGATGGGCTGGGAACTGCAACATTTCTGTGTGTCTGAAGTTGTTCTCTTTTAAAGTGAAAGTGCAGGTTAGATATAACCCACAATTTCATCTTGCTAATGTGGATTTTGTTGTTTCAAGTACATTAGGTGCATCTTTTGAGATGTTTTTGTGTTTTCAGATGTTTGATCTGCAGATGTTTTTGGCACCACGTATTACTCTAAAGCCACTAGTGCCAAGCTTTCCGTGCTTTGCCAACTTGACAGTGTCTTTAATGGAAAAGGTAACTTAAGTGAAGTTATTTCTGTTTATGTAAATATGTTTAGTAATTTCATAAAGTTCTCTCTTGCCAGAGTTTTTATGCCTTTTTTATGCTTCCAGGTTCAGTACCTCTTTTGAAGGAACTTGTCCACAAGGCTGCCAATGAGACCCTGGTATGTTTCCTACTCATAAAGCCATTACATTATTGTTACAGTTATGAGAATGGTTCCAGGTTCCAGGTTCATTTTTGCTTTTTTTTTATGCTTCCAGGTTCATTTTTTTAATGAACTTCTGGTCATATTTTCTTGAAAGGCCAAAGTAACAATGTCTTGAAATTTTGGAGTTCCTTTTGCTGGAATTTTGGCTGAATTTTCATTTTCCTGGTATGTTCCCTACTCATAAAGCCATTACATTATTGTTACAGTTATGCTTCCAGGTTCATTTTTGCTTCTTTTTTTATGCTTCCAGGTTCATTTTTTTAATGAACTTCTGGTTATATTTCCTTGAAAGGCCAAAGTAACAATGTCTTGAAATTTTGGAGTTCCTTTTGCTGGAATTTTGGCTGAATTTTCATTTTCCTGGTATGTTCTCTACTCATAAAGCCATTACATTATTGTTACAGTTATGCTTCCAGGTTCATTTTTGCTTTTTTTATGCTTCCAGGTTCATTTTTTTAATGAACTTCTAGTTATATTTCCTTGAAAGGCCAAAGTAACAATGTCTTGAAATTTTGGAGTTCCTTTTGCTGAAATTTTGGCCGAATTTTCATTTTTTTTCAAATTTTGGCTGAATCGCATGAGACCCACCATCCCAACTTGGTCTTTCCTTTGTTGGTTGTATACTTCAGTTTTGTTCTCGTTGATGGATTTCCAGAAAATAAAAATTTATAAGGTTATTATTAAGTAGCCCCCCTCGGTGATAGTCCTGGCTCCGCCCCTGAAGCCATTGTGAGTCCGAGTGAAACCACCACCAGCTCATAGCACATAATAATCATAGGCTTTCCTAATCCAAGATTGGTCTGGTTTTTCTACGTCCTTCCAGGAAGTTCTTCAAGAAACGTGTCGTCGCCAATAAATCTGTCCCCTCCGCGGAGGCGGTAATAATAGCCACTCCTTCCACTCCATCCCTGAGAGCGTTCGCCAGTTTGCTCCTCCTCGAGGGAGTACGTACCGGCATCAGGTCCCACTGATACCCAATTCCTTCTTTCAAAGGCCTTAGCTAAATTTCTCCTATCCATCCACAAATTGTGAGGCTGATGGTGTTCTACATGATCATGTGGAGGAAGCCAAGAGCCATCGTTGCTACCGTACTCTCCAGTACCCGAACTTTGTGAGTTTGATTGACTGACACACCTTCAGTCATTTCGTCTATCCGTTCATTCTCTTTCTATTTATATGTTACTTTTAACTTCGTTACGTCGTGGTTATGTTTCGAGTAAGTGGTTGGTTGTAGCCTATATTGCACAAATAATCTCGAGGCAATCTTGATCATCCATCATGATCCAACGGTGTTGATAAAATACCCAAATTTTAGACTCTTCTCGCGACCATATATTAGGCGGTATACTTTTTGTACATTGAAACTCCCATATTAGGTTTTGACTGCTAAGTGATATACTGGACGAAATATATTGAGAGGTATACTGTCTAGTATACTGCCAAAAAGTAAAATAAATAAAAAAAATTCATGAGTAGATTCTAACTGCTTAGCGGTATACTAGCTAGTATATTGGACGGTATACTATCTAATATACTTGCAACACTGATACGTTCATGGCAGTCCCCTAATACTGGTTCAGATCGAACCCCTTTTGCCGCCAACGACTTCCAGAGTGTCTTCGACACACAGATAGTACTCGCACTTCGGAATATTCTCCACATAGATTGCGACCTCACTAACACCAACACTTAGAAATATATTTGCTTCACAAGTTAATGTTCAACTCAATCTCACTCTTTTTTTTTCCTCGACCCCATTAGAAATAGAGATTCATGAGACTCACAAACTAACATTGGATCCATATATAAGAGATGGGCGAAAAATCGCTGCTAGATTCGAGCATGGGCCCAGTGTTCCCCATCACAACTTTTACAAATTCCGGCCCATTATAAAGGGACGGGGGAGAGAGAAGGAAAAGGTGAGACAGCGTTGGAATTATTTGATCACTTGGTGATCAGAAGGCTTCGTTGGTTTCCTCGTGGGCGTGTGCAGAAGAAAGAGGTGGTGATAGCTCACGAACGTCAGAGACGTAGATTCTCTCCTCTGCTGCCAACAGCAAATTTGACCTGCATTTGGCAACGGTTAATAGTATGAGGGAATCAATGCTTGCAGCAGATCAATTCTCATGAGTGATGGGCATGAAAGCAGCAAAGTTTTCGATATGGGCAATCATCAAACCTTATATGGAGAGGGGATGGGCCATGCTTATGATCTTAGGCATGCGTGGAGGCCAACGTACTCGCCAGATATGGAGTGTTTTGTTGTTCGTCAAGCTTTCTTTGTTTCTACGCAATATGCCTGAAAGAACTTTAATGCAAGGTGGTCATGCCGATATCTAGTTCTTGTTATTGCCGGGACACAATTTTTCGATGGAAAACTGAGAATTCGTAACAATTGTAAAAACAATCATTAAAGTTTTCGATATGGGCAATCATCAAACCTTATATGGAGAGGGGATGGGCCATGCTTATGATCTTATGCGTGCGTGGAGACCAACGTACTCGCCAGCTATGGAGTGTTTTGTTGTTCGTCAAGCTTTCTTTGTTTCTACGCAATATGCCTGAAAGAACTTTAATGCAAGCTGCTCATGCCGATATCTAGTTCTTGTTATTGCCGGGGCACAATTTTTCGATAGAAAACTGAGAATTCGTAACAATTGTAAAAACAATCGTTATTACGTAGCACTTCACAAAAGGTACGTAACAGAAATTTCACTAATGCAACACATCACAAAAGGTGCACAGATTTCTACCAACGCGAACATTTCACCGAAGGTGCGCTAATAGAATTCTGATAAACAAATATTGCAACACTTGACAGAAGGTGCACAGATTTCTACCAACGCAAACACTTCACGGAAGGTGCGCTAATAGAATTTTGATAAACGAAGAAGATGACAAGCGAAAGTTAGAAAAACTCCTGCTGGGGTGAATGATCACCGTTGCTCAAAGCTTTATTCGTCCCACACGAATAGCTTCCAGGAACCAGCAAGTTCGTCGGGGAACTTGGAACACTCTTGCTCTTCTGACTCCTCGGATGAACACAAACTCCCGTGCAAAACTCAACGCTGGTACAATACCTCTTCTCTCTCACAGCTTCTAAACACTTGTAAACTTTATGTCTACTACTTGTTTATGAGTCCTTTTTGTGAGAGAGAAGGAGGAGACCTTATATAGGCCCCTGCAACAACTGTCCGGTTAGCACAATGTTAGGGACGTAGTAATAACCACCCCGAACATGGAGCAACCGCTCAGAACATGCAAAGACACGTTCTGCCCGCAAGTTGCGCCACTCGCATAACCAGCGAAATTTGCACTTTTACACACACAGCCATTTTACGCAACCTGCGCACAATACGCACTCTACGCACACTGCGTACGCTGCGCACACTGCACACTCTACGCACACTACGCACACTGCGCGTACTGGACTGCATAACTGGGCCGGCGTAACTGGGCCCGCGTAACGTGGTCGCGCAAGTGGCTCGCGCAACGAACGCAACTTAAGCGCACTATGTGCCTAGCGACGATGCTGACGTGCTCAGTGCAAAGTGCGCCAACAAAATGTCACATTATGCCTCATGAGCCCTTGAGCCCGAGCCCGAGTCCGAGCCCGAGTCCGAACCTGAGTCCGAGTCCGTGTCCGAGTCCGAGTCCGAGTCGCTAAGCCCCTATGGGGCTTATCTCCTATGGAAATAAATTTCCCAAGAGCGAAAAGCTAGAAGCTTACCATGGAGCCTTATTCTTACCTCTTAGTAAAATCACCCATATGGTTTCCACCTTTGGGTCACCACCAATGTGCACATCCCAACAATACATAGAAGCCTATATATGTTGAGATACCACATGATGCATTTCTGATGTGGGACTAAAACTTCACTAAGCATGTAGAGAACAAGTTCTCTACATATCAAGAATACAAATGCCCCAACAATCCCCCACATATCTCAATATATATGGGTTCGAGTGTTCCCCACAGTGACTGTCCATCATGCATTAGGAGAGATGTCGCGATGACTTGAATCTTTCCGCATGGGTTAAACAACAGACTATAATACAAGAATGGACTAAGCCTTGAATTCTGCATCATAGCTGAAGTTGTTCCCACTCACATAATGTAGTCACATGTGCTTCTGGCTATGCATATTAAAGGCCCTGTGCCAGCCTGGTTTCAGTGTATATTTTTTGGGCGTCTACAAGTTTACCCTCAAGAGACGACCTGATATCTCTGTCCATACACTATAGGTGAGTTCATTATAAAGAGACATGGCATGGAACGCTTTACACTCCCCTTGGGGTGCTACGCCGCTATGACATGGCCCGAAGCCAAGGCATTACCCCTCCCAGGGAATCACCCCATATCTGGGAACCTTTGTAGTGTCATACTACTGTAGCATGAGACAACTGCCTCTTTGTAGTGCCAAACTATCCAGCATGAAACCTTAGGCTCCCTTACGGTGTTACGCCGCAACGACATTGTCACGACCCGCACCCTAGAGTAAGGGTACGAGAAGTGGGTACGTCCAGCCTACGCCGCAGTGTCGACGGTAGAACGCTGTCCTAGGACACAACATCTAACAATATAATGCTAAGATGTTTATTCTCCCCGAATGGGGGTGACATAGCACAATGTAAACCCAATCACAACTAAGGAAGAAAAAGCACGATATGATATAGAACTCAAATGAAATACAGATGATCAGAAGAGTCTAAGTGTCTAAGATAACATCTCAGCAAACATCCAGAATACAAGGTCTCAACTACAGAGTATGAAAGAATATATACAATCCAGATCTCAAATGACAGAAATAGAGCCTAACTAAACTAGTCCCAAGACAACATAAGTAAGATAAAGCCTAACTAAACTAGTTTAGGCAGTAGGGGTAATGTCACCAGCTAGAGCTGGGTCCTCCTGAGAGTCCAGCTCACAAGTGTCGTCTAGGACTGTCCCGTAGAAGGTGTCAACACCAGCCTCATCCTCGTCCTCTGTAAACATTCAACGGTGCCCAATCAGGACGGAGCAAGCAGAATACATCTCAACAGTTCATAGCAGGTTAGAAAATATAATCATGCAGTAAAGTCGGATACAGGAAACTGAAAGAAAGTACAGAATGTAAACAGAGAGAGAACTGTAATAGAAATATCTACTGTAAGTAGAGAACTAACAGTGGCTAGTGAGTCAGAGTAAAATATAAACATGTGAATGGCATAGGAGTTTCTGATGAGACACTACGGAGGTGATCAGATTGTAGGACCGTTGAGCTCCTCTAGAGGAGGGTGAATAGAGTGTGTGTGTGTGCAGCGAAAAATAATTACCAATTAAAAACTTTAAGAATAACTATGGCAGTAAATTAGAGACAGTAAATAAATACAGCAAGAGATAGAGAGATCAAACTCAGTGACATAGCGATATATACTGGTATCCCTCTGAGAGGACTAATCCAGTCTCGAGTACTCTTGCTCGATGTTAATCCACTATGGCACAAGCTAAATGAGATCTTACAGTCTCTTACAATACCGTGCTTGGTGACAAGTGCACGACCAACTTCACTACACCGTGCTTGGTGACGAGCGCACGACCGGCTCCACAACAGGATAGTTGCTGAACTTGGAACGACCTCTTTACAACTCTTGGACACCAAAAACTCTAAATCAACATAGATATTATTGGCTTTTGGCTAAGAGATGTATAGGTATAATTTGAAAGCTTTAGAACGTTTTGAAAATACTTGAAGATTAGAGAAGAGAAGATGAAGAGTGAATGAATGATTTGAAATAAAAAAAACTCTCTTCTATTTATAGGTGTTTTTTGGGACCGAACTCGGACAGAGTTCGGGCAGAGTTCTGATGCAAATATTTCGCATAGAGACGTTGCTCGCAGATTTGGAGGAAACTAAACTTTTGAATATGAACTGACCGAACTCGGGCAGAGTTCGGACCGAACTCGGGCCGAACTCGGTTTTGAGTTCTGTCAAGGAAATTTCAAAATATTTGTCAAAAAGCTGTTTGTTAAAAAATAATATGAAATACTTTGTAAAGATGAAATGTAAATAGGTAGGCGTTTTTAGAAAATTGGACTGGGATAAACCTAAGCCAGTATTACCTATTTGATTTTACAATATAAATCCTAGACTCAATAAAAAGTAAAATACAGAATAAACTGTAAAATGACTCAAACGAAAATCTATTGAATATTTTGCTTGTTGATGCAGTACAACGTCCGTTGATATTGATTTCACATGTAGCCTGAAATGATTAGCAGTAGTTTGTATATTTTTGTGTATTGACTAAAGTGCGTGTTGATTATCAAAATCGGGTGTGACCATGGAATGGGCCAACAATCTCCCCCATTTTGATAATTGACAAACTTTGAGTCTATACCAAAAATATACCTTAAAAAATAGAATAAAGAAAATACCTGAGATGATCGGTTTTGTTTTGTTTTGCTTTTATGTATAGCTCTTCTCCCCCTTTGTCAATATAAAAATGACTTTGGCTCCCCCGTAAAGTGTGAAGCCAACAATAAAAATAGAAGACAAAGTGAAGCTTAAAGAGATACATGAGCACAGCATAAACAACTAATATGGAAAGAAACAACTGATAATACTGAGAAAGTCTCACTAATAATCCAAAGTACAATCATGAAATACTAAAATGTCTAACTAAGAAGTTTAGACATAAAAAAAATCAAATCAGAAGATCATCATTTAACTACTATCCACTAGCCAATAGCTGAGTCAGCATCACATAGTCGGATCATCACCGCCAGGGGCCTCTGGAGGAAAGTAGGCTGTAGTAGGGTCGAAGTACTGAAAGGATGCCTCGTCTCCGAACCGAGGACCAGAAAAGTCTGGGTGAGGCAGAATGGTGACCGAACGAACTGGATCATGAGATAGGCTGTAGTGGAGATCCGCAAGCCCGTTCTGTAACACCGGGCCTGATAAATGTGGCAAAACTTCGAATCAAGGTAGCTTTGATGACGTTGCGCAGAAACAGCAACAAAATCATCAAAGCGCTGGTAAAATCCTGGATCGAATCCCGGAGCAGGGGCTGGAGCAGGAGCAGCATCATGATGAGGAGCCTCAGCATCTGGAGCAGGCTGAGCTCTAGGTGGCAGAGGTGGAACAGGAAATCTACGTGATCTGGTAAGCTCAACTGGAGTGGAGGAGTATTCACAGGTTTGAAGATCAATTTCAAACCGGCAGAAGATAGAGGCCAGGTGCATAGGGTACGCCAGATTGCGTCCTGTATTTTTGCAGTTCAGCATCCAGGCCATCATAGTCTTTGGAATAGAGAATGAATACTAAAGTGAATGTGGTACAAGGCAGAAAGTTCTAAGAAAGTAACTTCATCAGTGGATCCTTTCTTAGGAAGGAGTACAGAGAAAATAAGTCGATGAAGTTCATAAAAATTTTGGTTCAGATTTTTTGAAAATACCCTACGAGGAACAGGATTTGGATGACAGATTAGTTCCTTGAAGGAGGCAAGGGTGACATCTGCAGAAAATTGAACATGGTTGATATCTACTAGTGCTTCACCAATATCAGGAATATGAAAGAATTCACTAATATCAGTAGCACTAAACTCTAGTTCTTGCCCAGCAACGCAAGAATAAAAGTTCCCGTTTGGTTTTACTTGCAAGTTACAGTAAAACATTCGGACAGCATTGTCAAAGATATTTTCTGCTACTTCGAAGAAATCTCGGTAGCCTAAGTGGTCGAATGTCGGAGCATACTCAAAAAATATAGTAAAATTGACAAAAGCTACAAAACAGATTTTACGACCAGAAAAAGAGTCAAACCAGAGATCAGAGTACTCTTTGTCAGAAAATAAAGTTGAATCATAGTCCTCTGATCCTACTGGTCGTGCTGGACTAAATAAACTGGCTGGGGTATAATCAGAAGAAGAGGAACCAGCTTGGGAAGTTGATCCTCATTGATGCTTAGTAGCCATGAGAAAAGAAGGAGAAAAAAGTGAAGTACCTTTTTAAAAAGGAGAAAGAACAAGATTTGGAACATCCACCAGATCTTCTAGAACTCTTGCCAAGATGAAGGAGGAAGAAGTTTTGGAGAGGGAGGAGATGATTCCACAAAATTGTGAGTGAAAAGGAATGGTAAAAGAGTGGCATTTATAGAGGTTAGGGCCGGCTGTTCTGTTCTGAAATTTAATACAGCGCCGACCGAACTCGGCCTGAACTCGGTCAGAGTTCGGTCACTTGTATTCCCGAGACAATAAAGGCAGTTTTGGTAATTGAAACTTAACTTTATGAATTTGACTTCTCAATTTAGTAACATTATTTATTTTGGGTTAGCAGTAGGGGTACTGTCCCAGCTAACGGAGGTTCACCGGGGAACTCTTAAGTACCGCGTCGCTTCGACCGTAGTCGTGGTGACAGACAGACCCTTTTTAGGCTTGTTCTCCAAAATAATTTATGTTAGACAAATTTAAAAGTTTCAAGTCATAAAATTTATTTTTAAAATACCGTACTACATTATGAATCTAAAAATTCAAGTATACCGAGCTCTCGTCTCATTATGTTAAACCGATCCTCATCCAATGGTTTTGTGAATATGTCTGCTAGTTGATGATCTGTGTCAATGAATTCTAAGCAGATATCCCCGTGTTGCTGATGATCACGTAAAAAATGATGGCGTATCTCTATGTGTTTTGTGCGTGAGTGACAGATAGGATTCTTAGTCAGATTAATGGTGCTAGTATTGTCACAATAAATAGGAATCTTAGTGTAGTGCTGTCACGACCCGCACCCGGATATACGGGTACGAATACGTAGGCCACGTCCAGCCTACACCACAGTATCGGCGGTAGAGCGCTGTCAAGTATACTATACTAACTACTATATCTAAAGATCCATAACTAGAAATATACTCGTGTCACATCACGAAAACTAAGGAAGATAAGACAAGAAATAATAACAATATCACTAGAACAACTAGAATCTACAAAGATCATAAGACTGGAAAATAAAGAAGGAACAACAAGAATAACTAAGGATAACTACCAGACAACTCACATAGAAGAATAGTGAGATCCACCTCAGCTAGCAACATCATGAAGTCCAATACTGAGGGCACAACTACTCCTAAAATTTTGTCAACATATCCAGTCAGGATGGAACGAGCACAAATCTCAAATAACAGTTCTAATTAGACGATATTGAAAATGTAGTAGTAAATAGAGAGAATATACAAGAAATCATGAAATGTACATGTGAGTATCATGGCAAGATAAGCTGTAAATCTAGAGCTAGAACAAGGCAAGTAAAACTGATCATGGCATGTACAACAATCAAGAATCATCTATCTAAGTGTGTGAGTAATAGCTACAATATGTGGCCGGCTTGGGTCTGCACAAGGTCATGATCTAGCCAACCATACGTGTGGTATATGATTGGCATTCACAAGGTTCACAAGATATACAAGGCAGGTATTGACCACACATCTACACTAATTCTCCCCGTCCCCGACCAGTATAGTGGATCCAACCATGACACATTATGACACGCGATTCTCCGAGAGGGTAGCTAGCCTTCGCAGGAATCGTGTCTATACAATGCACAAAGAATAAGAAAGACTTGCACAAGATATACCAAGGAAAGCAAGGAATAACATCTCATGACGGGATCCAGAGAAATACCAATCCGTGTGAACAATGTGTCAAGAGAACAAGGGTATCTACACTAAATACAAGAAACATAGACGATATCATAAAACAAAAATATTATCAGAGAATGTACTCTCCTGAGATCTGGTGGAATATGTCAACTGAGTCCAAGAACAGTGTCTCGAGGACCTATAGGTGGAAATACTGTATCAATATAATGATTTGAAAGTAAAATCAAGTCATATTAAGTCAAATAGGTCACAAGAAGTCAAAACAAGTCAAACTAGGTTAATCTACGTCAAGGGTTGACTTATAGTTGACTTTTGGTCAACTGGTCAATTCTAGGTCAACTCTAGGTCAAACTTGACTAACGTTGACTAACAGTTGACTTTGGGTCAACTGGTCAACTTTGGTCCAGTTCTAATCAATTTTATGCTACGGCTGACTTCCGGTTGACTTTTGGTCAAAATAGTCAACTGTGGTCAACCAAGGTCAAAACTAGTCTAACCTAAGTCAAATGTTGACTCTACTTTGACGTTCAGTCAAAGTAGTCAACCATGGTCAAACTGGGTCAAAGCTAGTCTCTACAAACATCTACAGGGTCAACACATTCAATTTCAGTGATTGTGAAATCACTAGAATCGATGGATCTCGAAATACCACAAAAGGAGAAAGATTATAATAATAGGATAAAAACCTACAGATGTTGTCGGATGGTGAAACAACCATCACCAACGTGTCCAGAATGGTCAAATCAACTAGAATAGCATGCCCATAAGTCCAATTTGGATACAGGGGCAAAAAGGTAATTTTGAGTCAAAACGGTGTCCGTGTCGGACCCGCTTTGTACCGAAAAAAATGTGCAAGAATAATAGTCTACCAAACCTAACAAATTATATGTCCATGAATCCAGAATGACGATGCGAACCCAACGTTATATCCAGAATTGGATTCCGTTGACCCGATCTCAAACTGGTCCATTGACCAGGATATTGAAATTTCGATTTGCACGGAAAAGCGTGTCGGAGCCAATGTCCTCAAAACTCAGCAAATTATATCTCAACGAGTCCAGAATGACGATACGAACTCAACGGTATATCCGAAATTGGATTCCGATGAGCCGATCTCAAAATGACCTGTTGACTCGGATATTGGTATCCGACTTGCACCGAAATGCGTGCCGGAACCAATGTCCACTAAAACCTAGCAAATTATATGTCAACGAGTCCAGGATGACAATACGAACTCAACAGTATATCCGAAATTGGATTCCGATGAGCCGGCATCAAAAAGTTCCGTTGACCCGGACTGTGGGGCCCGCTTTGCACCGAAATGCGTGCCAGGGTCCACGTCCTCCAAATCTAACAAACTTTATATGAAAACAGGCCAGAACGATGCCACAAGTCTACTGGTGATGTCAGAAATTGAATCCGGAGTCCCGGGTTCAAAAATAGAATTTTACAAGTGCAACACTAAGAATTCGAACGACCAACTTTGGAGTCGAATTCGACCGACCTAACAAGCTCAAACTGAAATGAAATCTAAAGGGGGCAGGAAGAGGGTTATACCAGCTGCGCACAGGAACTGGTGCGCGCCAACCGGAGCAGCGATGGAGGAGATACGAACTGACGAAGTTGGCTCCACAAAACTGTCCAAAAATTACACAATTTAAACGGTCAACTTGGTGGCCGGTTTTGATGTATCAAATGACGAAATTAACGGGCGAAATTTTAGGAGAGTGAAGGTGGATATACCGAGATTGAGACGGAGCGAAGAATCACCGATCCAACGGTCGAATTTTTCGAAAAATGTGAGCGAAGTTGCTGCTCCGAAACGCGAATTCTAAAATTTTTTCCGCGCGCGCGTCGACGGAACTCCGTGCAAAACGTACGAAACGCCTAGACGGCGCATCCCGGAGGACGTTGGCCGCCACAGGGTGGTGCCTGGGGGTCGCCCGACCAGGGGTGCCGGCCACGGCGACCATGGTCGGCGGCGACGGCGCCGGCAAACGTGGCCGTACGCGCGTGGCCGCGCGCACACTGCTGCGCTACGGCTGCTGCCTGCTGCGGCTGTAATTGCTGCCAGCTGCGGCTGCGCTGCGCTCGCGCGCACGTCAGGGTGGCCCAGGCCGAAGCACGACGGTGGCGACGGCGGCTTTGGTGAAGAGTGGAGGTGGTGGTGGCATGTGGTGATGGTGGTTTTAAATGGTGGTGGTGATGGTTTTAAATAAGAAGAAGAGAATGGAGGAGGAGAGTGGGGAGTCTCAACCATGGCAGGTGGTCGGCCGACCATGGGCTGGTGGAAGTGTTGCTCTTGTGTACGCGAAGGGGGTGCTGCTCTTGTGTAGAGAGAAAGAGAAATAAGTGTGTGTGTGTGGGTGTAAGTGTGTAATAAATGTGAGGGAGAGAGAGGAAGAGAGAGAGAGTTATTAATAGAGTAGAGAGAGAAAGATTTAGAGAGAGATATTTAGATTGGGGAGGGTGTGTGTTCAGGTACAGGGGGTGAGGGGGTTGTGTACTTAGGGGAGAGAGAGATATATGAGTGTGTGTGTGTGTGTATAAATATATAAAGAAGTGAGAGAGAGATATTTAGAGAGAGAGAGAGATAGTGATATTTGTGAGAGAGAGGAGTATAGGTCGGCTGAGAGAGGGGGTATGGGCTGGTAGAGAGAGGGGTGTTCTCTTTGTGTGGGAAGTGAGAGAGTAGGAGAGAGAGAGAGTTACATTTTACATATATATATATGTATGTATATATATAAGAGAGAGAGGTAGAGATATTTTAATATAAAATAAACGTATTTTCAAATGGGAAAAATGCAGACACATCTGTGGCACGTATGGACTGTCATGGTAGGGTCCATGCCAAACTGGGTCGAACGTTGGGCCAAGTTTGGACAAAGTGGAAGCCAAGATTTAATTAATATAATAATTTTAAACTATTTAAAATCATGGACGAAATTGGAGCATAAGGAAATTCAGTTCGATGGCGCGCAAGTGACACGTGCCTAGTAGACTCAAAACAGACCAGGGCCATGTATTGGGTCGACTGGATTGGATCGATGTCGGGTCCCGAAATTAAATTGGAAATTAAATCAGGTTTTACGGTAGATAATTAATTGGCCTAAATTGACCCGAAAGTTGTGCGAAGAAAATGAAGCACAAGATGGTGTGCATGAGTGGGACACGAAGGTCCTGGATGAAGAGCGTCTCGAGTAGATCATTCATGAGAAGTTGGTTCCAAGAAAAAGACTAGTCTGGTGCTCCTAAATTAAAAGTCACGGTAACACGCTTATGAGGATCAAGAAAAGAGTGGGAAAAACAATTAATAATTAAATGGTCTAAATTGACCCGAACTTGCGCGAAGCAAAAAGAGTACAAGGGAACAAGTTCGAGTGGGACACGATATATCAACATGAAGATAATCTCGTCTACTACAAACTTCAAGAAGAAAGTTTCCAGAGACTGGCATCTATGATGCTCTAGAAATCCAAGTCACGGTAAAGAGCATTAAATCAAATAGTAATCAAATAATAATATTTATTCAAAATAATTGATTTAAAAAATTTTAAAAAAATAAGCCCTAAATTCAGGGGCTTACAATCCTACCCACCTTATAAAAATTTCGTCCTCGAAATTAAAATCATCCAATAGGTCAAGCTAAAATATGCAACTGCTATGGCTACAGTACAAAATCTGCTACCCTGGTGATCATCTATGTTGTTTCTCTCTACAGGTATTTTGGTTCAGGTTCATCAAGCTTCTTCCATAAAAACTATATCATTTTACCCCTAGAATCTTCATATCAGTAAGAACCTTTACAGATACACTAAAATATAGGTCACCCTCGAGATACGTATATATCAACAATGATTGGCCATCAACCAAAATTTCAATCTCAATAGCAATTTGTTTGTTTCCTTATCCCGTCCTAAGTATCTTTATCCTACTAATCACAAGCTCCATGAAATTATACATTCAAAACCTATTCTTGGCATTGAGCCTTCTCTCTTTTACTCAAGAACTCCTAAATATAAACCTTCAAATCTAAGCACAAGATTCTAGTCCTAAATCCATAGTCACTAAATATAAGATTTCATTACTCCTTCTTAGATACCTTAAAACCAATCTATACTATCAACTAATCATTCTTAATGGTTTCTAAGTCCACTATAGTCAGTCATTCATATCTGTCCTATAAGCTTAACCCAATGAATCCCCAATAAAATATACTCATCACAATCACACATAATAACATATTATAGTTATACTACAGAATCTGTTAACTAGGTTTGGCTATCCAATCATCAAAATAGAAGGTAACAGGGGCCTAAGACTGGGTCTAGCAATTCATATTAATATTCAGACAATGTAAGGGTCAAGCAAGACAGGAAAGATTATCGAAATATTTCTAAGAATAGTACGAGGCCAAACGAAACACATAGGACGTAGTCGAAGTAAAACTCAAGAACCATATACCTACGTAATTATGTCACATGAAGTTACTATCGCGCTAGTGTGCATCTAGCTGCGATTAACTTCCTTGTTCCATAATACAACGGATGGCTGCAGTGCACAGCGGCCACGCCAGATAATATAGGTTCCTGAACTTAACTTGGCTAATATCTTGGAATATTTTCAAACATTTTTTGCAAAATATAGGAGAAGATGTTAGTCAAAATGCTTAGGGAGTGGTCCAAGTAGAATTCGAGAAACATATTTAACCATGATGCCGTTATCTGAAGTCATGCCTCGCCAGTATTTCTCTGGATGCAAACTCTCGATTCTATAATACAAGGATAAATTACTTTTTGAACTTTCCTTGAATCAGTCCATGAGGCACTTTCAACTATTACCGGGAAGGACAAGAAAAATTACCCAAGTGGTTAGCGAAGAAGAGTTTAGTCAAATCATACGAAAGCTGGAACACAAAACAATACTGTCAAGAAATCCTAGTTAGGCTGTAGATAGACAGAGTTAACCAAGACGGGAAAGAATGATGATAAGAATTTGTTCTTGCTCATCCGGTCATCACGAAGGGATCCGATTTAAGATATAATCTGATGACCATATACGTCTTCCTGAGATTATGTTGCTAGAATTTTCGCCACGCCAGTAAGCATAGCTGCAATAAACGATAGAGTCCATAACTAAGGTATACACCCTAAATCATGTCATCTGGAATTCTTACCACGCCAACCGGTATGGCTGCAAGAAAATCCAAATTCCATAACTAGGATGGTATAACCAACATCAGGCTCTACGTCCATGTCGTGCTAGCTAGTATGACTGCGATAAATTCTAAACTCCATAAATAAAGTAGACATTTATCGTTCTCCTCGAATATGTTTATCAGAATATCTTAACTCAATTTATAAAAACTGATTTCAACAAAATCAAAATCGAAGTCAACAACGAACGAACATCCAGATTCAAAATTCAACAACGAATCAAAGATAAGTGGATGGAAACTAGCGGAAATAGATCCCGAGGTAGAGTTTAGAAGAAAATTCTCAGGAGATGTCCAAAGGTACTATCTAGGTCAAGATAAAGAAAATCATTGGAATATAATCTAAAACAATCTCAACCTGATATGAGATTGACAAATCATATTTCCGTCTCAACCTAGAAGATATATAAGTTTAACTTATACCTTCCCTCTGGGGTCCACAAACTCATTCCAAGAAGGAATAAAGTTTGATACAGACAAATATTTCAGAAATCATGATGGACAGAATTGAATGGGAAAAGTTTCGAAAAGTTTAAAATAAGATTTCCAGGGGTCATCCCTAGAATCTACCAAGAGTTCCTAATATGTGACTGAGTATCAAAATCCTAAAATATTCCATGACTCAACCTTAATCCTAGGGCAGGCTCGCAGTAGTACAAATAAGCTCAAGTACTACCACAACTTCGCGTTAATTACAAAGACTGACCTGCATGGGCCACCACTAAAAATGTGTCACGACCCGCACCCGGATATACGGGTACGAATACGTGGGCCACGCCCAGCCTACGCCGCAGTATCGACGGTAGAGCGCTGTCAAGTATACTATACTAACTACTATATCTAAAGATCCATAACTAGAAATGTACTCATGTTACATCACGAAAACTAAGGAAGATAAGACAAGAAATAATAACAATATCACTAGAACAACTAGAATCTACAATGATCATAAGACAGGAAAATAAAGAAGGAACAACAAGACTAACTAAGGATAACTACCAGGCAACTCACATAGAAGAATAGTGAGATCCACCTCAGCTAGCAACATCATGAAGTCCAATACTGAGGGCACAACTACTCCTAAAATTTTGTCAACATATCCAGTCAGGATGGAACGAGCACAAATCTCAAATAATAGTTCTAATTAGACGATATTGAAAATGTAGCAGTAAATAGAGAGAATATACAAGAAATCATGAAATGTACATGTGAGTATCATGGCAAGGTAACCTGTAAATCTAGAGCTAGAACAAGGCAAGTAAAACTGATCATGGCATGTACAAGAATCAAGCATCATCTATCTAAGTGTGTGAGTACTGGCTACAACATGTGGCCGGCTTGGGTCTGCACAAGGTCATGATCTAGCCAACCATACGTGTGGTGTATGATTGGCATTCATAAGGTTCACAAGATATACAAGGCGGGTATTGACCACACATCTACACTAATACTCCCCGTCCCCGACCAGTATAGTGGATCCAACCATGACACATCATGACACGCGATTCTTCGAGAGGATAGCTAGCCTTCGCAGGAATCGTGTCTATACAATGTACAAGGAACAAGAAAGATTTGCACAATATATACCAAGGAAAGCGAGGAATAATATCTCATGAAGGGATCCAGAGAAATATCAATCCGTGTGAACAATGTGTTAAGAGAACAAGGGTATCTACACTAAATACAAGAAACATAGACGATATCATAAAACAGAAATATTATCAGAGAATGTACTCGCCTGAGATCTGGTGGAATATGTCAACTGAGTCCAAGAACAGTGTCTCGAGGATCTATAGGTGGAAATATTGTATCAATATAAGGATTTGGAAGTAAAATCAAGTTATACTAAGTCAACTAGGTCACAAGAAGTCAAACCAAGTCAAACTAGGTTAATCTACGTCAAGGGTTGACTTACAGTTAACTTTTGGTCAACTGGTCAATTCTGGTCAATTCTAGGTCAACTCTAGGTCAAACTTGACTAACGTTGACTAACAGTTGACTTTGGGTCAACAGGTCAACTTCGGTCCAGTTTTAATCAATTTTATGCTTCGGTTGACTTCCGGTTGACTTTTGGTCAAAATAGTCAACTGTGGTCAACCAAGGTCAAAAGTAGTCTAACCTAGGTCAAATGTTGACTCTACTTCGACGTTCAGTCAAAGTAGTCAACCATGGTCAAACTGGGTCAAAGCTAGTCTCTATAAACATCTACAGGGTCAACACATTTAATTTCAGTAATTGTGAAATTACTGGAATCGATGGATCTCAAAATACCACAAAAAGAGAAAGATTATAATAATAGGATAAAAACCTATAGATGTTGTCGGATGGTGAAACAACCATCCCCAACGTGTCCAGAATGGTCAAATCAGCTAGAATAGCCTGTCCATAAGTCCAATTTGGACACAGGAGCAAAAAGGTAATTTCGAGTAAAAACGGTGTCCGTGTCGGACCCGCTTTGCACCGAAAAAAATATGCAAGAATACTAGTCTACCAAACCTAACAAATTATATGTCCACGAATCCAGAATGACGATACGAACCCAACGGTATATCCAGAATTGGATTCCGTTGACCCGATCTCAAATTGGTCCATTGACCAGGACATTAAAATTCCGATTTGTACGGAAAAGCGTGTCGAAGTCAATGTCCTCAAAACTCAGCAAATTATATGTCAACGAGTCCAGAATGACGATACGAACTCAACGATATATCCGGAATTGGATTTCGATGAGCCGATCTCAAAATGACATGTTGACCCGGATTTTGGTATCCGACTTGCACCGAAATGCGTATCGGAACCAATGTCCACTAAAACCTAGCAAATTATATGTCAACGAGTCCAGAATGACAATACAAACTCAACGGTATATCTGGAATTGAATTCCGATGAGCCGACGTCAAAAAGATCTGTTGACCCGGACTGTGGGGCCTACTTTACACCGAAATGCGTGCCAGGGCCCACGTCCTCCAAATCTAACAAACATTATATGAAAACAGGCCAGAACGACGCCACAAGTCTACTGGTGGTGTCAGAAATTGAATCCGGAGTCCCGGGTTCAAAAATAGAATTTTACAAGTGCAACACTAAGAATTCGAACGATCAAATTTGGCGTCGAATTCGACCGACCTAACAAGCTCAAACTGAAATGAAATCTAAAGGGGACAGGAAGAGAGTTATACCAGCTGCGCACAGGAACTGGTGGCGCACCAACCGGAGCTGCGATGGAGGAGATACGAACCGACGAAGTTGGCTCCGCGAAACTGTCCAAAAATTACACAATTTAAACGGTCAACTTCGTGGCCGGTTTTGATGTTAACGGGCAAAATTTGTGGGTAGTGAAGGTGGATATACCGAGATTGAGACGGAGCAAAGAAATCGCCGATCCAACGGTCGGATTTCCCAAAAAATGTGCGCGAAGTCGCTGCTCCGAAACGCGAATTCTGAAATTTTTCCCGCGCGCGGGTCGACGGAACTCCGTGCAAAACGCACGAAACACCTAGATGGCACGTCCCGGAGGACGTTGACCGCCACAGGGTGGTGCCTGGGGGTCGCCCGGCCAGGGGGGGCCGGCCACGGCGACCACGCCCGGCTAGGGGGGGCCTACTGCGACTGCGGCTGCAGCCTGCTGCGGCTGCGGCTGCGCTGCGCTCGCGCGCGCGTCGGGGCGGCCCAGGCCGGAGCACGACGGCGGCGGCGGCTTTGGTGAAGAGTGGAGGTGGTGGTGGCATGTGGTGATGATGGTGATGGTGGTTTTAAATGGTGGTGGTGATGGTTTTAAAGAAGAAGAAGAAGAAGAGAATGGAGGAGGAGAGTGGGGAGTCTCGACCATGGCAGGTGGTCGGCCGGCCGTGGTCTGGTGGAAGTGTTGCTCTTGTGTACGCGAAGGGGGTGCTGCTCTTGTGTAGAGAGAAAGAGAAATAAGTGTGTGTGTGTGTGTGGGTGTAAGTGTGTAATAAATGTGAGGGAGAGAGAGAGAGAGAGAGTTATTAATAGAGTAGAGAGAGAAAGATTTAGAGAGAGATATTTAGATTGGGAGGGTGTGTGTTCGGGTACAGGGGGTGAGTGGGTTGTGTACTTAGGGGAGAGAGAGATATATATGAGTGTGTGTGTGTATAAATATATAAAGAAGTGAGAGAGAGATATTTAGAGAGAGAGAGATAGTGATATTTGTGAGAGAGAGGAGTATAGGTCGGCTGAGAGAGGGGGTATGGGATGGTGGAGAGAGGGGTGTTCTCTTTGTGTGGGAAGTGAGAGAGTAGGAGAGAGAGAGTTACATTATACATATATATATATATATATATATATATATATATATATATATATATATATATATATATATATATATATATGTATATATATAAGAGAGAGAGGTAGAGATATTTTTATATAAAATAAACGTATTTTCAAATAGGGAAAAATGCAGACACATCTGTGGGACGTATGGACAGTCATGGTAGGGTCCATGCCAAACTGGGTCGGACGTTGGGCCAAGTTTGGACAAAGTGGAAGCCAAGATTTAATTAATATAATAATGTTAAACTATTTAAAATCATAGACGAAATTGGAGCACAAGAAAAATAAGTTCGATGGCGCGCAAGTGGCACGTGCATAGTAGACTCAAAACAGACCAGGGCCATGTATTGGGTCAACTGGATTGGATCGATGTCGGGTCCTGAAATTAAATTGAAAATTAAATCAGGTTTTACTGTAGATAATTAATTGGTCTAAATTGACCCGAAAGTTGTGCGAAGGAAACGAAGCACAAGATGGTGTGTATGAGTGGGACACGAAGGTCCTGGGTGAAGAGCGTCTCGAGTAGATCATTCATGAGAAGTTGGTTCCAAGGAAAAGACTAGTCTGGTGCTCCTAAATTAAAAGTCACGGTAACGCGCTTATGAGGATCAAGGAAAAGAGTGGGAAAATCAATTAATAATTAAATGGTCTAAATTGACCCGAACTTGCACGAAGCAAAAAGAGTACAAGGGAACAAGTTCGAGTGGGACACGATATATCAACATGAAGATAATCTCGTCTACTACAAACTTCAAGAAGAAAGTTTTCAGAGACTGGCATCCATGATGCTCTAGAAATCCAAGTCACGGTAAAGAGCATTAAATCAAATAATAATCAAATAATAATATTTATTCAAAATAATTGATTTATAAAATTGAAAAAAATAAGCCCTAAATTCAGGGGTTTACAAGTGCAGATTATAGTCTTCTAAGGTTTGCTTCATCCACAAAATCTGAGCACAACAACGACCTGCGGTGATATACTCAGCCTCAGTAGTTGACAATGCTATAAAATTTTGTTTCTTGCTGAACCAAGGGACTAAGGCCTTTCCTAGGAAATAACATGTGCCACTAGTACTTTTACGGTCCACTTTACATCCCACAAAATCCACATCCGAGTAACCTATCAGGTCAAAGGATTTGGTTTTAGGATAACATAAGCCGACTGTTGAAGTTCCTTTAAGGTATCGGAAGATACGCTTAACGGTACTTAGATGTGATTCCTTAAGATTTGCCTGATAACGTGCACAGATGCAAACACTAAACATAATATCAGGACGACTAGCAGTCAAATATAATAAACTACCAATCATACCTCGATATTTACGCTGGTCGACAGGTTTGCCACTTTCATCAGAATCAAGCTTTGTAGATGTAGCCATAAGAGTCCTGATTGGCTTTACGTTTTCGAAGTCGTACTTTTTCAGTATGTCCTTCGTGTACTTAGCTTGGTTGATGAATGTTTCTTTTGAGTGCTGTTTGATCTGAAGTCCTAGGAAGAAGTTTAGCTCTCCCATCATACTCATCTCAAATTCACTCAGCATATACTTAGCAAAATCTTGACAAAGTTTTTCGTTAGTAGAACCGATATTATGTCATCTACATAAATTTGCACAAGGAGAATATCATCATTCAAAGATTTGATAAACAAGGTAGTATCAACTTTTCCTTTTGAAAAACCATTATCAAGTAAGAAGGCACTTAGGCGTTCATACCAAGCACGAGGTGCTTGTTTGAGTCCATATAGTGCTTTCTTAAGCTTGAAGACGTGATCAGGTTTTTGAAAATCTTCAAAACCAGGGGGTTGTTTCACAAAAACTTCCTCTTTTAAAAAGCCGTTCAAAAATGCACTTTTCACGTCCATTTGAAATAATTTAAAATCATTAAAGCATGCAAATGCACAAAACATGCGGATGGCTTCTAGTCTAGCAACAGGAGTATAAGTCTCATCATAATCAATTTCTTCTTCTTGATTATAACCTTGTGCCACTAGACGTGCTTTGTTGCGTAGAACTTGTCCATCTTCACTGAGTTTATTTCGGAACACTCATTTGGTACCAATTATTGATTGACCAATAGGTTTAGGAACGAGTTCCCAAACTTGGTTCCTCTTTAATTGATTTAGTGTCTCTTGCATGGCATGAAACAAAACTCATCAGAAAAAGCATCATCTATATTCTTAGGTTCTATTTGAGAAAAAATGCTACATTTTCTGCTATTTCAGAATCTTTAAGAGATGAACGTGTACTTACACCTTTAGATACATCACCTATAATGAGCGTTTTTGGATGATCTAGCAAGAATTTTAATGAATCAAGCTTTTGGGTCAGATCTTCCACAGAACTCTTCTTAGTCTTTGCATGTGTATCTTCATCATCACTGTCGCTAGATCTGTGACTATTTAGCTCATCAAAAATAACATTAATAGATTCTTCAACAATCATAGATCTTTTATTAAAAATCCTATATCCCTTACTCTTAGCAGCATATCCGAGAAATATACCTTCATCTACTTTAGAGTCGAACTTTCCTAACTTATCCTTGGTGTTCAGGATAAAACAGCGACATCCAAAAACTTCAAAATAAAAAATGTTTGGAATCCTTCCAAACCAAAGCTCATATGGTGTTTTCTTCGAGATTGGTCGAATTAACACCCTATTGAAAACATGATAGGCTGTACTAACAGCTTCTGCCCAAAAATACTTAGGAAGATTATGCTGATTCAGCATGACTCTAGCCATTTTGCTTAGAGTACGATTCTTCCGCTCAACAACACCATTCTGTTGGGAATTTCTAGGACAAAAAAATTCGTGGTAATATCCACTATCATTATAAAACTTTTTGAAATCAGAATTTACGAATTCGCCACCATGATCACTTCGGATACGAGTAATCATGAAGCCTTTTTCATTTTGTACCTTTTCGCAAAATATTTGAAATTCAAAAATAGCATCACTTTTGTTTGATAAAAAGTAAACCCAAGTAAATCGAGAGAAATTATCAACAATAACAAAAGCGTAGAGCTTACCGCCAAGACTAGCGACTCTACTAGGTCCAAATAAATCCATATGAATTAACTGTAAAGGTCTAGAAGTACTTACAGCGTTGATGGATTTAAAAGTAGACCTATGTGCTTTGTTCTTTTCACAGTCAGTACACACCATCTCTCTCTTGAATGGAATCTCGGGGAGTCCTTTTACCAACTTCTTAGTACTGAGTCGTGAGATAGTATCCATATTTGCATGTCGTAGTCTCATGTGCCATAGCCAGCTTTCATCTAGATTAGCTACTAGGCATCTACCGGCATTATTAGTACTCTCCAAAAAGAAAACATAAATATTGTCTTCTCTAATCCCTTTATATACGGGATCACCAGATAACATATCATATATGGTACATTTATCGTTCACAAAATTGATACCATAACCATTATCAGCCAAATGACTTATGCTTAGTAGGTTATGTTTCAATTCTGTTACTAGACAAATATTTTTTATTACTGGATAAGGAAAAATACCTACAGTACCATTACCAATAATATCACCTCTCAAATTATTTCCGAAGGAGACATATCCTTCTTTCTTCATCGATAGCGTAGCGAATAAAGATGCATCACCGGTCATGTGTCGTGAACATCAGCTATCGCGGATCCATTTGCTTTTAGCATGAGAGGGTTGAGGGTCCACCTACAAGACAAGTAGATGAATCCTTTGGTACCCATTTACTGAAGGGTCCATTCTGATTAGTTTTAGGTCTCCAGAACAAAGTATGATTGTCAACGAGTTTCTTTGCCAAACAATACTGTGATATGTGTCCATGCGTGCCACAATAAGTGCAAGTTAGTTTAGAACCGGATGTGGTCAAAACTGTGTTTACATGCTTGCTTAGTTTCTTGGAGAACCTATAAGTGAAAGCATGATGATAGTCGTGTTTCTTCTGTGCTTTCTTATTTTTAGTCCTCTTAGGTGTATGCTTAACATTAGGACTAAACTTAGGCTGTGTCACAGGTATTGCCTGTTTGCCTAACTTGATTTCTAACTTTTTAGAAATCGCAATAGACTCTTCATATCTAGCAGTCATATATGAGAGTCTTTGTTCTGTAACTAAGTGCTTCTTCTTCTCTATGTCATACAATTCTTGCAACTTGACATAGTCTCTTTCTTTCTTTTCAATTTTGAGGATAGCCTCATGATAGTCTACTTTGAGTTTGCTATCTCTTCCGTGTTACCGGTAGTAGATGTCTCTTTAATATCTTCAATAAGATTGGACAGTCTAGCTATCTCGGTTGTGTATTCCTTAATCTCTTTTCGAGATTGTTTATATTTGTCAAGCACAGTTTTGTGATCTTCAAGTAATTTGCTAAAGGCATTTTCTAATTCATCGAAAGTAAAATCATCATATAGAGGGTTTGAGGATACCTTATCAAATGCCATAAGACAGACATTGGCATTGCCGTAGGGTCTGTCTTCTTCTTCTGTATTACTGGCATCACTTTCATGCCAGATGCTTGTGTTGGCATACTTTCGACCAGTTGTTGCTTTTCTGCTTGATCGTGATCTGTCATATGGACTGCTTTTCTTTGAAGTTGGCAGTCCTTCTTCATGTGCCCTATCTTCTTGCATCCAAAACAAATGGTTTCATCTTCATTGCTTTCTTGGACATCTCTATTCCTTCTGCTTGATTTCTCAAACTTTAGGAATTTTCTGAAGTTCTTCACAAGTAGGGCTTGTTCATCACCACTTGATGATTTTTCATCAGAGTCATTGTATGTTGATTTTCTTGCTTGAGCTTTGAAGGCAATAGACTTTTCTTTTGGTGTTGCTTCTTCAAACTCTTACAAATCAAGTTTATGGGTCATGAGCTTGCCCATCAGTGTTTCCAAGGACATAGTGGTGAGATCGTTTCCTTCAATGATTGCTGTGGCTTTTGGATTCCAGCTCTTGGTTAAAGCCCGCAGCACTTTTCTGATCTTCTCATGATTGCAGTAATCCTTATCAAGAGAATGCAAAGGATTAGTTATATCAAAGAAACGTGTAAACATCTGTGTAATTGACTCACCGGGTTTCATCTTGAAAGATTCATATTCTTGTGTTAGTCTACTAATTTTGGATTCCTTCACTTGGGAAGTACCTTCATGAGTTACCTCAAGAAGTTTCCAAATTTCGTGAGACGTTTTACAGGTTGAAACTCTGTTGAACTCCATTTTGTCAATTGCACAGAATAGTGCATTGATGGCACGAGCATCTAGACTAGCCTTAGCTTTTTCAACTTCAGTGTATTTGTCATAAGGCTTGTCTACAAGCTGGCCTTCAACCACTGTGGGTGCTGGTTTCTTACAACCATCAATGACTATAGACCAAAGATCAAAGTCAAGAGATTTTAAGAAGAAAGTCATCCATGTTTTCTAATAGGTATAATTTGTACCATCAAAAAGTGGAGGTCTATTTGTGGATTGTCCTTCACCGTTGAATATTGATTTTACAGCTGCCATATATACTCTCTGAGGTTTGTTGTATAAGAATATAACCTGCTTTGATACCAATTGTAGGACCGTTGAGCACCTCTAGAGGGGGGTGAATAGAGTGTGTGTGTGTGTGCAGCAAAAAATAATTACTAATTAAAAACTTTAAGAATAACTATGGCAGTAAATAAGAGACAGTAAATAAATACAGCAAGAGATAGAGAGATCAAACTCAGTGACACAGCGATGTATACTGGTATCCCCCTGAGAGGACTAATCCAGTCTCGAGTACTCTTGCTCGATGTTAATCCACTATGGCACAAGCTAAATGAGAGCTTGCAGTCTCTTACAACACCGTGCTTGGTGACAAGTGCACGACCAACTTCACTACACCGTGCTTGGTGACGAGCGCACGACCGGCTCCACAACAGGATAGTTGCTGAACTTGGAATGACCTCTTTACAACTCTTGGACACCAAAAACTCTAAATCAACATAGATATTACTGGCTTTTGGCTAAGAGATGTATAGGTATAATTTGAAAGCTTTAGAACGTTTTGAAAACACTTGAAGATTTGAGAAGAGAAGATGAAGAGTGAATGAATGATTTGAAATAAAAAAACTCTCTTCTATTTATAGGTGTTTTCTGGGACCAAACTCGGACAGAGTTCGGGCAGAGTTCTTATGCAAATATTTTGCATAGAGACGTTGCTCGCAGATTTGGAGGCAACTGAACTTTTGAATTTGAACTGACCGAACTCGGGCCGAACTCGGTTTTGAGTTCTGTCAAGGAAATTTCAAAATATTTATCAAAAAGCTGTTTGTTAAAAAATAATACGAAATACTTTGTAAAGATGAAATGTAAATAGGTATGCGTTTTAGAAAATTGGACTGGGATAAACCTAAGCCAGTATTACCTATTTGATTTTACAATATAAATCCTAGACTCAATAAAAAGTAAAATACAGAATAAACTGTAAAATGACTCAAACGAAAATCCATTGAATCTTTTGCTTGTTGATGCAGTACAACGTCCGTTGATATTGATTTCATATGTAGCCTGAAATGATTAGCAGCAGTTTGTATATTTTTGTGTATTTACTAAAGTGCGTGTTGATTATCAAAATTGGGTATGACCATGGAATGGGCCAACACAGATGAGATACTACTTGGGTATTATTCACATGTCTACTTCTACTCCCCCGTACCCCCAATCAATACACAAGGATCCAGCCAGGTTATGTTATAATCCATGCAATGGCCCACAAGGGGTGATACATGGTAGGCCCAAAAATGGGTGATTCTAGGAATGTCCATAAATGGGTGATTCAAGGAAGACTCTGTGATCATGAGAGTACATGTCACAAGTGATCAATGAACCATGAAGCAAAGTGATACACAATGTAAGTGAAACGCACAGAACATGTAGTATCCGATGCTCCCTGAGGGGATAACATCTCAAGAAAGGATCCATATAGTACTAATCCGTGTGACCAACGTGACAGCATCAAGTAAAGTATTTTAAAGCAGGAGAATAATTCTAACAGGATATGAAGTGATCAGAGAATGTACTCGCCTGTATCCTGAGTATCTGAAGAATATCTACTGTCCGAGGAGTGGTGTCTGTCTCCTATAGAACAGTACAAGTCATTATAAGTCTAAAATGATAATAAGATATATACAATTCAATGCGTTCTAAATGAATCTAGGTCAATCTATCAAGCCCACATCAATTCTAGACTATACAAGTCTAACTAGACTCTATACTGGCATTCAAGCCACACCCATAGGCTAACTACATAGGCAATGAGCCATATCACATATAGGCTAATGCAATCTCTATTTCACATTACACATAGGCAATTGTAATATTTACAATACAATACCACCTTACATATTCACACTAGGCTATATATATATATATATATATATATATATATATATATATATATATATATATATATATATATATATATATATATCACACTCACATTACATATTAACATTCATAGATATTACATATATATATAGGGAAATAGGGAATCAAGGGATAATGTGTGTGTCTCATATGGTACATGTTACATGAAAATAATAGTGTGACAAGAATCTATATATGTGTGTGTTTGTGTGAGGGTGCATATAGGCTAATAGTGTGAGTGTGTGGGTAATATGTGTATAATAGAGCAACAGTAATTAGGTTAGTTCTCAGTTTAGGTAATGTGTGTATGTACCATATTGCACTAGCTAGCCCACAACAGTGTGTTTCAGTCCAGATTTTTAGGGTTTCATATATGTTAGAAAATCAAATAGGAAAAAGTGTCAAAATCAGTGATGTGTGAATGTGTGAGTGAAATCAATAGACAGGGTGTCACATTATGTGTGTGTTCATGTGTCGAGAGAAGAGTGGAATGAGTGAAATGTATGTGGGTGAAAGTATAGGCTGAAAACAGTGTGCTAAACATGTGAAAACAGGATTCAAATCTCAGGTTTACAAATGCAAGTGTCTCTGTTATTTGGAATTAAAACAGTGCCAATTAGGAACATTTCCAGGTTTCAGGATTTGTGTTCTCAGGATTTTAGTTCTCAGGTTAATGACAGTTCATAATAGGTCCCCAACACCAAATCCATTCCCTTGTCATTAACCTAATCTAACATGTAATCTATCTAGCAGTAGCCTAACACATTTGTATAGGAATTAACATTAAAGTTAACATCAAAATTGGTTTGAGAACAAGGAATTAAAATCCGAATTTAAGCTAACCGGACTGTTCAGTTTCAGTCTAAACAGCCCATTCCCATATTCGATTCCCATTTCTCGAGTGAAATCCTAATCTATCATGCCAATACAATCTAGCAATAACTAATACATATATATGAATCTAACCTGTCAATTTAATCAACACAATTTCAGTTTCAACAGGAAATAAATCCCAGACTGTGTATCAGTCAAGGGTTTACATATCCATTCACTCAACCAAAACTCTATTGCATCAACACAAATCGAATCTAACATGTTCATCATTCATCAATTTTGTAGGTGGACCTATCTAGACATGTAACATCATTAAAAAAATCAGTTGAAATCTGGAATTAAAAGTTCAGAAAAATGAATATCAGGCTGTGTGTATCAGTCGCATCAAACAGTCCAACTCACATGTCGAAATCCATTCTATCAACATAAAACCTATTCTAATATGTAACACCAATCTACCATGAAGTAATACACATGATGGTGAACTTAAACATGCAACTTAACATCAGAAATTTAGTTTAAAACTGGAATGAAATCAGAGTATCATCAAACGGAAACATGTATCAGTCCACTTAGGGAATTTCGAATTTGATAAATCAAAACATATTAATATGATAATTGATAGGTTGGTAATTGGAGAACAACAAGTGCTCGTGTCTCCTAGGTAGATTCGTGTCCAACACAATACGACACAGCGTGTGTCCAAGCCACAGAACATGAATCGAGCACTTACAGTGCATGTTCGAAATACTGTGCAGTGCACAAGTACACGCGTGTCGTATACACGACATGACACGAGCTAGGACACGTGCTCATGTCAGTGGGTACGCCTAGGGTTAGTCTAGGTCTGACACACCATGAATCGCACCCTAGTATCGCCGTGTCCGACTTACAAAGCCGTGTCCGAACCCAAAAATACAGACTGAACCAACAGTGTAAAACCTGTGCAGAGTGAATCTCGTGTCCGACACGACACGAGAAGACTTGGGACTTGGGGGAAGACTCGCAGACATTGCCCCCACCCCCTCGTCCAAACTTAGCACGCCACGTAGCTTGTGAAGTGAGCACAAGGCCACGAGTAGCAGGGGATCACTGTACACGCGCGCGCAGGCATGTGCATGAGTGCGACACGACACCAAATCGACACGAGACACGCTCAGTCGAGCAAAAACACAGAAGCCACATCAAAATACAACTTCCTATTCATTTACATTTCAAAATCTCGATCGAAATGTCCACTATGGCATTTCGTCGAACCTGCGTTCGGTTACTGATACGTGTCCGATACGGACACATACAAGACACGAAATGGTGTAAACCCTATTCCTACAGTACAAGGATACCTAGGGCTTGGTGTTTATGCAAAGAAACCCTAATTTCAATGGAGGGATAGAGTTTTACCTAGGTGTGTTCTTCACAACAAAAAGCCTCTTCAAAGGAGATCTCCAAAAGCCACTCAAAGTCTCCAAATTGTTTCAATCTTGGGATTTGACTCCACAAACAGTAGGAGAACGATATTTAGAATACTATGGAAGAAATCTCAATAAAAATGGAGCACTAATGATTAATCTATGAAGAAATAAAAATGAAGGCTCACCTAGTTCTTAGGAAAATGATGGAATATTGAAAAGAGGCACAACTTTCTAAAGAGATACTTTATAGGCAAGGGGGGGTCCTTGGCTGGCCACTAGCTAGGGTTAGGGTTTCTATGGGTGCATCTAAGGCTAGCAATGCATCATGACTATTTGGATGGCCTAGAATCTAGGGCTCCTTCCTAGTCAAGTTGAAATCCAATCACTTAGCTAATCATGACTTAAACCTATTTAACCAATGCTAACTAAACTCAATGTGACTAACTAGACTAGCTATGACTAATCTAGGTTAGGTCCAATCTAGGTTAGGCTAACCTAAACCACATGGCAATCAATTAACTAGTATTTAAATCATACAATTCTAATAATCATATTAAATTCCAATAAATATATATTAAATTCAAATAATTCAAAAATGACAAAAATACCCTCAAACTAAAAATGATAAATGAAATACACTAATCACATGGCTAGGCTCTAGGTCACTTATCTCTAGGGTTACACTAGCAAAACACCAAATCACAAGTCATAATTTTAAATAGTTTAAAAATGATTAAAAATTACTAAAAATCATAATATGAAATAAATATCAATAAATAATAATTATAATTTCAAAATTTGAAAATTACCCTCATTTGGAAAACTGGGTGTTACAATCCTACCCACCTTATAAAAATTTTGTCCTCGAAATTAAGATGATCGCACCCCCTTCTGGGTCAAAGTAGGGGTGTGCATCGGTCGGTGGTCGACCTATTTGGTCCCAACCGAAGTCGAACCGAAGTTAATCGGTTTGAAAATAAACAAAATCGAACCAAACCAACCAAATTGTCGGTTCGGTTTTGAAACCGACCGACTTGGTTCGGTTTGGATTGGTTCGACTTGGTCGGTTTTGATCACATAAAAAAATGGACTGTATGCTCTCTTTTTTGTGAAACCTCAGTCAACTTGTACTTTGCAACAGTAAATACAAATCTGTATCTTCAATTCAACTTGTGTTTTGCAGGTGGAGAAAAATACCAATTATACATATAAAAAATTATATACATTCAACCAAAAGTCCCTTCTATGTGTACAGGAGCAATTAGAAAGTAATAGGAGCCGCAAGCACTCATCTTTGAGACTAGAGAGAGAGAGCTCTTTCAACTTCAACTTGATAAATGGCTGTGACGTGAATAAATGAACCAAGCCAATATAATACAACCCAATGAACCCATACCCAACCGGCCAACCCTAATTATTTAACAAGGATTTGGTTCGGTTCGGTTTAGTCGGTTTTTGGCATAACCAAACCGTGAACCGAACCGAATCGGTCGGCTTTGAAAAAATTAAAGTCGAACCAAACCAACTGAACCATCGATTCTGTTTAAAACTAATCGATTCGGTTTGGCTTGGTTCGATTTGGTCGGTTTGACTTAATTGTGCACAGCCCTAGGTCAAACATAGCCAAGGGTCAATCACTAGTCAATTTTCTCAACATCCTAGTACTTGGTCATCAGCTGGTCAACTTCTTAGGATTTTACCTATGCTAGCTACCTAAGTGTTGGCAACTAGAATTTAGCAAAGAGAGAAACTCTATAATAGGCTAGCTCTTAACTTCCCAATCCTATCAAGTCACCCATAACTAAATACCTACAAGCTAAGCACACCAATCCCAAATACCACATATATATGCTCAAGAACAACAACCCATCACATATATCCTAAGTATATCATCTATATATATATATATATTTTTTTTTTATGACTGATCAACTAAGGGTTAAAGTAGACTAAACTTATAAGTGACTGAACAGATGCTTAGAATTTAGGCTAAGGATGAATGATCTGAATCATCAGTGTAGGCAAAAGAAAATAGTGCTAAGGAGACTGAAATTATGAGCTAAAGGATAGGACATTTGGGTCCACTTGTATAGTTAAAGTGAAAGGAAACCTACATGGTGACTGAAACATGCCTCTAGATCAACCTGGCCTCTCCTCTATATCTAGCTGAACTAACTATATGCAGGACAGTGGTCTGAAGAAGTGAACCAGACTGGTGTACAGGGAATGCAATAGGCAGTATACTGCAAATGAGTGTAGGCAACGTACCAACAAAATACATTACATATATATATATACAAACTATATATATTAAACCTCATCACCTCAACTCTACTCAGGGTCTAAAACACACACTCCCTACCACATGCCTAGCACTCCAATGAAGGGGTCAGATACTGTAAAGTGTACTGGGACAGAATAGTAAACTGTCCCAAGTGGTGAGTATAGGCCTCTAGTATGCATGATACTGACTTTCCAGATATGCAGAATATGGTAAGGGTTGATGGTTATATTGGTGAGTCAATAATTGGGGTCTGAACTATGGTCCAGTGAAACCTATGATACAACATGGTAGGTAATAAAATTTGAGTGCAGTGAACAACTTGTACAAGTCTGAACCAAGGGGACAGGGTATCTAGTGAAGGGTCTGCACACTGTCTATAAAGGTTGATCAACATGTCAATAATCCTATACAACAATGACCTATAGACACCAACCAAACCCATATCTCATATGTCAATACCATCTGCAATCTATATGTATATAGGTCTCTCAGTCTTAGGTGAACTACCACTGTATTCAAGGACAGGCTCTGGTCATGGGTGTCTCACTGGAAAAAGGTAAGAAAAGTAATAACAATCATCAAGGCTGTATGGCATACTAACATCCTATATGTAAACTGGTTGGTATTATAATAACAAGGAAATCATCTACAATGGGTTACTATTCTAATACCAATACTAACTATCATCTCTAGAGTACAGACACTCTACAAGTCATCACCTCATTACACTATGAAAGAACTACTTATGAATTAGCTCTACAAAACTAAATATCCCTACTCCTAAGTTATTTATAACAACAGAAGGGTACAATCATATGCGTCTGTCCAAAATCATGTTACTCAGAGTCTTCGTCATGCTAGTGAGCAAGCCTACAATAATCACAGAGTCCTTAACTAAGGTACATACCTCTAGGTTTATGGTATTTAAAATTTTCGTATTGTCGCATACGACGGTAAAAACCTTAAATTCTCACACCCGAGAAATACGTCCAAAATCTGACTGTATGTCCTCACTATGCCAGCTAACACGATTATCGAAGATTCTAGATCCCATAACTGACGTGACCTAGCCCATATGATTTTCTCAGAAGAAAAACAAACATAATAAAATAGTAACATGACAAAATTAATCAATCAACAAGGAACAGATGGAATCGGATTTTAAGGTAGTTATAAAAGACAATTGCGGAAACGGAATCGAGAAGAACGGAACTTGCAGCAAGATCTTCAATGGTCTGTGCATTATCGACTGTCCTGACGATAGCTCGCCCCTGCTGGTTTTCCCTGGTCTGCTGCTGATACTGCATGAACCGTTGCTGCTGAGAGAGATTGGAAATGACGGGAAAGAGTCTCTGTACAGACAGAGGTGCACCTCCAATGTAGCAGAAATGCCAACCTGAGTCGACAGAACAGGAGCTGCGGTCTCGAGGCCCTGATGAACAGGACGAGAGGTGGCCAGCCTCTCGATAGTATTCTTCGGACCGGAGCGATGAGATCATGTCTTCATAACCATCATGAAGACAGATCAAAACAAGAAGCAATTTCTGAGAATGAAGCAAAAGTTCAAAGAAGGACAGTTTATATTCAAGGGAAGTCAATAAGCAATAATTTAGATAAAGGAATCTGATTAAGAGTTTCTCCTAGTGTGATTGAGTACCTTCAAAAATATTCTAATTCCTACTACAGGCTGTAGTGATACTCTAGTTCGAATACCACTACATAAACTCGACCTGCATGGGCCACCACTAAAAACGGGTCACGACCCGCACCCTAGAGTAAGGGCACGAGAAGTGGGTACGTCCAGCCTACGCCGTAGTGTCGACGGTAGAACAATGTCCTAGGTCACAACATCTAACAATATAATACT
>JANAVB010016598.1:13333701-13441201 GCA_029216955.1 Iris pallida | reverse complement strand
GTTCGGTTACTGATACGTATCCGATACGGACACGTACAGGACACGAAATGGTGCAAACCCTATTCCTACAGTACAAGGACACCTAGAGCTTGGTGTTTATGCAAAGAAACCCTAATTTCAATGGAGGGATAGAGTTTTACCTAGGTGTGTTCTTTACAACAAAAAGCCTCTTCAAAGAAGATCTCCAAAAGCCACTCAAAGTCCCCAAATTGTTTCAATCCTGAGATTTGACTCCACAAACTGTAGGTGAACAGAATTTAGAATACTATGGAAGAAATCTCAATAAAAATGGAGCACTAATGATTAATCTATGAAGAAATAAAAATGAAGGCTCACCTAGTTCTTAGGAAAATGATGGAATATTGAAAAGAGGCACAACTTTCTAAAGAGATACTTTATAGGCAAGGGGGTCCCTTGGCTGGCCACTAGCTAGGGTTAGGGTTTCTAGGGGTGCATCTAAGGCTAGCAATGCATCATGACTATTTGGATGGCCTAGAATCTAGGGCTCCTTCCTAGTCAAGTTGCAACCCAATCACTTAGCTAATCATGACTTAAACCTATTTAACCAATGCTAACTAAACTCAATGTGACTAACTAGACTAGCTATGACTAATCGAGGTTAGGTCCAATCTAGGTTAGGCTAACATAAACTACATGACAATCAATTAACTAGTATTTAAATCAAACCATTCTAATAATCATATTAAATTCCAATAAATATATATTAAATTCAAATAATTTAAAAATGACAAAAATACCCTCAAACTAAAAATGATAAATGAAATATCCTAATCACATGGCTAGGCTCTAGGTCACTTATCTCTAGGGTTACACTAGCAAAACACCAAATCACAAGTCATGATTTTAAATATTTTAAAAATGATTAAAAATCACTAAAAATCATAATATGAAATAAATATTAATAAATAATAATTATAATTACAAATTTTCAAAATTACCCTCATCTGGAAAACTGGTTGTTACAGACATGGCTTGCAAGGCCGAGGCTTTATCCCTAACCGGGTACCTCATCGTGGTGTCGTGCCACTGTAACATGAGGAACTCCTCCTCTTTGTAGTGCTGACTACACCCCTCTTTATTTTTAACATACAGCTGTCACGACCCGTACCCGCTTTTCGGATACGAGACGTGTCCAAGCCAGCCTATGCCGTAGAGTCGACGGTAGAACGCTGTCAAGCCCGCAAGAAATAAATGCTCAAAATATAATATTTGCTGCTTATTCACATTTCTAAATTTATTACAACATTTATAACATTTAAAGTAAAGGAAATACAAGTTCTCATAATTTATGAAAATGATACAATGGCTATCTACTTCTAGGTTGACCTCAGCATACCCATGTCTTTCCAGTGCTAAGAATGATCGCGGCTAAACCTGAAAAATATTAGTTTCCAGTCAGGAATGGAACATGTACACAAACCGACGGCAATGCGAAAACACAATAGAATTAACAAGACATGAAAATAACCTATAGAATATGAAAGCTAGAAAGTAACTGATGACATGGCACGGTGGAGATGAAAAGGAAAAATAAAAGACATCTACCTATGTGGTGTGAAATATCTGTTTTGACATGTGAACGGCTAGGGGTAAATCTGGCTCACTGCACGTGTCGTGTGCAGCTGCTATCGTTCAAGAATGGACATTTTGGGGATATTTCTGGGTAGTCCACATGTCTACTAAGATATTTCTCCTCCCGACTACTCCGTGTGACGAGCGTATCAACAAGCAGCAAGATATATGTATAGACATAAAATAAAAAGACTACTATGAATCGAAAACAATCAGAAAGTGCACTTGCCTGAGGTCCTTAGCTGGTGAAACCAATAATACCATACCACTCAATGAGCCACAATCAGTCAACACATGCAGAAGTCTCCATATGCTAAAATAAACAGTACCAACGTTCTCAGAATAGTCAAATTAGCTAGGATTGCCTGTCCTTAACTCCAATTCTGGATACAGGGGCAAAACGGTAATTTCAGGCAAAAACGATATCCGCCGTTGGACCCGCTTTGCACCGAAATATGTGTCAGAGTCAACGGTCTCTAAAGTCGTCAAACTATGTCTATGGATTCGGTTTTTCGATACGAACCCAACCGTATGTCCAAAGTTGGATTCCGGCGGGCCGTGTACAAAATCGCCCGTTGAGTCGGACTGTAGGGCCCGCAAAACGACGTTCCGATTCAACTGTCTCAGAATTGGACCAAACTTGGCATGCAGGACCAGAAAAATGATACGGTCCTGTTGGCGCAAGTTTCGTCTCGATCTGACGAGCGTGCACAAAGTAATTGGAAAACTTGCACAGAGGCCGATACGGGGAATTTCGACGGATACGCATCAAATTCGTCACGCACACGCGACCAATTTGAATTCCGTCAAAGCCCATACGACTACGAAGCCGTTACGCACCGTTCGATGCTTTCGGTTCGCGACCACGTCGCCCGGATTGGCGGGACGCACGTCGTATCGAAGATTTTTCTAGATTTTAAAACAGGTTTTTGTCAAACTTTGGGATCCAATTTCTCGGCGTCTAGTCGATGTAATCAGGTTCTGTAAATTGGATCGTGAAGCCCTATATGTTATCTATAACTTTGTTCAAGTGGAATTTCTAAACGGTCACTGGATCGATCGAAATCGATCCTCGTATATGGGTGATTGGACTGTTCTCGTGTTCTGTTTTTGACAGTTTTCGGTTCGACTTTGCGTCAAATTTGTGGGCCGATGGTTTCTCTATTCGAATCCTAATTGCTAGGGTTTCTATATGGTTATATCGGCTTCCTGGAGGACTTTACAGAATCGAAAATGAACCAATGTTGACGGAGAACGCATACCTCAAAGTCGGGGACTCTGTCACGGCTGCTGCTGTCGTTCTGGGCTCCAAACCACGCGCGCGCGGGTCGACGGCGGTTCCCGGCCGCCGGTGGTGGCGACGCCGGTGGCGAGCGGCCGCTTGGGTAGGGGGTCGGCGCACGGGTGGCATGGTTTAGGGTTTGCTAGTTGTCGACGAAACTCCCCCGTGTGCGCGTATATAAGAGCGGTCTGGAGACTCTCTCGGGTTGGGCCCTTTTAGAGCTCGGGCTGCTTGCTTTAATGAATATTAGTCACCTAATATTTCATATACAATATCTGTAATGTGACGATTGCTGTTGGTTCCAAATGTTGCATTAGAAGGTGCAAAAACTAGGGTGTGTTTATAATTACAATTGCTGGGACAATAATGAAGGGTCCTACATCACCCTTCATTGCAATACATGTCCAATCATTTGCTGCCCTCTCTTTTAATAAAGAAAAGTTTGTAGATTGCGTCATTTTAACAGAAGATTTTAAATATATGGTACTTGCATTTGCAACTAAATAATGAGGGCTTCATTCTTAGTAACTTTAAGAATAATATCTCCATTTACCACTTTAGCAAGCAGAACAGCTTCTTATCCAAGGAGCATATGTCAAATTGATTTCGAGTGAAACATAAATTTGTTATAAATATATTACAGTGGGACCAACCCTAAATACCCATGCTTTGGGGCTGATCGTGAAGATTTCAAGTAAGGTAGTGTCGTATTTCATGCAATTATAGCAAGAAATGGGCACAAAAGAAACCATGATAATACATACAACATAGTTGGTAATTAAGAAATACACAAACAACTATTAAATATGAATATATATATTATAACATTTATCTGACAAAAATAATATAAACAATAAAATAATAATATTAAATAACAATCCTAATAAAATAATAATAATATTAATAATAATAATAATATAGCATTTAAATCAATCAAATGATAAATAAAATATTTTAAAATTTTTGGGAAGGGGAGCTACAAATCTACCCACCTTAAAATAATTTCGTCCTCGAAATTCTAACTCATAAACATGCCAAAATTCAAACATAAAAATTAAAATTAAAAAAACAATCCATTATTACCACAATATCGTCGAATTTTAATTTCTCAGAACTTTTTATATCCCCCTCCTAGCCATTTCGTAACTACGAATCATCGAGGACTTCTACCCACCTTTGGTCACACTACTCCTCAAACTAAAATCTTAAAATCTTCTAACTGGTTGCTAACAATCCTACCAACAAATATCTAGGCATATGGTATCTATAGTCCTCTCGTATCTATCAAGTAACTCAAAATTTAACAAGCAACAAACTTACACAAGTAGCTAAGAAATATTGATAATTTCTAATAAGCATGACCATTCATTGCTCTGAAATAGGAAGGACATGAAGGCAAGCGAGAGTAATCGAGGGCAAAAGAGAGTTTACGAACCATTGAATTATTTGTTAGATCGGGCTACTCTAGTCTAGTCACTTGCTAAATCATAGAACCCTTCGTTCTTAGAGGGGCTTGCAATCCGTGCAATACGAAAATTCCGTTCTCGGAGTTAATCTAAAACAAGGTTCCAAAATAGAATAGAATTTGAGAAATCAAGATTGTGATCTTCCCCGTGGTTATTTAAACACATGAGCAAGGAATATAATGCAACACAAGATTGTGTCTCGACTTCCAGGTAGATGGAATAAGGTTACGAATGACTTCACATTCTAAGAAATGGAGACTACGTAATAGGTATAGGGACCTACTTCAACTAGTTTGGTTTTTATAGTCCAAATATTGTGGTATGTCCGGATGGGTTTTACTGGGCCTTAATGGGTTTCCTATTTTGGATATCACTCGTTGGTTGGATGAACCTTGGATTTCAATCTATATGGACTGGTCAAGATCCCAATGATAAAACTCTTCCTACTATATTAGGGTGTCCTATAATAGGCTTTAACTCAAGTGGTTGAGTTAGTTGCCAGTCAGGTTGGTTAGCTAAGTTCCTAAAGTCCAAATGCGCCTTCAGTGACTTTATTTTTAAGGAGCACATGAGACCTCAATTGGGTGGCACAATAGTGGCATGTGCACAGTGGGCTTCGAGTAGGTCACAACCATATATTGGGTCGAAGGAATTAAGTCAAAGTTGAGGCTCTACTGGGAGTCGGAAAGTGTATCGGCATGATGGTAAGGGTTATAGCTAGTCCTTTTGTCCTGAAAGTCGTACTACAAAAAATAAAGTACAAGGGGACGGGTTTGAGTGGGACATGGTATACCTAGATAAAGGTGGACTCGTCTAGATCTTGCATGTGAAATCTGTTGGAGGGTAACAGCTGGTCTCGTGCTCCAAATATTAATAACACGGCCAGGGCACAAAATAATCTAAATGGAAAGTAGGAGTCCATGGGGCACTAATTATCATCCTAATGGAAATTATTCCGATCAATCAGTAATCTTCATATATCACAAAATTTTAGGGCTTACAGTCTACCCACCTTAGAAGCTAGGACATGGTTTTAGGAATAATGGGGTTAGAAGGATTTCAAGGTTCGAATATCGTACCTCGACTCTGGTTAATAAAGAATAAGGCACGATGTACGAGCTACGGTAGATATAAGTCAAGTCAAGTCAAGGATCATTCCTCAATAAAGGGAAAACAAGGGTGTACAATGACACATGGTAGATAAAATAGAGGGATATACACGTCCATAGTATACAAGAGTTATCGACGGGGTAACCAACTTTAAGGCAATAAGGTTTCTAACAACTGGGTCGTGAATTTCTATTGGTGTCAAACCTGACAGACTATTGTTACCGGGATTCTAGTTAAAACAAGTTTCAAACGAATAATTTGAGGCTCACAACAATCGGTCTCTTGGAAATATATAGTCCCCCAGGTTGGCATTTGATCAAGTGAAATATCCTAATCATTCTCGGATTCCAAGGACTAGAAGATTAGGATAGTAGGTTTAGGGTCGAAGGGAGGACGAGTAACTCTAAGCAAGGTTCCAGTTACAGGGCTGGCCGATGGTAGCTATACTTGCGTATACAACTATCATAGTCATGGGAAATACTCTGTATCTATCTATCAATTACGAGTTTTCGTCTTACCAATCAGTGAAAGACAAAAACAATAGAGAGTTCAAGCAAGATGTCATCGAATACAATTACGTGATTCAAGGGCGAATATAACTCAAGAGAAATTGTCAATATAGCCGCGGATGAGATCCTGGATACCTTTATATCTCAATCCACGTAGGGTAATTAAATGAAGTGCGAACCAAATGCATCATGGTTGATCAGACCGTAATACAATGATTCTGATTAGACAAATATGTTAGCGGACGTCCCCAATAAACATGTCTTGAATTAAGCTCGATAAAAGGACAAGCTTGCAAAACTAGGCTGTAATTGTAGCGTTGGTCAAGATAGTCAAAATACAAGTACGCGATATTTTTGGGAAAGAGGCACAAGTAGTTCAAGTTTTGGGAGAATCAAAATCTAACTCGAGATTCGTACACGAATAATAGAATCAGAAATTATAAGCTAGTTCCTTACAGCAAAATAGAATTTAAAATAGGCAATTCTAATTTATGATATAAGATTTATATCTAATACAACAAAAGAAAATTAAACAGTTTATCAAAGTTAACGCCTTAATTCTAAGCAAGTCTAACATACCAAGCGAATAGCATACCCATACTGGATCACATTGTCATATCAAAAGTACAAGTATACCTATAGGGATCTAGCAAGCTATCTAAATTTAATAAGTCTAAATTGCATGGCCTATCTAACAACCTTAACTACCCAACGGTCAATTTAAACAAGGGACTCCTAGTCCTAGTCAATCTCTTAAATTATTTCAATCCTAGTTTGTGAATGAGCATTTCCTAGTCGCAGGCTCGCAATAGTACGACTAACGTACCATCACGAGTTTGCATGATTTACGAAAACAGACCTGCATGGGCCACCACAAAAACTTATCACGACCCGCACCCGCTTTTCGGAAACAAGACGTGTCCAAGCCAGCCTACGCCGCAGAGTCGGCGGTAGAACGATGTCAAGCCCGCAAGAAATAAATGCTCAAAATATAATATTTGTTGTTCATTCACATTTTTAAATTTATTACAATATTTATAACAATTAAAGTAAAGGAAATACAAGTTCTCACAATTTATGAAAATGATACAATGGCTATCTACTTCTAGGTTGACCTCAGCATACCCATGTCTTCCCATTGCTAAGAATGATCGCGGCTAAACCTGAAAAATGTTGGTTTTCAGTCAGGAATGGAATAAGTACACAAACCGACGACAATGCAAAAAGACAATAGAATTAACAAGACATGAAAATAACATATGGAATATGAAAGCTAGAAAGTAACTGATGACAGGGCACGGTGGAGATGAAAAAGAAAAATAAAAGACATCTACCTATGTGGTGTGAAATATCTGTTTCGACATGTGAACGGCTAGAGGGTAAATCTGGCTCACTGTACGTGTCGTGTGCAGCTGCTATCGTTCAAGAATAGACATTTTGGGGATATTTCTGGGTAGTCCACATGTCTACTAAGATATTTCCCCTCCCGACTACTCCGTGTGACGAGCGTGTCAACAAGCAGCAAGATATATATATAGACATGAAATGAAAAGACTACTATGAATCGAAAACAATCAGAAAGTGCACTTGCCTGAGGTCCTTAGCTGGTGAAACCAATAATACCATACCATTCAATGAGCCACAATCAGTCAACACATGCAAAAGTCGCCAGATGCTGAAATAAACAGTACCAACGTTCTCAGAATAGTCAAATTAGCTAGGATTGCCTGTCCTTAAGTCCAATTCTGGATACAGGAGCAAAATGGTAATTTCAGGCAAAAACGATGTCCGCCGTTGGATCCGCTTTGCACCGAAATACGTGCCAGAGTCAACGGTCTCTAAAGTTGTCAAACTATATGTCTACGGATTTGGTTTTCCGATACGAGCCCAACCGTATGTCCAAAGTTGGATTCCGGTGGGCCGTACAAAAAATCGCCCGTTGAATCAGACCGTGGGGCCCGCAAAACGACGTTCCGATTCAACTGTCTCAGAATTGGACCAAACTTGGCATGCATGACCAGAAAAATGATACGGTCCTGTTGGCATAAGTTTCATCTCGATCTGACGAACGAGCACAAAGTAATTGAAAAACTTGCACAGAGGCCGATACGGAGAATTTCGACGGATATGCATCAAATTTGTCGCGCACACGCGACCAATTTGAATGTCGTCAAAGCCCACACGACCACGAAGCCGTTACGCACCGTTTGATGCTTTCGGTTCGTGACCACGTCGCCCGGATTGGCGGGACGCACGTCGTATCGAAGATTTTTCTAGATTTTAAAACAGATTTTTGTCAAACTTTAGGATCCGATTTCTCGGCGTGTAGTCGATGTAATCGGGTTCTGTAAATTGGATCGTGAAGCCCTATATGTTGTCTATAACTGCGTTCAAGTGGAATTTCTAAACGGTCTCTAGATCGATCGGAATAGATCCTCGTATATAGGTGATTGGACAGTTCTCGTGTTCTATTTTTGACAGTTTCCGGTTCGACTTTGCATCGAATTTGTGGGCCGATGGTTTCTCTATGTTGAATCCTAATTTCTAGGGTTTCTATATGGTTATATAGGCTTCATGGAGGACTTTACGGAATCGAAAATGAACCAATGTTGACTGAGAACGCATACCTTAAAGTCGGGAACTCTGTCACTGTAACACCCAGTTTCTAAAATAAGAGTAATTTTGAAATTTTGTATTTAAATTATTTAATTATGGTTTTTAAATTTAATAATATGATTTTTGGTGATTTTTAATAATTTTAAAACTATTTAAATTATAACTTGTGATTTGGTGTGCAGCTAGTGAAGCCGTAGTGACTGCCTGCCCTAGAGCCTAACCATGTGGGTAGAGATTTTGTTTATTACATTTAGCTTGAGGATATTGGTTATCTTGAATTTATTTGAAATTATTATAATTATTTGGAATTAATATATACTATATTAAATGGTGTGATTTAATATTATTTAATTGATTGCCATGTGATTGTTAGTAGCCCCAACCTAGAATTGACCTAACCTAGGTTAGTCCTAGTTAGTCATGGTTAGACTAAGTTAGAAATTGAGTTGGTCATGGTTAGTCATGACTAGTTAGAATGACTAGGTTGCAACTTGATTAAGGGGAGACCTTGATTGACCCTTGAATAACTAGATGGGATGAGAGCCCTTAGATTGATTCTCCAAAACCCTAAACCTAGCATTGATGACAGCCACATAGGGCACCTATCCCTATAAAATCTCTCTTGAAACTTGTGCCTCTTTCCACTCTTTCCACCATTCCAAGAACAAGGTTTATTTTCTTGAAATTTCTTCATAGTTTATTCATTAATGGTCCATTTTCATTGAGACTTCTTCCATAGTGATCTAAATTTCATTCTCTTACTGTTGATGGAGGATAATCTCAGGTTTGGGCCAATTTGGAGCCATTGGCTAGCTAGAGGAGATCTTATTTTTGGGGCTTTTCCTTGTGAAGGAACACACCTAGGTAACTTTCCATTCCCTCCACCAAATCTCGATTTCCTTGCATGGTTAGGAAGCCCTAGGTGCCCTCTCTCTGTTGGTATAGGCATTGCTAGAGTTCGTGTCTAATACGTGTCCATATCGGACACGTATCAGACCATGGTCGCAAGTGTTCGACCTAATGCCCCAATAGGTTTTTCCTTACTGTTTTCTGTTTGTGTTTGAATAGAAATACTCTTTTTAGTGTCGCTTATTGGTTTATTCGTGTCTGAGATTGGTTTTGTGTCGTATTGGAGTCGCACAGATACGCGAACACGGGGTCGTGCACACGCACGCGCGAGCAGGTGGCATGCCCTGCTGCTCGGGTAGCATTGCTCTGTGCACACGCCACTTGGACACCTGAAACTCGACACGTGTGTCGTGTCAATGACTGACACGAGGCTCGTCAAGTTTCACGAGTCCTCGTGTCGTGTCGGACACGGTATTCAGTGTGCACGGGTCAACTGTGGGTGCGCGCGTGTGCTGTGTGTTATCTCTGTTGCTAAATCATTTTTTAAATGATTTTTAAATATTGTTTAATGCCTAATTAGATCCTAATAATTATGTTAATCTCTGTGATAATAGTGTTATATGATTGCTTGGGGTTTGAGTGATGTTTGGTTCGAAATTTTGGTAGAACAGTGTGTTCTCTGATACTCTAAGATACTGTTTTCCCAGTTTTGTTTTGAAACAGTTTAAATCCCTTTTTCTGTTATATTTTATCAATTAAATTGAACTCACATATCATAATATATGTTGGCTAAGTATTCCATTCGAGTTTTGGGTTGGTATGATGTATTGTGGAATTTGGCATTATGTTTGGTTTCAAACTGTGGTTGAACTGCATGTTGTGTTCCAGTTAATTCAAACTAATTAAATTCCTGATGTTAACTTATAAATTGAAATGAATGTTAATAACCTAATCACTAGAAAAATTTATATATACATGTATTAGTTTATGATTAAGCTGATTTATGAATTGGGTTGTGAAATGGGTTTAGGATTGATGAACTAATTGTGTTAACTGTTTGGTTCTCAAATCTGAGAACATATAATCAACTATCATTTTCCTGTTTAAAATACTGTGAACCAAAGGTTTCCTTCCACCTTTTTTTATTCACACATTGACAAATCTGAGAGTAACAGAAGGGAAAACCTGAGATTAAATGGTATACTGTTGAACTGTTTTGAGTGTTGTTCCTTTCCATTTTTGTCCACCTATGTATATTGTCCCATTTCCTGTTGATATAAGGGTGTTGTATCTATGTGTACACTAGGTTTTGGGTTCTATTTGACTGGGAATATCATGGTATCAGCCACTGTTCTTCTTTTTTTTTCTATTTCAGTTTTTGGGTTGTTATTGAATAATGATATGTTAAACTGTAACCTTGGTTTGGTTTCCTATCAATGTAATATACCCATATGTTTAATCTGGAAATTTATGATATTTTTAAACTGAATTGTAATGCTAATTCTCTATTCATGGTAATTGTTTGTTGGTAAATGAATTCAATATAGGTTAGAGAGTCAACTGTCATGATCCCAAAATCTGGGAATTGTTTTCCCCTCCTTACCTGAGTATTGGTTTTCCTTTAAAACTGATTTAATGATTTGCCTTGTTGAATTTAATTTGGTGTGGAGTATCAGTCTTCTCTGATAATGCAATGGTACAAATCCCAGTCTCCTTGATAACTTGTACCTACATGTTATATAGGATTATGTGTTGGTTCTTGTGGGGGTATCATTGAGTTTGAATGCTAATTATAGCCCTTGAAAACCTGAATTTTTGATGTTCAAAACCATATTGATTAACAGATGTTTGGTTTTAGTTTTAGGACTTGTATATATGTAGGTTAATATGTCAACTGAATTGGTTTCCTTCCTTGCACTATCACTGAAATATGGACACACAGGAACTGTCATTGACAGCACACACACACAAGATATTCATATACACATACATGTTATTTTCCCTCACATGGCTGTGCATATTGTACACACACAAACTGAGAACCTACAAGCCTCTATCTATACTCACGCACACAAGAAAACTGTCTTTCACACACCTTCACAGGACAGCCCCTAACCAATTCTTAACATGCCCAAACCAGTCCTTGCTCACTCACATGCCTCACACACAATCTGAAATTAACTTCCCTCACTTGTTTTTTACTGTACTCTTTTGCACTGCAGAATTGATTTCCTTTTCTTCCAATAACTGAGATGTAATATGAACTTTGGGTTTCATTGTTCCTGGGATTATATTTCTGATTTGAGTATGTGTATGTTAGTTATCAGCCCATAGGCCCCTAACCTGCCTAAAATCAGCATATAGCAGTCCTAAAACAGCCTATACGAGCATGTAACTTCCCCATTTTTTTTCTAACTCATATATGCCTACGTGTGTGTTGTGAGCCTGCCTATATGAATACATGTATGTATGCAAACTATTAGATGAAATTTATGCAACTGATTGTAGACTGAGAATTTGATAGAGGTTAACTAATTTACTATGCTATATTTGATTCCCTAATTAGATTCCAGTCATGTTAGTATCACACACACAAATCATGACACTCACACACATTTATGCATTCCCTATGTGTACACATATGTATATATATAGATGTTCCTAATCTACATGTATGTGTACTTACATATATATACATGTATTCTGGGAAATGGTTATATTAGCCTATGTGTAATGTGTAGTAGGTTGTGTGGTAGGTTTTCAATTGCCTATTGTATTTGGCCTATGGCCTAGGTATATGGCCCATGGTCCTATGTGCAATAGCTAACTAGACTTGTTGACTTGTTGTTCTTGAAATGTGAGTGCTAGCAAGATTAGACTTGGTCGAGTCTAGATTAGACTTGGTTAGACCTAGTTAGACTTTTTAGACCTAGATAGTTGAGTCTAGACTATCTTTGACCATAGTTGACCTAGTTTGACTGGTATAGTTGACTAAAGTTGACCAAGAGTTGACTTTGGTCTAGATTGACCTAGAATCATGTAGAATGTATAGTAGGACTTCATTATATCATTTTAGACTTGTTGTGACTTGTGTTGCTCTAACTAGGAGTCAGGTGCCTCATCTCGGACAGTACATTTTCACAGCTATTCAGATACCAGGCGAGTACATTCTCTGATCATTTCATAACTTGCTTAGAATTATATTTTTGCTCTAGTTTACCTTATTTGATGCTGTCACGACAGTATCACGGATTGATACTATATGGATCCTTGCTAGAGATGTTATCCCCCTCGGGAGCATCGGATACATTATGCCATGTGTTTCATGTACATCGTGTATTCCTCGCTCTCCTGTTATCCATGTTTATCATGTGCTTCATGCTCGTTCATACTTGCTTGTGTACTCTTATGTGCTATCCTGATCGGTCGTGTTTTCCATGAATCTCATGTATAACCTATACTTCATGTGCACCCTTCGTGGGCCTTCGTGTGGAATTAATGTGCACTCAGTTCTCTGAGCCCCGTGAATACTTCATGTATACCCATCTATGGGCTTCATGTGAAAATCATGTGCGTAACATAACCTGTCTGGATCCTTGTGTATTGATTGGGGCCTGGAGGAGTATAAATAGTCATGTGAACAATTCCAAAGTAGAATAGCCATGTACACCTCTTTAGTATAGCCATGTGCAAATCAAGCCGTTCACATGTCGACTTTGTACTCTAAATCACTAGTCACTGGTAGCTCTCTACTTATAGTAGATATTTCTATTACAGTTCTCTTCCTGTTTACATCATGTATCTTCTTTCAGTTACATGTATCGTACTCTCTTGCATGTTTATATTTTCTAACCTGTTATGATCTGCGTGAGATGTATTGTGCTCGCTCCCATCCTGACTGGACCTGTTGAAAATTTTACAGAGGATGATGAGGAACCCTGCACCCCTTACTTTGGAGCTTGCCTAGATGACACTCGCGACCTGGACCCCTGGGGAGGTTCAGGCAGCTACTGAGGATGGCACCCTTGCTTAGTGTAGATAACTTAGCTTGTTCTCTTTTCATGTATAGCTGTTTTTTTTATTTCCAGAGTTGTATATTCTTAGAGATATTGGACTGGTAGATGTTGAGATTGTTATCCTTCTGTTGTGCCTCAGTTGAGGAGTTTCTTATCTATTTCTATTCATGCTACATTCTACCTTAGTTTGTGATTGAGTTGTACCTCTATGTTGGACTCCTTTTGGAGAGTATTACATGTTAGCTAGTTATAGTTCATGACCTAGAACAGCGTTCTACCGCCGACACTGCGGCGTAGGCTGGGCGTTGTTACGTACTCGTACCCTCACGGCGGGTGCGGGTCGTGACACGTTTTTAGTGGTGGCCCATGCAGGTCGAGTTTGTATAGTGGTATTCGAACTAGAGTACCACTACAGCCTGCAGTAGGATTTGGAGTTATTTTGAGGTACTCAATCACATTAGGAAAAACTCTAACTGAATTCCTACTATCTAAATTTTTGATACTTCCTTGAATAACTGTCCTCCCTTGAACTATCGTTTCTATCTCAGTATTGATTCCTTGTTTGATCTGTCTCCAGGATGGTGATTGAGACACGATCGCATCGCTCTGGCTCAGCAGACGCTGGTGAGAGGCCTACCACCCCTCACCCGATTGTGGATGCTGGGACCACAGCACCCCCTATCTCTGCTCATATAGGAGCTTCTGCAGCTTTTGGGAGTGCACCTCCACCTGTCCGGAGGCCTTCTCCCGTCATCCCAGATCTGTTCCAGCAGCAGTTACCTTCAGAAACGGTAGATGCGGCTCAGATGTTTACCCTCTTCCAGCAATTTATGGAGTTTCAGCAACAGATTCAGCAGAGCCAGTCTGCTGATATCCGACAGAGCATACAAGATACTCACCAGTTGGTTAGGACGACAGTGGAGCGGGTGGCTACTCAGCCACAGGGAGACCAGATACAGCCGTATCAGCCGAGGACTCCAGACATCCATTCCTTCAAGAAGATGGGACCCCGAGATTTCAAGGGTACGGAGGGCATCATATACGCTGACGATTGGATAGAGCACATTGAGAAGATATTCAGATTAGCATAGATACCAGCAGGATTGCAGATCGAGGCAGCCGCCAGTCAGATACAGGACTTGGCCCGTACCTGGTACCAGACGGACCCGAGGGTTGGTACAGTCGGTCAGACTTGGGCAGCATTCAAGAAACTATTCAAGGAGAAATTTTTTCCTGATACAGCTCTCCGTGCTCTGGAGGCACAGTTCGAGAGTTTGGTTCAGGGGAACCAGACCGTTGAGGAGTATGCTGGAGAGTTCAGCCGTTTGAGCAGATTCATCGAGGATCTTACCGAGGTCGGGAAGGCGAGGAAGTTCCGCAAGGGTTTGATCAGGAAAATCAAGTCATATACCAAGAGCGACCGCGACGCCACTTTCGAGCAGATTCTAGTAGGAGCCATGACGGCGGAGGACGATCTCGGACTGAAGGAGAAGAGGAGGCTAGATACTCAGGGAGCCAGTGGTAGTACGGGCCCAGCCAAGAGGCCCCACCTACAGATTCAGCAGCAGGTGCCCCAATTGCAGAGTCAGCAGCAGTATCCGCAGCAGATGCTACCTCTGCAGTTCCAGCAGCCGAGGGTCTACCTTCAGCAGCGGCAGTTTCAGGACCGTGTACCCTTTCAGCATACGCAGCAGCCATAGATTCAGCAGCAGGCCCCGGAACAGCAGCTAGTTATTATTTGTCCCTTCTGTAAGAGACCAGGGCATGGTTGGGGTTAATGTCGGAAGAGGTTGGGCAGATGTTTGCTTTGCGGAGGATCCAATCATCGTCTGAGAGAGTGTCCCGAGTCATCAGGACAGACAGTTCAGGGAGCAGGAGCTAGGGCTCCGGTAGACCAGCAGACGGGATTACCTTTACCGACTCAGCAGCAGAGGTATATGCAGCATCAGCAGCAGGCCAGAGGAGGCCAGCGAGGGCGAGCTTTCGCCAGGACAGTCGAGGATGTTCAGGCCAGTAGAGATCTAGTTGCAGGTTCCGTTCTTTTGACTCAAATTCTGTAATTGCCCCTTATAACTGCCTTAAAATTTTGATTCCTTCTGTTCCTTGTTGATTTATCAATTTTGTCCTGTTATTCTTGTGTTGTGGTTGATTTTCTCTGAGATAAATCATATGGGCTAGGTCACCCAGTTATGGAATCTGGAATCTTCGATAGTCGTGTTTAGCTGGCATAGTGAGGACATATAGTCAGATTTAGGATGTATTTCTCGGGTATGGAAATTTAAGGTTTTCGCTGCCAAGCATGCGGCAATGCGAAAATTTCAAATACCATGATTCTAGAGGTATGTGCCTTAGTCGATGACTCTGTGATTATCGTAGCTTTGCTCACTAGCACGACGAAGATACTGAGTATCATGATTTTGGACAGACGCATATGATTATCTGACGGTATGAGTGAGACTTTGATTGTGGGGTGTTTGACCTAGAAGGACTGCTACCATCTTAATTTCGAGGACAAAATTTCTATAAGGTGGGTAGGATTGTAACACCCAGTTTCTGAAATGAGGGTAATTTTAAAATTTTGTATTTAAATTATTTAATTATGGTTTTTAAATTTAATAATATGATTTTTGGTGATTTTTAATAATTTTAAAACTATTTAAATTATGACTTGTGATTTGGTGTGCAGCTAGTGAAGCCGTAGTGACTGCCTGCCCTAGAGCCTAACCATGTGGGTAGAGATTTTGTTTATTACATTTAGCTTGAGGATATTGGTTATCTTGAATTTATTTGAAATTATTATAATTATTTAGAATTAATATATACTATATTAAATGGTGTGATTTAATATTATTTAATTGATTGCCATGTGATTGTTAGTAGCCCCAACCTAGAATTGACCTAACCTAGGTTAGTCCTAGTTAGTCAAGGTTAGACTAAGTTAGAAATTGAGTTGGTCATGGTTAGTCATGACTAGTTAGAATGACTAGGTTGCAACTTGATTAAGGGGGGACCTTGATTGACCCTTGAATAACTAGATGGGATGAGAGCCCTTAGATTGATTCTCCAAAACCCTAAACCTAGCATTGATGACAGCCACATAGGGCACCTATCCCTATAAAATCTCTCTTGAAACTTGTGCCTCTTTCCACTCTTTCCACCATTCTAAGAACAAGGTTTGTTTTCTTGAAATTTCTTCATAGTTTATTCATTAATGGTCCATTTTCATTGAGACTTCTTCCATAGTGATCTAAATTTCATTCCCCTACTGTTCATGCAGGATAATCTCAGGTTTGGGCCAATTTGGAGCCATTGGCTAGCTAGAGGAGATCTCATTTTTGGGGCTTTTCCTTGTGAAGGAACACACCTAGGTAACTTTCCATTCCCTCCACCAAATCTCGATTTCCTTGCATAGTTAGGAAGCCCTAGGTGCCCTCTCTCTATTGGTATAGGCATTGCTAGGGTTCGTGTCCAATACGTGTCCATATCGGACACGTATCAGACCATGGTCGCAAGTGTTCGACCTAATGCCCCAATAGGTTTTTCCTTACTGTTTTCTGTTTGTGTTTGAATAGGGATACTCTTTTTAGTATCGCTTATTGGTTTATTCGTGTCCGAGATTGGTTTTGTGTCGTATTGGAGTCATACAGACACGCGGACACGCGGTCGTGCACACGCGTGCGCGAGCAGGTGGCATGCCCTGCTGCTCGGGTAGCATTGCTCTATGCACACGCCACTTGGATACTTGAAACTCGACACGTGTGTCGTGTCAATGACTGACACGAGGCTCGTCAAGTTTCACGAGTCCTCGTGTCGTGTCGGACACGGTATTCAGTGTGCACGGGTCAACTGTGGGTGCGCGCGTGTGCTGTGTGTTATCTATGTTGCTAAATCATTTTTTAAATGATTTTTAAATATTGTTTAATGCCTAATTAGATCCTAATAATTATGTTAATCTCTGTGATAATAGTGTTACATGATTGCTTGGGGTTTGAGTGATGTTTGGTTCGAAATTTTGCTAGAACAGTGTGTTCTGTGATACTCTAAGATACTGTTTTCCCAGTTTTGTTTTGAAATAGTTTAAATCCCTTTTTCTGTTATGTTTTATCAATTAAATTGAACTCACATATCATAATATATGTTGGCTAAGTATTCCATTCGAGTTTTGGGTTGGTATGATGTATTGTGGAATTTGGCATTATGTTTGGTTTCAAACTGTGGTTGAACTACATGTTGTGTTCCAGTTAATTCAAACTAATTAAATTCCTGATGTTAACTTATAAATTGAAATGACTGTTAATAACCTAATCTCTAGAAAAATTCATATATACATGTATTAGTTTATGATTAAGCTGATTTATGAATTGGGTTGTAAAATAGGTTTTGGATTGATGAACTAATTGTGTTAACTGTTTGGTTCTCAAATCTGAGAACATATAATCAACTGTCATTTTCCTGTTTAAAATACTGTGAACCAAAGGTTTCCTTCCACCTTTTTTATTCACACATTGACAAATCTGAGAGTAACAGAAGGGAAAACCTGAGATTAAATGGTATACTGTTAAACTGTTTTGAGCGTGTTCCTTTCCATTTTTGTCCACCTATGTATATTGTCCCATTTTCTGTTGATGTAAGGGTGTTGTATCTATGTGTACACTAGGTTTTGGGTTCTATTTGACTGGGAATATCATGGTATCAGCCACTGTTCTTCTTTTTTTTTCTATTTCAGTTTTTGGGTTGTTATTGAATAATGATACGTTAAACTGTAACCTTGGTTTGGTTTTCTGTCAATGTAATATACCCATATGTTTAATCTGGAAATTTATGATAGTTTTAAACTGAATTGTAATGCTAATTCTCTATTCATGGTAATTGTTTGTTGGTAAATGAATTCAATATAGGTTAGAGAGTCAACTGTCATGATCCCAAAATCTGGGAATTGTTTTCCCCTCCTTACCTGAGTATTGGTTTTCCTTTAAAACTGATTTAATGATTTGCCATGTTGAATTAATTTGGTGTGGAGTATCAGTCTTCTCTGATAATGCAATGGTGCAAATCCCAGTCTCCTTGATAACTTGTACCTACATGTTATATAGGATTATGTGTTGGTTCTTGTGGGGGTATCATTGAGTTTGAATGCTAATTATAGCCCTTGAAAACCTGAATTTTTGATGTTCAAAACCATATTGATTAACTGATGTTTGGTTTTAGTTTTAGGACTTGTATATATGTAGGTTAATATGTCAACTGAATTGGTTTCCTTCCTTGCACTATCACTGAAATATGGACACACAGGAACTGTCATTGACAGCACACACACACACAAGATATTCATATACACATACATGTTATTTTCCTTCACATGGCTGTGCATATTGTACACACACAAACTGAGAACCTACAAGCCTCTATCTATACTCACACACACAAGAAAACTGTCTTTCACACACCTTCACAGGACAGCCCCTAACCAATTCTTAACATGCCCAAACCAGTCCTTGCTCACTCACATGCCTCACACACAATCTGAAATTAACTTCCCTCACTTGTTTTTCACTGTACCCTTTTGCACTGCAGAATTGATTTCCTTTTCTTCCAATAACTGAGATGTAATATGAACTTTGGGTTTCATTGTTCCTGGGATTATATTTCTGATTTGAGTATGTGTATGTTAGTTATCAGCCCATAGGCCCTTAACCTGCCTAAAATCAGCATATAGCAGTCCTAAAACAGCCTATGCTAGCATGTAACTTCCCCATTTTTTTTCTAACTCATATATGCCTATGTGTGTGTTGTGAGCCTGCCTATATGAATACATGTATGTATGCAAACTATTAGATGAAATTTATGCAACTGATTGTAGACTGAGAATTTGATAGAGGTTAACTAATTTACTATGCTATATTTGATTCCCTAATTAGATTCCAGTCATGTTAGTATCACACACACAAATTATGACACTCACACACATTTATGCATTCCCTATGTGTACACATATGTATATATATAGATGTTCCTAATCTACATGTATGTGTACTTACATATATATACATGTATTCTGGGAAATGGTTATATTAGCCTATGTGTAATATGTAGTAGGTTGTGTGGTAGGTTTTCAATTGCCTATTGTATTTGGCCTATGGCCTAGGTATATGGCCCATGGTCCTATGTGCACTAGCTAACTAGACTTGTTGACTTGTTGTTCTTGAAATGTGAGTGCTAGCAAGATTAGACTTGGTCGAGTCTAGATTAGACTTGGTTAGACCTAGTTAGACTTTTTAGACCTAGATAGTTGAGTCTAGACTATCTTTGACCATAGTTGACCTAGTTTGACTGGTATAGTTGACTGAAGTTGACCAAGAGTTGACTTTGGTCTAGATTGACCTAGAATCATGTAGAATGCATAGTAGGACTTCATTATATCATTTTAGACTTGTTGTGACTTGTGTTTCTCTAACTAGGAGTCAGGTGCCTCATCTCGGACAGTACATTTTCACAGCTATTCAGATACCAGGCGAGTACATTCTCTGATCATTTCATAACTTGCTTAGAATTATATTCCTGCTCTAGTTTACCTTATTTGATGCTGTCACAACATTATCACGGATTGATACTATATGGATCCTTGCTTGAGATGTTATCCCCGTCGGGAGCATCGGATATATTGTGCCATGTGTTTCATGTACATCATGTATTCCTCGCTCTCCTGTTATCCATGTTTATCATGTGCTTCATGCTCGTTCGTGCTTGCTTGTGTACTCTCATGTGCTATCATGATCGGTCGTGTTTCCCATGAATCTTATGTATAACCTATACTTCATGTGCACCCTTCGTGGGCCTTCGTGTGGAATTCATGTGCACTCAGTTCTCTGAGCCTCGTGAATACTTCATGTATACCCATTTATGGGCTTCATGTGAAAATCATGTGCGTAACATAACCTGTCTGGATCCTTGTGTATTGATTGGGGCTTGGGGGAGTATAAATAGTCATGTGAACAATTCTAAAGTAGAATAGCCATGTACACCTCTTTAGTATAGCTCGCATATCGACTTTGTACTCTAAATCACTAGTCACTGGTAGCTCTCTACTTATAGTAGATATTTCTATTACAGTTCTCTTTCTGTTTACATCATGTATCTTCTTTCAGTTTCATGTATCGTACTCTCTTGCATGTTTATAGTTTCTAACCTGTTATGATCTGCGTGAGATGTATTGTGCTCGCTCCCGTCCTAATTGGACCTGTTGAAAATTTTACAGAGGATGATGAGGAACCCTGCACCCCTTACTTTGGAGCTTGCCTAGATGACACTCGCGACCTGGACCCCTGGGGAGGTTCAGGCAGCTACTGAGGATGGCACCCTTGCTTAGTGTAGATAACTTAGCTTGTTCTCTTTTCATGTATAGTTGTTGTTTTTATTTCCAGAGTTGTATATTCTTAGAGATATTGGACTGGTAGATGTTGAGATTGTTATCCTTCTGTTGTGCCTCAGTTGAGGAGTTTCTTATCTATTTCCATTCATGCTACATTCTACCTTAGTTTGTGATTGAGTTGTACCTCTGTGTTGGACTCCTTTTGGAGAGTATTACATGTTAGCTAGTTATAGTTCATGACCTAGAACAGCGTTCTACCGCTGACACTGCGGCGTAGGCTGGGCGTTGTTACGTACTCGTACCCTCACGGCGGGTGCGGGTCGTGACAGTCACGGCTGCTGCTGTCGTTCTGGGCTCCAGACCGCGCGCGCGCGGGTCGGCGGCGGTTCCCGGCCGTCGGTGGTGGCGACGCCGGCGGCGAGCGGCCGCCTGGGTAGGGGGTCGGAGCGCGGGTGGCATGGTTTAGGGTTTGCTAGTTGTCGACGAAACTCCCCCGTGTGCGCGTATATAAGAGCTGTTTGGAGACTCTCTCGGGTTGGGCCCTTTTAGAGCTCGAGCTGCTTGCTTTAATGAATATTAGTCACCTAATATTTCGTGTATAATATCTGTAATGTGACGATTGCTGTTGGTCCCAAATGTTGCATTGGAAGGTGCAAAAACTAGGGTGTGTTTATAATTACAATTGATGGGACAATAATGAAGGGTCCTACATCACCCTTCATTGCAATACATGTCCAATCATTTGCTGCCCTCTCCTTTAATAAAGAAAAGTTAACAGAAGATTTTAAATATATGGTACTTGCCTTTGCAACTAAATAATGAGGGCTTCATTCTTAGTAACTTTAAGAATAATATCTCCATTTACCACTTTAGCAAGCAGAACAGCTCCTTATCCAAGGAGCATATGGCAAATTGATTTCGAGTGAAACAGAAATTTTTTATAAATATATTACAGTGGGACCAACCCTAAATACCCATGCTTTGGGGCTGATCGTGAAGATTTCAAGTAAGGTAGTGTCGTATTTCATGCAATTATAGCAAGAAATGGGCACAAAAGAAACCATGATAATACACACAACATAGTTGGCAATTAAGAAATACACAAACAACTATTCACTACAAGAAAAAACCCTTTTTACAATGTTGAAAAAACGTTGTAAAAGGTCTTTTACGACGTTCAATAGAAGGTCGTTATATCCAGGGTTGTAAAAGGAGGGATATCTTCCACAATGTTCATTTGACCATTGTAAAAATGTTGTAGATGTTCTTCTCATAACAGTTTATAAACATTGTTGAAATTTCTAAAATCTGACCAAAACTTTTCTACGACATTTTTTAAATATTGTAAACAATACTTTTAAAACAAATTGCACATGTTGTAAATATAATTTCAACAACATTATGCAACTGTGGTAAAAACAATATCTACCACGTTCAGTAAACATTGTACTTATATTTTATACAACATTGTACAAATATTGTAAAAACATTTATACAACTTTTACAAAATGTTGTATATTTTATTCAATCATGTTTGTCTAACATTATAATAAATATTTGTATGTTGTAATTATAATATCAACAATAATTTAAAAGTATTGTAAATAAATTTTACAATATTTAGAAACGTTGTTAAAATATTAACTTACAACAATTTTGGCACGTTGTTGATAAAAAGAGTTGTATATTTTATTCAATCATGTTTTCCAAACATTGTAATAAATATTTGTATGTTGTAATTATAATATCAACAATAATTTAAAATATTGTAAATAAATTTTACAATGTTTAGAAATATTGTTAAAATATTATTTTACAACAGTGTTGAAACGTTGTTGATTATGTTTCCATTTTAAAAAAAATACATTTTACAAATAAAAATATATTGAATCCAATTATAATACTAATACAAATACACAAATACAAATACATTATTCTAATTTTCGCTCCTGCCGTCGTTGTTGTTGTTGCTATCGCTGCTGCTCTTACTACCGTTGTTAGTATTACTACCGTTGTTGTTGCTACTGCTGCTCTTGTTGAATTTATTGTGTTGTCACTTTGTCAGAAAATTTTAAAATCACTTTTAATCCCCATCTACCAATCCCTCTTTGTTTTCTTGTTGAGTTCCTCATTGACACCAACTTCCAGCTAGTAGTAGTGCAACTGCCAAGATCGCCCTCCGGACCTATACGCATAAGTTGCAGGAACTTTTCACTAATACACAAAAATGTCGACAAAGTAAACTAACTCAAACAATAAATGAATGGAGATATAAAGAGCAATGACATCTGGTACAAGTACAAAGTTTCCAATGCCTAATCTTGAGAGCATTATTCAGAGTTAATAATGCAAGAATAAGGGTTCAAGATCCATGGAGACACATTTGTAAGGTGTGTTTTGTGTGGCTGGCACACATGCATTAGGGGCCAATCAAAAGAAGTACAATAAGTTGTCGTATCAGCATCCTATCCGAAATTCTACTATCAAAAAACTTATCCTAGCTGACATGTTTTTCACGGTAAGTTAGTTAGAACCGCACCAATGCTGGTGGCTAGGAACATTATTGTTGATGAAGCAAAACTCTCGTAATAAATTATCCTATCATTCCTCCTTTCACAGGGAGTTTTATTTCAGTGCCCTGAGATGTCATCCTTAATTAGGTCAGCTTTTGGATTGTGGGGTTCTTTCCCACATAACGTCCTAAACTTTTCAACCTATAAATGACTACATTGTTGATATGCACTCATAATTCTTACCAAGTGACATCAGTGGTCATATAGATCCCATCTTAAGGGGTAGACAAACATATTTGACCTCTGGGTATCATAATTCAGGTATCGCAAAAAACTGAAGTCTATTGGGTGATAACTAATACCACAATGTTTGATAAGCAAAAGGTTACAATCCATTGGTTTATCATAGGGAGATTACCAAGGGAGAATCAGTAGTGGTCATATAGATCCCATCTTTCTATTGAAAAGTAGTCAATTGGACATATTACCAAGGGAGAATCAGTTAATGTATATCATGTGCATATGGCATAGTGCCATGGTTATCTGCTTACCTACCAATAAACACTAGTGGAAACAAACTACGAAATGGAATTGAATGTCATGATCTCAGTTCCACGAAATTGTGGTTGCAATTCTACATGGTATTTCAATTCCCGTGCAAGCCCTAAGATGAAAACAAACTATATTTTTTGTTGAAGGGGAAACAAGGACATAGATAAGTAGATAAGTACCAACAGGCTCCCATCGTCTAGCAGCATTGGCAATGGGTTAAACTCCGGATTAAGGACTACAAACCAGGATTTGTGATGCTTAAATGCAAGTTTTCTTACCCTGGTTTAACACAAGCCCACACATTAGGAATCAAAATTGACTGTTACCCATATCCACAGGCCCTAATCCCTCTCAAATTCTCTCTCAACCAAGGGTAACAGATGAAGTTCCATTTAAGATGTTGTAGTTTCATGAATTTGGTTCTTAACCATATTCAAAAGAGAACAAAAAAAAATTCTCAACCTACACGTCGTCTCCTAAGACCAATTGTTGCCAAAATATATTTGTATGCTTTTTTATTTTTTATCAACCCTGATCCAAGTGTTCTTTCAACTACGATTCTATCCCCCAAAAGAGTAATCAATATTCTTCAATGCAACAAGTACAACATAAACAAGTGATTATTTAATCCAGATATATCAAGAACAGAAAGAGGCAAACTTTCATACTTTTACAATAGGTCAGAATAAAAAAAATTCCATGCACAATTTATAAAACTGAATTCGATTCGCCAAAGAAAAAAGTGGTCCATTAGTTCAAGGCTTTCCACTTCTAGATTTGCACCCCTTCAACTACTATTTGCATAAATTTATGTGTCAACTTTGTTATATTAACAAAATGCAGCAGTTGTATGCACAATAAACCGAAAACATACAGAAAAGAAAGTAAAAGAAAAATCTGATTCTCAAGAGGTATTGTTCGCAGACAAAAAAGTTTTTCTAAAATAAAATTAGTAAATGAGAATGATCCTTAAAATGATGCTTTAGGGTGTGTTCAGTTGCAAGCAAGTGAAGTGAATGTGGTAAAAGGCCCACTTTTTTTGTTGCACTTTTGTTGTTTGGTTACAAGCAAAAAATTCGCTTTTGGATGTGACATAAAGTAACTCATCCCCTCAAAAACTAGGATCTCACATCCTCTTTTGCAAGCTTGATGTGGGATAAAAGTGGGAATAATTATTATTTTTAAATATTACTTTTCAATGATTGACGTGCACAATCTTACACTTTAAGAGATTCCAGTTTCACTCTACCTACTGGTAAAGTGACGGAATTAACACTTTCAAGGATATAATTATTGAAACCAAACAAATCAATTTCAGAAGGAAAAAAAATGGACTTTATGAAGTCACTTTTTGCACTTCATCCCACTTGCTTGCAACCAAACACGCCCTTATAACATGTCCACTTCACCTACTATGTTTCTCGTTTATAGAAGAAAAAAATTGTATTTTTTTGACATTGTATATGCAAAAAGAACAAAGAAAAGCAATGAATCAGGGTATTGGTATTTAAGACCACAAACTAGAGAATAGATATCCTTGATATGCAAGAAACTAGGAGAATATTAACTTCGAAAGGTAGTAAAAAAAAAAACTATAGTGCCAATATGTCAGTCGAGTAGGAAGAATAAAAACATCAAAAGAAACATCAAAATATTCAAAATGGGATTAATGTATAACATTTACGTGTAATAGAAAGAATAAAGTAACATGAAATAATAAAATATATGGTGAAAGAAGATATGGAAAACAAACCCATTGACTTGGTTGCAGTAATTAGATATTTGATTTGTTATGAGATAGGTATCCAAGTGTGATGGCTCAGGTAGAGGCTTGAAAATGGGATTTGTTGGATCTTCCTCAGGCAATGGTTCTTCCCCAGCATCTTTCCTTGCCATGTTCTCAGCCCTATAATAAGAATAACTCAATTATATACCATCAAATGCTACAAGAAAGCAAAAAAGAAATCAAAGAAACAAAAGGACAGCTAGACCAGTCTGAATCCAATTTTGACCAAAGCATTAAGTATGAAAATTACTTCATACACAAATCTTAAGTATATCAACATTATCCACCCTCAAATGAGAATTTATGGACTCAACAATATCCCACATTTGAGTTGGGTAGTGAAGGCCTATGCAAATCTCTACAATAGTAATGGCATAAAATTACCCTTCGATGTGACAACTTTAAGGTCATGATAGGGCTATTGTCGAGTTAATTCTAAGCAGAAGCGGTAGCTCACATCAGCGTATCATTGAAGCTTTCTCCCATAATATGATTGGCTATGGAGCAAGAGGAAGTTGTCAACCCTCTATATTAATGCCGATTCCTAGACAGAAGTACTCTACGAGCAAGATAAGGCATTGCAATAAAACCTAAAAGGCCAGTAGGCAGGTAGGTAGCCCTACCTTTTCGAGTTCTACAGTTTAAGCTTAGGCAAGCAAGAAGAACCCTCCAAACTGCCCCTGCCTAGAAAGTATAAACAAGAAGCAGGCTGATACAATTTACCCAGGAAGCACGGACACTACAAATATCTTGGTCGTGCCGTGTCGGACGTGTATCAGGCACACAACAGACACACAATGCACACTCCAAAATACACTAGGACATACCAAAATAGGTGTCGTTGTCCTATCTGTCTGCAACAGCAATTTAGAATTGCACTAATATATGACACAAGACGAAAAGGAAAAAGGAATGACATTTCAAAAAACTATGGTGAAAAAGAAATGCCACAACAACAGAGGAAAAAAAACAACATTCCAACAAAATGATCGAAACAGTACATTATATAAACATTTAAGTTTGAGGGAAAGTCTAAACTCTGTCTTTGCATTAGTGCGAGCAACAAACAAATGTTTTTGCAAAGTTGTTTTCAAAGGTAGCAGCCTATTTACCCATATTTCTGCTACAGAACTTCTAGGGCAGGTACACAAAGAAGTAAATGATAGACAGTAAAGACTGAAGAAGCAATATGAAACAAATCCACAAAGGATAAGAAGCTTTACCGCCGTACATTTAGCATAACCTTTACTTCGCTCCGCTCCTCCAACAAATTATCACTCGCATCATGGTTTTGACAAAATGAAATGAGAACAAACAATACAATAATAATCAGACATCATAATTACTAAAATCCCAAATTAAATTGCAGAAAGAGAAGTTAATATAACATGTCAAAAGTTGTTATGTTTTCCAAACAGAGTAGCACATGGAACAAAACCGAACCGAAATTACAAACTACTACCAAGACAATAATAATAGCAAAGGAAGGAAACCTTGGGAATTTAGAGGAGAAAGGATCATCAGACGGGGCTGAGGAGCTGAGAGAGCGTGGGCTTCGGCTCGGAGTTCATCCCGACGACGATTATGAGAGGGATAAAGCCGTAGTGGGCTATAGTCTTGGCCTTCTTCGTCACCCAGGTCCCCCACTCCTTCACCAGCCTGTAGCTCCCATCCTCCTCCTTCGACCCTCCCTTTCCAGTCTTCCCCTTTCCCCTTCACTGAAGCCCTAGGCGCCATTGAAGACCTGAAACCCTAGAAAAATTGTCGTGTCGGCTGAAAGTTTATTTCTTGATTAGGAAAATATAATAATAAACAATGGGATGGGAACGGGTAGTTCTTTTCTTTAGGGCTGAGCAAAACTTAGCAACCGTTAACCGACCCGAACTGGCCAATCGGGTCGGGTTTTGGATGTTCGGATCGGATGTCGGTTTGTGTTTACGTATAAAAACGGTTAACGGGTCGGTTCACGGTTTTTTATTAATAATCTCCACCATATGTACTTGAAACAGAAGATTTGATATTATCATATTTGAATTATATATTAGTATAGATAATAACAAAAGTAAAATATTATTATTTATGGATTAAGATTTAGTAAAAAAATGAAAATGATTAGTTGATACAATTCAAATGTTTATTTGTATTTATTTTATTAACATCCATCCTTCCACCAAATACAATTACTATTTTAATTTCAGAAGAAAAATATGTACGTTAACTGATAATAAATGATAATTTAAGCAAAGATGTATACAATCCAAATATCCATGGTATTTTGATTATATGATAGTATAGATGAATAGGAAACAAATTCTAGGCCTTTTTTCTATTATATCTTATTCTATTTAAATCAGTGTCAAGATAATTAATTCAAATAGTTTAAATTACTGCCAAGATAATTAATCATTTTGAAATTTAACATTAATATCATTTATTTAAATAATGATATACATGATTTTCATGGCATACTTCGTGCAGACTAACAATTAATAAAATAGCAATTTTTATGGCAATCTTTGTACAAACTAACAATTAATAAAATATCAAGCATCCGATGATGTTATCTTAAAAGAAAATTGGTTACCTTAAAAAGAAAAACGTGAGAACGATACAAAATCCTAACAGTACCTTTCCAGAGCATCAGTTCTCTCAGGAATTCATGTGGCTCATTTCAACCATCATCTCATCAATACCTCAAAGCAGTGGTAATAAGCATGATACATAAATATCTTTGTATGAGTGATTTGCCATCGCCATCCTGGAGCTTTGCGTTGAGGACACCGGGGACGCCGGATCTCTCTGTCTTATCGTTCATTTTTTATTCTTGGTGTTTCGAAACATGAATTGGAGAAAGAGAGAATAGAAGAGAGAAACAGAAAGTTAGTGCACATAATATGTTCAATATTAAAATTATATTTAAACTAACTGCAACGTATTATCTAATTAAGCACATACCAAAGATTCAAACAGTATATTTATAATAAATCATAATTAAAATATATTTAAATTATATTTAGAATATTATAATACAAATTAAATCTTTATCTATTTTATAAAATAATATCATAGATTATTTTATACGTGCAATGTACCTAAACTAGATTACTGTGAGTCTTTTTTTTATACTTTAGGTAAGTTATTGTTTTGCAAACGAAAAGAGATCATATCTGACAAAATTACAGTATGATCTTTTTCCTACCTTTCAGCTCTTGCTGGAGTTTATACAGAATATCGCATGAAGAACAATGATAGCCTTTACTAACATAACGTATGTGTACTCATATGTTTTAGTTGCTTCTAAGCCAACTATCATCAATAGGTTTTAATTGTATCAGAGGGAAAGATGCTGGATTGGCAGCTATCATTTGTTAAAATTACAAGAGGTAGCTACCAATGTCGGACTTTAAATTTTGAGTCCTGAGACAAACTCTAATACCATGCTTGGTAAGCGGTATTTTTTTTATTCCCGAGAAAATTTAGGGTGGGAATCTATTACCATGTTTGTTTGGGCTATGAAAAATTTATTTCCGGGAGTTAAATACCAGGGTAAATAGTTTATCCTTAAAACATGGGAATCCTATCCCTTAAGAATAGGTGGGTATTTTTCTTTTGCCCGGGCAAATAAAATAAAATAAAATTGTTTGAACTTTTTCCTACTTTTTTGATCATTTTTGAACATTTTTTCTTTTTTTGCCCTTTTCTGCCCTTTTTTGTTGTTTTTGTCGTTTTGGTCATTTTTGTCAGTTTTTATCGATTTTTTCGCTTTTTGTCATTTTAAGTCCTTTTTGTCCTTTTTTTTATATTTTTTGTCGTTTTTTCTCTTTTATCACTATTTTGTCATTTTTACCGGTTTTTGTCGTTTTTGGCTTTTTTGTCATTTTTAGTAGTTTTATGTTTCTTTTTTGTTATTTTTTGTCTCTTTTTTGCCATTTGTTATCTTTTTTTGTTATCTTTTGTCCTTTTTTGTAATTTTTCTCTTTTACTGGTTTTGTCCTTTTTGTCATTTTTGTTGTTGTCTTTTTTTTGTTTTTTGTCGTTTTTTGTTGTTTTGGTCATTTTTTTGTATTTTTTTTTGTCGATTTCGTCTCTTTTTTGTCTTTTTAAGTCGTTTTTTGTCATTTTTTTGTCGTTTTGTTGATTTTTGTCATTTTTGTCAATTTTTTGTTTGTCGTTTTTTCGTCTCTTTTTATCTTTTTTTGTCGTTTTTTACTAGTCTTTTGTCATTTTTTGTTGTCTTTTGTCGTTTTTGTTGTTATTTAGTAGTTTTTTGACATTTTTGTCTTTTTTTGTTGTTTTTTGTTGTTGTCTTTTTTGTCGTTTTTGTAGTAGTTTTTTTTTTCTCTTTTTTAAAAAAAATGTCATTTTTGTCATTTTTTGTTGTCTTTTGTTCTTTTTTTGGTTTTTTTTATTTTTCTATATTTTTTTTGTTTTTGTCATTTTTTGGTCTTTTTATCGTTTTTGTTGTTTTCTGTCATTTTTGTCGCTTTCGTTATTTTTTGGTCTTTTTTATCATTTTTTGTTGTTTTTTGGATTTTTGGTTTTATTTTTATTTTTGTCGTTTTAGTCTTTTTTTTGGCCTTTTTGTCTTTTTTTTTATATTTTGGTCGGGTTTTTTTCGTTTTGAATCGTTTTTTTTTTTCTTTTTTACTTTTTTTTTCCTTTCCTTTTTGACGTTTTTTTCATTTTTGGTTTTTTTTTCTTCATTTTTTTTTTCATTTTTTAGTTTTTTTATCATTTTTATTTTTTTTTCCGTGAATGTTTATATAGTCACCAAACCCAAACATGGGAATGTAATTTTCCAGGAAATTTAATTCCTTGGAATTTGATTCCCGGGAATATAGAATTCCCAGCTTTATAGTATTCCACATACCAAACGCCCCCTAATAGTTGTGCCCTCAAAGCTTAATGCTCATACAATTTTTTTTATGGACAACAATAAAATAGTATTATCAACACAAAATTTAAGAAAAAATAACTAACAAATATAATATCCAAAATAATATATTTATAATGAAATACTAATAGATATTCCAAGCAAAAAAATTGATGTTCTAAACAAATAAATAACTAATAATGTTTCAAATAATTCTTATGAAAATAATAAAAAAAATAAAAAGTTGTAAGTTGTTCTATTGTTCAATTAAATCCAACAGGACAACGAGAGAGAGAGAGAGAGAGGATGTTGACAACGATGGAAGGATAAAAGGGGGATTGGCAGCGACTAAAGGGTATAAGAAGATTTGGAGCATCGTAATGTTAGATCAGCAACAGAAGGAGAGAGGATTTAATTTTGACAGCGATTGCACAAATTTTTTTTCTTCATTCTGACTAACTGATTTGTCTTTTGATAATATAATATATGACATTTAGATATTCTAAAATTTTGGGCCTGAGGCACCCGCTCCGGCTACGGTAACTACCACATTTCAAAATTTTGAGTTGTTTTCAAACAAATTTCTAAACAAATTCATAATATTATTTAGTTGATGCACTTATAAGATCTTAAAGAGAACCCAAAACGTAAATTGAGCAAACTGATAGAACTAAAATCTCCAATCCTTGTATACACTTTATGGGGAGTAAGATATTTGCATAGTAACATCTGCCAATAGCAAAACATAATTCTTGAACCAACATGAGAAAATCAAGATTGGAACCAACAAGAATAATATAAAAACATTAAACAATTATCAAAGATAATTGAACAAAAAAGACTAACAATCAAGGGTGTAAAAGCAAAGTAAGTTGTAAAAACATGTAAATAAAAAAAACTTATTTATCTCGATGATTACGCTTTAAAAGTTCTAATATTTGTTAGATATTTTTAATAATTCATTAATTGAATATATGACACACCCTAAGCTAAAAAAAACATTTTAAATAGTAAACTATGTTAGTCCCGGGGCTTGACCAAAGATGGAAAACTGATGCAATCGAGATCTGAGATGTCACACAAAAAACTTTGCAGTGATCAAACTCAAGATCTACGATGATACAAAAAACCAAATAGCCAGATTACAATATGAAGGAGAGAAATAGAGAAGAGAAGATCTCTCATTCTTCCTTGCAAACGTGTTGCAATTGGGACAGAACGAGTTACAATAATCTAGAGAAAGAAGAGATGAAGAAAAGTTGCTGGGGTGTCAAAACACCGTTGCTCAAAGCAAGATTCGCCCCACACAAATTGCTTCCAGGAACCAGCAAGTTGAAGAACTTGTGGAACGCTCGAAGTCACCTCTGTTCTGACTCCTCGGATGGACTCGCAGTGGCGGCAGCAGCTCCCTCTTTTTTTTCTGACTTATAAAATTCGTAGTACCTCATAAAGGAGGCCAGAAGAGAGTATATAGAGAGAGGATGGAAACCCTAACCGCCTTTTCAGTTATAGAAAGATTGAATTAAATCCCACAAAGATAGCAATGAAATTAATTCAAATCTTATGAAAAGATTGAATTAAATCCCACAAAGATGGCAACGAAATTAATTCAAATCTTATGGAAAGATTGAATCAAATCCCACAAAGATGGCAACAAAATTAATTCAAATCCCACAAAGATAGCAACTAAATTAATTCAAATTTTATGAAAAGATTGAATTAAATCCCACAAAGATGGTAACGAAATTAATTCAAATCTTATGGAAAGATTGAATTAAATCCCACAAAAAGTGGATCTGAATTAATCGCATTGAATCAGTCTTTCCATAACTGACTTGTAGTCTGCACAATCAGCCTGGTGCGAGTCTATGAGCCCATGAGCCCGAGCCCGAGTCCGAGTCCGAGCCCGAGCCCGAGCCCGAGTCCGAGTCCGAGTCCGAGTCGCTAAGCCCCTTTGGGGCTTAGCTCCAAATGGAATTAATCCAAGAGAATGACAAAAGCATTAATGCTTAATCCTTGGATCCTTATTCTTACCTCCTAGTAAAATCACCCACATGGTTCCCTCCTTAGGGTCACCACCCCATGTGCATCTCTCAACAACACAACCAAGTATATATGTTGAGATAACTCATGGTGCATTTCCGATGTGGGACTAAACTTTTACAAGGCATGTTGAGAGCAAGCTCTCTCCATGTAAAGAAAGCACCAACAATCTCCCACATATCACAACATATATATGTGTCCAGGGTTGAGCGTTCTCCACAGTAACTGTCCATTTTGCATTATGATAGATGTCGCTGACGACTTGAATCTTCCCGCATGGGTTAAATAACAATATGATACAAGAATGGACTACGCCTTGAATTCTGCACCACAATTATAATTCTTCCCACTCATAAAGTGTAGTTACGTGTGCTTCTGGCTGCACATTAAAGGCCCTGTGCCAGCCTGGTTTCAGTATATAATTTTGAACGTCTACAAGTTTACCCTCAAGAGACGGCCTGATATCTCTTTCCATACACTATAGGTGAATTCTTTATTAAAGAGACATGGCATGAAGCCTTGCGCTTCCTTGCGGTGCTATGCCGCTATGACATAGCCTGAAGCCGAGGCATTATCCCTACCTGGAAACCTCATCGTAGTGTTATACTACTGTAGCATGAGGTCTCAGCCTCTTTGTAGTGCCAATCTACTCAGCATGAAGCCTAAGGCTTCCTTGCGGTGTTACGCCGCAATGACATGGCTTGCAATGCCGAGGCTTTACCCCTACCTGGGTACCTCATCATGGTGTCGTGCCACTGTAACATGGGGCCATCCTCCCCTTTGTAGTGCTGTCTACAACTCTTTATTTACGTCATACAGCATTAGGCTACCTGCCTATTTGCGATGCTACGCCGCTATGACTTGGCTTGCAAAGCCGAAGCATTACCCCAGATCTGGAAACCTCATGGTAGAGTCACCCCACTGTAGCATGGAGTTTCACTCCTTGTAGTGCTGCTCTACCGTGCTTTCTGTAAAACACACCAGGCATTCACTCTGCCTGAGGGAACTCATTAAGGCGTTTAAGCCAACCTTCCACAGGATCTATTTTTTCTGCAGAAAATATATAGTAGACAACAGTGGTTATGGGTCCGTATCCCTTCTATGTTCTAGAGAACAAGTACCCATTGTTACCTTATAGTTTCCCAGTCAGTGAACCTCCTTTGAACCAAAAGTTAGATGCCTAGTAGATTTTTCTTTGAACTAATAGCATAAAACTTTATGGTAGGATTACAAAGACACACTATCAGAATGCCTTCAAGCCTATTTTACAAGCTGTGTCATCGACCAACTGGCGCTTGAGGCCCTTTGTGAACGGATATGCCAGGTTCTCCTGACTCCGAACATCAATCACTGCAATTACACCTCTTTTGATAAGATCGTGTACTGCCCTGTGCTTCAACCGCACAATCCTCTTCTTTCCGTTGAAGAGGTCATTTGATGCCACTGTCGCAGTCGCCTGGTTGTCACAGTATATCGGTATCATCGGTATCTGAGCCCCAACCACTGGAAGATCATACATGAGCTCCCGAAGCCATTCTGCTTCATCTGCTGCAGTTTCAAGTGAATAGAATTCAGATTCCATGGAGGAACGAGAGAGTATAGTCTGCTTCTTCGACTTCCACGATATAGCAGCTCCACCCAAGGAAAAGACATATCCACCTGTGGATCTCTCGCTTTCCATCTCTGAACACCAGCTAGCATCACTGAAGCCTTCCACTACTGTCGGATACCCGTTGTAGTACAGTGTATATGTCTGAGTCTTCTTGAGATATCTCATCACCCGCTTTACAGCTTTCCAGTGCTCAACCCCTGGGTTGCTTGTGAACTGACTCAGCATTTCCACGGCGAAAGTTATGTCAGGCCTTGTGGCAGTAGTTGCGTACATTAAACTTCCGATAATGCTAGAATACTCCAGCTGCTTGACGCTTTCCTTCGAGTTTGGCTTCAGCTTCTGATCACACCTGTATGACGTATCGATCCCTAGAAGATCTTTATATCCATAGCGTGTGAGCATCTTCTCAATGTAGTGAGATTGTGACAACGCTACTCCAGTGTCTGTCCGGATGATCTTTATGTCCAAGATGACATCTGCATCCCCCAAGTCCTTCATACTGAACTTGGTTGAGAGGAACTTCTTTGTCTCCGTGACACAGCCTATATCCGTCCCTAGGATTAGCATGTCGTCCACGTACAGACAAACGATGACTCCTCTTCCATCAGTAAACTTTGTGTAAACACATTTGTCCGTCTCGCTGACTCTGTAGCCGTTTGACCTAATAACTTTGTCAAACTTCTCATTCCACATCTTGGGAGCTTGCTTCAAACCATACAATGATTTCACCAACTTGCAGACTTTGTCTTCAAGACCTTTGACGACAAATCCATCTGGATGTTGCATGTAAATCTCTTCGGTCATCTCCCAATTCAGGAATGCTGTCTTTACATCCATCTGATGTATCACCAACTTATGTATGGCTGCTAGAGTGATTAACATCCTAATGGTGGTCATCCGAGCTACTGGAGCGTACGTGTCAAAGTAGTCTATCCCATGTTTCTGAGAAAATTCCTTGGCTACCAGCTTGGCCTTGAACTTGTCAATTGTTCCATCTGCCTTCATCTTCTTCTTGAAGATCCATTTACATCCGATGGGCTTTTCTCCTTCAGGTAGATCTACCAACACCCATGTGTTATTGGAGGTGATAGAGTCAAACTCGTCATTTACTGCCTCCTTCCAGAAGATAGCATCTCTGGTCTTCATCGCCTCATTATAGGTAAGCGGATCTGCTTCCACATGATAGGTGACAAAGTCATCTCCGAAGTCTTTAGGTCTCCTCGCTCGCTTTGCTGACGGCTCTGCGATTTCTGGTACAAGAGTTGTTTCATCAACAACAGCTTCTTCTTAGACTACTGGCCCATATGAGATTTCAGTCTCATTTGCACCTACATCATTTTTCGGAATGTCCGAAAGAATAATATTTTTGTCTTTTGCAAACTTGTCTTCAAAGTATTCAGCATCGCGAGATTCGATGATATGATTTGACTCAATATCAAGAAATCTCCGAGCATCACTCTTCTCGACATACCCCAAGAAGATCGCCTTCGTAGTCCTTGTCCCCAGCTTCTGAATCATCAGATCTGGAAGCTTCACATACGCCAGACACCCCCACACTCGAATGACATTCAAGTTTGGTCTGAATTTGAACCAGAGTTCATGAGGAGTTACGTCCGAAGTTGCATATGGCACTCTATTCAAAATGAAAGTGGCCGTTAATGCAGCTTCTCCCCAGTAGCATTTTGGAAGACCTGCAGTAAGCAGCATTGAATTCATCATTTCTGTTAATGTTCGGTTCTTTCTCTCTGCTACTCCGTTGGATTAAGGAGAATATGGAGCAGTAGTCTCGCATATGATTCCATGTTCTTTGCAGAACGATGCAAAGTCATGAGACCTGTACTCCCCACCTCGATCACTTCTCAACCTCTTGAGTTGTTGTCCAGTCTGCCGTTCAGCTTCGGCCCTGAACTCTCTGAACTTCTCGAAAGCTTCGTCTTTAGTCTTGAACTAGTAGACAAACGCGTATTTTAAGAAGTCGTCGATGAAGGTTATGAAATACTTTATCTCGGCCTTCGTGGAGAAATGTTTGAAGTCACAGATATCGGAGTGTACTAACTCCAGATGATCTGTGCTTTGATTGACCCGATGAAAGGGTTTCCTTGTGATCTTCGTCTGAGCACATACTTCACACTTCTCCACCTTACCCCCACATTTGGAGATAAGTCCTAGACTAGATATTTTGTTAATTCTTTTAAAATGAACATGTCCTAGTCTATTATGCCACAACTCAAGAGAATAATCAGAAAATGCAACTGCATTAATGTCATCAAACTGGTTGACAAGCTGAATTTTAAACATTCCTTCAGTTTGATAAGCCTTTTCGAAGTATGTTCCCTTCTTGGACATCACCATCTGACCAGCATTGATGTCCATCCTTAAGCCTGCGTTGCAGAGCAGGCTCCCAGAGATCAGGTTCTTGGCAATCACCAGAACAAGCTTCACACCTTGAAGCGTCAGAGTGTTTCCAGAAGTGAGTTTCAGCTCCATAGTCCCGATCCCCAGAACTTCAGCTTGGGCCTGGTTCGTCATGACAACCTTCTCAGATATCGGCTGGTACTTGACGAACCATTCCTTTCCAGAACAGACATGGCAAGTCGCACCAGTGTCTATCCACCAGTCAGAGTCAACCCCCACAGTTGTGACCTGTGTAATCATAGCAACAATGTTAGACACCAATGAAACCTTACCAGGCTCACCTTTCTCTGATTGTTTAGGCTTGGATCTGCATTCACTCTTGTAGTGGCCTTTCTTGCCACAATTGAAATAAGTCACTTGGGACTTGGACTTCTGTTGCTTGAATGAAGGACCCTTCACTTTTAGATTGGTGAAGTCCTTCTTCTTGTGAGAAGCCGCATGCTTTTCCTTGGAATCTCTCGTCTGTACTAGATTGGCCTTAGCCAAATATTTAGACAGAGTGTCCATCTTCTGTTGGGAACGCATCTCGTCCTCAACATGGATCTCTTGAAGTAGATCTCCTAAGCTAATGTCTAGCTTCTTTCTGAGCATCCTTGCATATAAGGTACTCCATCCAGCAGGAAGTTTTGAGACGATCCCTCCAACGACAAACTTGTCAGGAATGGGCATCTCTTCGTCTTTCAGTTTCTGACGCAGCTTCAGAAATTCCTTCACCTGTGGCAACATGGACTTCTCGTCCTCAAAGAGCAATTTGTGATATTTTTCAACCACAATCATCTTGCTCCTGTTCCTGTCTTCTTCATACAGTTTTTCCACAGACTCCCATATGTCTCTGGCAAATTCCTTCTTCGAGTACATGATCAACGTCTTTGAGTTGAAGAGTTAGATAAACCTTCCTCTTCCAGACTTGATAATGCTCTCCATCGAACTTTTCCAACTTGCAGTAGTCGGATTGGACGAGCGAAGCATTAATGTTTTCTATCTACAAGGATCTTGCTTTGAGATTGTTAGTCCCGGGGCTTGACCAAAGATGGAAAACTGATGCAATCGAGATCTGAGATGTCACACAAAAAACTTTGCAGTGACCAAACCCAAGATCTACGATGATACAAAAAACCAAATAGCCAGATTACAGTATGAAGTAGAGAAATAGAGAAGAGAAGATCTCTCGTTCTTCCTTGCAAACGTGTTGCAATTGGGACAGAACGAGTTACAATAATCTAGAGAAAGAAGAGATGAAGAAAAGTTGCTGGGGTGTCAAAACGCCGTTGCTCAAAGCAAGATTCGCCCCACACGAATTGCTTCCAGGAACCAGTAAGTTGAAGAACTTGTGGAACGCTCAAAGTCACCTCCGTTCTGACTCCTCGGATGGACTCGCAGTAGCGGCAGCAGCTCCCTCTCTCTTTTTTTTCTGACTTATAAAATTCGTAGTACCTCACAAAGGAGGCCAGAAGAGAGTATATATAGAGAGAGGATGAAAATCCTAACCGCCTTTTCAGTTATGGAAAGATTGAATTAAATTCCACAAAGATAGCAATGAAATTAATTCAAATCTTATGGAAAGATTGAATTAAATCCCACAAAGATGGCAACGAAATTAATTCAAATCTTATGGAAAGATTGAATCAAATCCCACAAAGATGGCAACGAAATTAATTTAAATCCCATAAAGATAGCAACGAAATTAATTCAAATCTTATGAAAAGATTGAATTAAATCCCACAAAGATGGCAACGAAATTAATTCAAATCTTATGGAAAGATTGAATTAAATCCCACAAAAAGTGGATCTGAATTAATCGCATTGAATCAGTCTTTCCATAACTGACTTGTAGTCTGCACAATCAGCCAGGTGCGAGTCTATTAGCCCATGAGCCCGAGTCCGAGTCGCTAAGCCCCTTTGGGGCTTAGCTCCAAATGGAATTAATCCAAGAGAATGACAAAAACATTAATGCTTAATCCTTGGAGCCTTATTCTTATCTCCTAGTAAAATCACCCACATGGTTCCCTTCTTAGGGTCACCACCCCATGTGCATCTCTCAACAACACAACCAAGTATATATGTTGAGATAACTCATGGTGCATTTCCGATGTGGGACTAAACTTTTACAAGGCATGTTGAGAGCAAGCTCTCTCCATGTAAAGAAAGCACCAACAAACTAGAGGTGGAGGAGAGCTGATTTTTACAAGAAAGAATATTATAACAAGCAAGAAATGGGGGAAGGGATTGATGCAAGAAGTATATATATTAGATCTATCTTTCGAAGACGTGGAAGGGATGGTTCAACATGTGACAGATCCATTTAACCATGAACTGCTACCAAGTGAGTATTGACCTAATAAGACCAACTTTTCGAATAATATTATCCTAGAAATATTTTAAAGATATATTTACAACGTTGTCTATATATTGTAAAAAACACATATTTTACAACATTTTATAAAAGTTGTTAAATATAACCCTTTTATAATGTTTCATAAACATTGCAAAATGATATTACATATGCAACGTTTTACATAACGTGGTAAAATAAAATTAATTTTACAACATCAAACAAACATTGTGCAAAATAAATAATGTACAACTATTGTTAAACGTTGTTGAACATGACATTTTTACAATATTTTAAGTACATTGTTAAAATTAGTAACTTTGGCAACAATAAATAACCGTTGTCAAAATTAATAAATATTACAATGTTAATAAAATGTTGTTAAAAATAATAATACACAATTTTGTGAATGACCATTGTAGAAGCCTTAACGTTTGAATGTAAAACGTTGTTTGCACATGTATTTTACAACGTTTTTACAATAAAGGTTGTAGAAGACCCCTATTTTTTACAATATTTTTAGGAAGTGTTGTAGATGGAACGTTGTAAAAGGAGATTTTTCTTGTAGTGATTAAATATGAATATATATATATATATATATATATATATATATATATATATATATATATATATATATATATATATTATAACATTTATCTGACAAAAATAATATAATCAATAAAATAATAATATTAAATAACAATCCAATATAATAATAATAATAATAATAATAATAATAATAATAATATACCATTTAAATCAATCAAATGATAAATAAAATATTTCAAAATTTTCGGGAAGGGGAGCTACAACAGCATTAGGCTAACTGCTTATTTGCGGTGCTACGCCGCTGTGACTTGGCCTGCAAAGCCAAGGCTTTATCCTATTCCTGGGCAGCACCCTATATATAGGAACCTCATCGTGGAGTCATCCCACTGTAGCATGGAGTTTCACTCCTTGTAGTGCTGCTCTATCGTGCTTCCTGTAAAGCACACCAGGCATGCACTATGCCTGAGAAATCATTAAGACAATTAAGCCAACCTTCCCACAGGAACCGTTTTTCGCAGAAAACAATAGTAGACAACAGTGGTTATAGATCCGTAACCTCTCCATGCCCAATAGAACATGTACAAACCGTTCCTGATATTCTTCCAGTTAATGGTCCTCCTTTGAACCAAAAGCTAGATGCCTAGTAGATAAATCTTTGAACTAATAGCATAAAACTTTATGGTAGGAATACAATAACTAATATCAGAATGCCTTCAAGCCCATTTTACATGCTGAGTCATCGACCAGCTGGCGCCTGAGGCCCTTAGTGAACAGATCCGCCAGGTTTTTCTGACTCCGAAAATCAATCACTGCAATTACACCTCTCTTAATAAGATCGTATACTACCCTGTGCTTTAACCGCACAGTCCTCTTCTTTCCATTGAAGAGGTCATTTGATGCCACCGCCGCATTCGCCTGGTTGTCGCAGTATATCGGTATTGCCGGTATTTGTGCCCCAACCACTGGAAGATCATACATGAGCTCCCGAAGCCATTCTGCTTCCTCGGCTGCGGTGTCAAGTGCAAAGAACTCAGATTCCATGGATGATCGCGAGAGCATTGTCTGCTTCTTCGACTTCCATGATATAGCAGCTCCATCCATTGTGAAAATATATCCACCTGTAGACCTCTCGCTCTCCAAATCTGAGCACCAGCTAGCATCACTGAAGCCTTCTACTACCTGCGAATCTCTGCTGCAATACAGTGCATATGTCTGAGTCTTCTTGAGATATCTCACAACCCGTTTCACAGCCTTCCAGTATTCAACACCAGGATTGCTCCTAAAACGACTCAGCATTCCCACGGCGAAAGCTATGTCATGCCTTGTGGCAGTAGTAGCATACATCAAACTCCCGATTACGCATGCATACTCCAGCTGCCTGACGCTTTCTCCTGAATTAGGCTTCAGCTTCAGATCACACATATACGGCGTATCGATCCCTGAAAGATCCCGATACCCTTAACGACCGATTATCTTCTCAATATAATGAGACTGTGACAGTACTAGTCCAGTGTCTGTCCGGATGATCTTGATCCCTAAGATCACATCAGCTTCAGATCACACCTATACGCCGCATGCTTTCTCCTTGATTCCCTTGAATGCACCAAATTGGCGTTAGCCAAATTCTTGGACAGTGCGTCCACCTTCAGTTGAGCCCGCATCTGGTCCTCAACATAGATTTCCTACAGGAGATCTTCAAAGGTGATCTCCATCTTCTTCCTATGCATGTTTGCATAGAACTTGCTCCACCCAGCGGGGAGCTTTGAGACAATTCCTCCAATAACAAACTTGTCGGGGAGGGACATCGCCTCGTCTTCCAGCTTCTGTCGCAGTTTCAGGAAGTCCTTCACCTGCGGCAGCATAGACTTTTCGTCCTCAAAGAACCACTTGTGATATCTTTCAACCATAAAGATTTTACTGCTGTTCTTGTCTTCTTCGTAGAGTTTTTCTAGAGACTCCCATATGTCTCTAGCGATAGTCTTCTTAGAATAGGATTCTGCAAGGGAATCTTCCATAGCATTCAGAATAAGCAGCCTACAAATACTATTTTCCCTTCTCCATTTTGCTTGAAGTTTAGTAGCCGCGGTGATTGCGACAGCAGACCCAACATCTGGAACAGTAGGTTCTTCCTCCAGAAGCACGTGATTTACGTCTTTGAGTTAAAGGGTGAGATAAACCTTCCTCTTCCAGACTTGGTAATGTTCTCCATCAAACTTTTCTAACCTACAAAAGTCAGAATTGAAGAGTGAAACATTAACGTTTTCCATCGTAGCGATAAAGCTTTGAGATTGTTATTGCAGGGGCCCAATTTTTTGATGGAAAAATGAGAATTCGTAACAATTGTAAAAACAATCGTTATTACGTAACACTTTACAGAAGGTACGTAACAGAAATTCCACTAATGCAATACTTCACAGAAGGTGCACAGATTTCTACCAACGCGAACACTTCACCGAAGGTGTGCTAATAGAATTCTGATAAACAAAGATTGCAACACTTCACAGAAGGTGCACAGATTTCTACCAACGTAAACAGTTCACCGAAGGTGCGCTAATAGAATTCTGATAAACGAAGAAGATGACAGGCGAAAGTTGGAAAAACTCCTGCTGGAGTGAATGATCACCGTTGCTCAAAGCTTTATTCGCCCCACACGAATAGCTTCCAGGAACAAGCAAGTTCGTCGGAGAACTTGGAACACTCTTGCTCTTCTGACTCCTCGGATGAACACGAACTCCTGTACAAAACTCAACGCTGGTACAATACCTCTCTTCTCTCTCATAGCTTCTAAACACTTGTAAACTTTCTATCTACTACTTGTTTATTAGTCCTTTTTGTGAGAGAGAAGGAGGAGACCTTATGTAGGCCCCTGCAACAACTTTCCGGTTAGCACAATGTTAGGAATGTGGTAATAACCACCCCGAACATGGAGCAACCACTCAGAACATGCAAAGACACGTTCTGCCTGCAAGTTGTGCCACTCGCGTAACCAGCGTAATTTGCACTTTTACGTACACAGCCATTTTACGCAACCTGCACACACTACGCATATTGTGTACGCTGCGTACACTGTGCACTCTACGTACGCTGCGTACACTACGTACACTGCGCGTACTGGGCTGCGTACTGGACTGCGTAACTGGGCCGACGTAACTAGGCTCGCGTAACGGGCCGCATAACGTGGTCGCGCAAGTGGTTTGCGCAACGAGCGCAACTTAAGTACACTATGCACCTAGCGATGATGCTGACGTGCTCAGTGCAAAGTGCGCCAATAAAATGCCACATTACGCCTCATGAGCCCTTGAGCCCGAGTCCGAGCCCGAGTTCGAGTCCGAGTCGTTAAGCCCCTATGGGGCTTAGCTCCTATGGAAATAAATTTTCCAAGAGCAAAAAGCTAGAAGCTTACCATGGAGCCTTATTCTTACCTCTTAGTAAAATCATCCACATGGTTCCCACCTTTGGGTCACCACCCATGTGCACATCCCAACAATACATAGAAGCCTATATATGTTGAGATACCACATGATGCATTTCCGATGTGGGACTAAAACTTTACTAAGCATGTAGAGAACAAGTTCTCTACATGTCAAGAATACAAATGCCCCAACAGTTCTACAATTCTGTTAGCTTCGGGAAAGCGTCGTGAAGCAGCATATAATTGCATTTGTCGACTCGATTGCTAGATTGGTCCCAAAGAGTTGTCCTTTATTTAGTAGTGTTAAAGTCTTTGCCACTACGCTTGAAACTCCAGGTTTGGTTAAGTTTTGGAAGCTTGAGAAAGGATTTTAGATTTCTTATCTATGTTTAGTATGTTTAGGATTGGAAATTGAGAGGGAAGGGGAGGAAGGAGGGATAGGAGAAGCTTGGTATTTTCAATTGTGGCAGTAAAACCCAAGGACTCTCTAGGAATATTTTTGGTTTCCTGGAAATATTATTTGGATGGTAAAACCCTCCTTTTTATTTTTCAAATTCCAAGTTCTATCCAAACATATAGATTTAGACAATACAAACATTATGAAATTAATGAAAGGGTATTTATGAAAAATTAAAGAAATTAAGATTCATATTCATATATGAACCAAATAAGTGAATGGAAATATTGAATTTTTTGGACTATATATTCATAACCTAACCAAACATGGGTATAGGAATATTGAATTCATTTTTCATAGAAAAGGAACGGAAAGTAGATTCCTAGGAATACAAAATATTCATCCAAACGCCATGAAGGTTTAGATAATTAGGGAAGTTTGGATGAAACTTTTGTATTCCTAGGAATCAACTTTTAATTCCTTTCCCACGGAAAGGAATCCAACATTCCTATATCCATGTTTGGTTATGATGGAGATATGTAGCCCAAAAAATTCAAGATATATTTCCATTCATTTATTTGGTTTATATAGAAATAGGAATCTACCGAACTCGAGTGGCTCTTGTGGCTACCGATAAGATGTATAAGACCTGACTGGATGGCGGAAGATCAATGGATCGAGCGACAGGGGCATAATATTTCTTCTATTTATAATAATAGTGGAAGTGGGACCAAAAGACATTCAATGCAGCATGCAAAAATTCTCGTGTGTTGGACAAAATAGTAATATGAACCTTAATTTGTTTAGTTTTTCATAAATACCCTTTCGTTAATTTCATAATGTTTATACTATTTGGATGAATGTATATATTCCTAGGAATACAATCCTTTTCCATGGAAAAGGAATCCAATATTTTTATTTCCATGTTTGTTTATGTTGGAAATATGTAGCCCGAAAAAATTAATTTATTATTCCCATATTTGGATAAAACGGGAATATAAAATTTTATTATGTTTAGTTTTCCATAAATATCTTTTCATTAATTTAATATTACCTAAATTGAATTGATGTCATTGAGCGTATCACCATCAAAATAAATTATAATTATTGCATTAAACCAACATTTCCAGGAGGGGGGTTGTTAATTATTTTCCTATAGATGTTGGAAAGTAAAGCTCTCCACTTCCAATTCTCAATCCACTACTAAAATAAGGCAAATTAGCGACGTCCAGATACATCGCTAATTAAGGAAAATACGTCGCTAAACGTAATTAGCGACGACTTTAGCGACGAAAGATGAAGGTCGCAAAAAAGCTAGTCGAGATGACAAATTCGTCGCCCTCCGTCGCTGTTTGTGACGTCACCCCAATGTCGCTGGGTCGTCGCAAAATTAGCGACGGAGGGCGACGAATTTGAACGTCACCAAATTAGCGACGTGGTGTGACTACGTAGCGACGTTATTTCTTTTTATGTGATGACATGGCATGCCTGCCACGTCAGCAGGATAGCGACGTACAGCGACCGAATTAGTGACGTCAACTCTCAGCCACGTCAGCTACTGAGCGACGGATAGCGACGTGACGACGCTAATTAGCGACGACTTGATATGTCGCTTTACGTTGCAGAACGTCGCTATACGTCGCAGATATTGTGAAAAAACTTTTAAAGAAATATGTTTGGTATTTTTGTTATGCTGTGTGTCTGTGTTTACACAGACACACATCATCACAAAAATACCAAACATATTTTTTAAAAATTTGGACAGCACCTCCTTTGTATATCAGATCATCGCTTATAACCCAGCGTAGGTATATTTGTCATCCCATCGTAGATATCACAAACATACATGTCCAAGTAAATATCATACATGTACTCAATGAAAATACCAACAAAGTAAATATCACAAACATACATGTCCAATAAACATATATGTCCACAATGGAGGGCAAATAAGAATGAAAATCAGTGTACAGAACGGTCAATAGGCCCATAGGGCCAAAACATACAAAGATGATAAAAAAATCTACTAGATCACTGAGGACCCCTGCCGCGCATCTGAGATAGCATGTACTCATACTGCTCCTGTGTGAGCTGTACCGTAGGGGCAGTAGGAGGCAGTGCAATGTCTGGAGTCGGCATCGTCGATGGACCGGAAGGACGTATCTGTTCCAGCTCTCGCAGTCGCTCACCATGCACAGCAATGGTACTCACCATCCTCTGAGTACTCTCCTCAATCGAAGTTTGTACCTGAGTGAGTGAGACAGACATGGTCCTCTGCGATCCCTCCAGCTCGACCTGTCTACGCTCTGTGTGCGGCGTAGACTCGGTGAGCGTGTGCAAGATGGCAGCTGTAGCCTGCTATAAACTCATCAGCTCCTGTATACTGTGCTCGACCACATCAAATCGTCTGGTGATCATCGGATCGTCGCTCTGCGGTATGGTGATCAAAAATCTGCTGCTGTAAATCGCGACGCAGCTCGTTGATCTGATGACCAATATCCTGAGCTCATGATGACGCCTGCGAAGCTGGAGACTACGCACTGACAAAGGGGGCCCGGGATGACTCTGAAGCCAAATAGGTGACGTAGGATCCTGTACCGTAGTACGTACCCTTCTGAAGACCACCAACGACGGTCATCCATAGGTCGTCCGGCGATGGAGCTGTAGGCGGCTGGGAGGAAGTACCAGCCCCTCCCTCTGCTGGCGCACTAGCAGCAGCAGCCGCCTCCTCTTGTAGCCGAAGAAACTTGGCCTAAAACAATGTTTGCTAACGTCTAAGTGTTTGCTAAAGTCTATATTGATATCTATTTTCCTATTTTCTAAATTATAGTAAATTAATATAAAGAATAGAACGCATATATGCCTGCGCCCTCTCGTCAATGAACTCCTCAGCCCTCCGATAGGTGACCAGGAAGACAGTCACCATGTTGGGGTCCTCACCCTTTTTTACCTATTAAAATATATTATCTATTATTAGTATTAAATATTCTATCCAATAATATATAAAATGATGTCCGTCATAGAAAACGTACCAGACGACGAAAATGCTCCGTCATCGGAATGGAGCCACTATACCACTTACTGGCGCTCGACCGCGCCACCTTGGCCTTGTCAGACCGCTCCTAGTACCTGGCCTCGCCGAATCTAGCCTTCATCGCAGTCCACTGCTCTGGCGTGATCCAACCATGGATCGGCTTTCTGGAGCGATCACGAGACTTCTGGTCGTGGATCGCATCACGGATGAGCTTGCCTGCGACGGCAGAAAATTGGTCCTCGATCTTCGTCGTCCGGTGTGGTGGATAGAAACAGGTCCTCTACAAGAAGTAAAATAGAAAAGTTGTATAATATACACAAATGATTATTAAAATTTAAAAATAAAGAAATTTTTTACCTTGAAGTGGGCCAACCAAAAGGCCTTTCTATCTGCGTGAGCATCTAAGTAGTTAATCCAAGGCCCGCCATAGTTCTGCCTCAGAAATAGTCCCAGCTGTCTCTGTACTACAGGAGGCCGATATCTATACAATAATAAATTTAATGAATATATATGTACATATAATCATTTGAGAAATATATATTAACTAATTAACTTACTTTGTAGGCCCGTCCGTCCAAATCTCCATACGCGTCTTGTCTGGAGGAGCGTATGGAGGGTCGTTCTTACCTCCTGCCTGGGCAGGATCAGTCTGATCGCCGTCCTCCATATGCTCGATGTCGGCTCTCCCCATGGAGCCGTCGACAGGAAGAATGCCGAACGCGGGAGGAATGCTGGACGCGGGATCAGGAATGCTGGACAACGAGAGAGGAGTCGCCAACCTGCTGGAACTGTCCTATCCTGGTAATGGACCGGGAACAGAACAGTACACTGGCGTACTCGAAGATGAGGATGAGGGTACGGAATATGCATCCCCAGCCCGAGGCAGACGGGACTGCCTAATATAATATCCTCCGCGTCGTCCTCCTGGTCTAGTCATACCTGATAATAACATATGACAATAAAACAAATATACATATTTATATGATAGACATCACAGATTTTTAAAAAATATCATAGTCACAGATAAAAGTGTTACTAAAGTGTCACAGATTTATATGATAAAAGTGTTACTAAAGTGTCAAATATGATGATAAAACAAACGTACAGATTTAATCCTCTTCTGAAAATTCATCTAGTTCGTTTAGCTCATCATCTTCTTCTTCTTTTTCTTCTTCCTCCTCCTCTACATCTTCACTTTCATCTGCATCTTCTTCTTCAGATAATTCTACTTTTTCTACACAATTAGATGTGTAATGAGGAACTTCCGTCGTGTCCACTTCTATAATATTTGTTATAAGAGGTAGTTAATCCTCTTGATAAGCTATATCGTCAACCTCAATGGTATTTCTAGCTTTGGTATTACATACTGCCCATCAGCCCGACCTTGTTGTTCCCCGTTTCGGATAACTTGTGAAGTACACGAGCTGAGCCTGACTTGATAGAACAAATGGTTCATAGGCTTGATATCGCCACTGATAGTTTATATCCACAAGACCGTGCTTGTCTACTTTCCACCCTTGACCTTTAATCGGATCGAACCAATCACACCTGAATAACACAATCTTAGCAGACTCTACTTCATAACTATATGTCAGCTCCACAATATCTCATAGGACGCCGAAGATCATCGTTGCCCGCATCAACATCTTTGTAGTTCGAAGATCTGATACACAAACAGCTATTTTTGGTGGAGTCGAGATCCACAAAGTTGCCTCTGATCGGACAAGTTGTTGACTTGAACCTAAACCCATTAACACAGTAGTTTGGCCATATTTTTGTAGCATAAATTGGTCCCTTGGCTAGCATTCTAATAGACTCATTCTTAAGTCTTGCGTATGGACGATCGACCTAAATACCACAAAAAAATAAATTAAGCTCATTCTCAATCAAGTGCATATACAGAAAGGTAATTACAGAGTTCTCAAGTCTTACATATGCACTCAACCATGATGGAAAATAATGCCTCATTTCTTGTTATAGTTCTTCTTCTGTTATGCGTGGCCTACCTGACCTCACATAATCATTAAATATGCTGAAAACAACATCGTTCAATTAATGTAATAGTATAATAATCAACACTATTAAAATAATATAGACGTATTAGTTACTTACCCCTCCAGCTTCTCTACTTTATCATCGTCGTAGTTGAGTAATACATACACCTGAGCAGCCCTTAGCTCATCATCGTTCAAATATCTCTTCTTCATTTTACCCGATGGCTTTCCTGGAGCATTGAATACCTTTAGTATTATTTCATTACATTCAAGATCTCCGTCGTCATTTCTGGAAGCTCTCGTTCTATTAGTAGCAACATGAGGCTTGAAATACATCGAACAAAAGTTTGTAATCTCCTCGAGAACATAGGCTTCACAAATAGAACCCTCGACCCGTGCCTTATTTTTCACCTTTTTTTTTAGATGATTTAAATATTGCTCGAACGGGTACATCCATCGATATTCGATGGGTCCACTAACACGTGCCTCATAGGATAGATGAATCGGCAAATGCTCCATAGAGTCGAAAAATCCAGGAGGAAACATCCTCTCTAGCTTGCACAGTGTTACCGCAATATCATTCTCTTGTTTTTCTAGACGATCAACGAGCAATTTCTTAGAACAAAGATTCCTGAAGAATATGCTAAGCTCCGTCAATGGATCCCAAACTATCTGCGGTAAGAATTTCCGAAATGCAATCGGAATTAACCTCTCCATGAATACGTGATAATCGTGGCTCTTCATACCCGTCAATTTGTTTTCCTTCGGATCGACACATCTTTTCATATTTGACACATATCCGTCTGAAAATTTTAGGCCCTGGATCCACTGACAAAGTCTCACTTTATCCTCCTTGTCCAGTAAAAAAATTGACTTCGGCAGGAACTATTTTCCATTCTCCTCTATCAAATGCAATACAGGGCGTTTGCATATTTCTTCTAAGTCCAACATGGCCTTGGGATTGTCTTTCGTTTTTTCTTTTACGTCCATCACAGTATTAATTATGTTATCAAACACATTCTTCTCAATATGCATGACATCAAGATTATGTCTGATTAGATTGGTACTCCAGTATGGCAGATCCCAGAATATGCTCCTCTTTGTCCAGTTATGATCTCTACCAAATCCATCGCACTTGTACCCAGTTGTAGGATCTTCGATAGCACTGAAAAATCTATAATCTCCTTCCATATCGTAGCTCCGTACCACCTTGGCGGTGGATCACCCTTCTCTACAACGCCGGCACGGAATGCATTTCTATTCCTTCTGAACGGATGATCTTTTGGCAGAAATTGTCGATGACAATCAAAGAAGCACGGTTTTCCTCCGTGTTTCAAGCGGAAAGCCTTAGTACGGTCCATGCAATACGGACATGAGAGACGGCCATGAGTGCTCCATCCAGATAACATTCTATAGCCCGGAAAGTCATTGATGGTCCACATAAGGGTTGCCTTCATCTGAAAATTCTGCTTCCTAGAAACATCGTACGTGTTAGCGCCTACTTTCCATAACTGATTCAACTCATCTATCAAAGGCTGTAAGTACACATCAATGTTCCTCTTAGGATTTTTCGGACCAGAAATTATAACGGTTAGAAACATGTACTGAGTCTTCATGCACATCCAAGACGGTAGGTTATACGGAGTGACAATCACAGGCCAGCACGAATACTGGGATCCCGAAAGACCAAAAGGAGTAAAACCGTCAGAAGATAGCCCCAACCTAACATTACGTGGATCTGAAGCAAAATCAGGATACACTCGATCAAAGTGCTTCCACGCTTCTCCATCGGATGGGTGATCCAACACTCCTTCAATCTGTTCTCGCATGTGCCAACTCATATTTTCGGCCGTCACTTTCATCATAAATAATCTTTGCAACCGCGGCGTTAAAGGCAAGTAGTGCATTGAATCGGTCGGTCTTCTTGTACCGGTAGACCTTCCTGTACTAGTTGTCTTATATCGATCAGCACCACAAAATCTGCACACATCTGCGTCCTTGTCGTCTTTGTAGTACAGCATGGACCCATTGTGACAAGAATCAATTTTCTCGTATCCCATCCAGAGCGATCTCACCATCCTCTTAGACGGATATAAGTTTTTAGGTAACTTAGCACCCGCCAGCAAGATCTCTATAATCAACTCCAACACTCGGTTGTAGCATTCTTGCGACATGTTAAAATCTGACTTAATGTTCAACAGTCTTGTAACTACCTCCAACGGTGAATGATCCTCACAACCAGGATACAATGGAGTCCTTGCATTCTCCAGCAACTCCATGAACTTTGCAGCATCGATATTCGGTGCCTCCTCAACTGCATCATGAACGAAACTAGGCCCCACAGCGTCGAAAACCATGTTCACGCACCCGTCGTCGTATGCATGATTATCTGAAATAAAATTAGGTCCTACATACATATACGGCTCAACATAAGGCTCCGGCTCTGATGCTAAAGACACAAGTTCTCCGTGTGCGGTCCACTGATAGTAATTAGGCATAAAACCCCTCGAGTACAAATGATATGTCACTTCCACTTTTGGATAATATTTCACGTTATGACATTTCACACACGGACACTTAATTTTGGTGCCGTCCATGTACTGAGGGAATGCCTTAGCAAACTGCAGGAACTGCTCTACTCCCGCTATGTATTCATCCCGCACACCATACATATCATCAGGACGACGATTGTACATCCATGAACGATTCTGCAAGTAGTAATTAATATCCATTTGAAAATAATTCTTCAAAGATGGACACACATGTTCAGCGCAGTAATTAGTCAAACTGGATGAAGTTGAGTTGACTAAGTCAATATCCGTCTGGTGTGTCTAGTCAAAATGGGTGAAGTTGACTAAGTCTAGGCAATTATCCTTCACTAGACATAGATATGGAAGAAATACCGATATTTGTAGTGTCCGAACTTCCTAGTGTATATTGTAGTAGAGAGACATGGTAACCGTGTGTAGGGGTGCAACTCAGGCGGGTTGGGTCGGGCTTGAGGCCAACCCGAGCACAACCAGATGAATCATAAGCCTAATCCGAGCCCAAGCCCGGCCCGACCTCGGGTTCAACATATGAAGCCCAAGACCAAGCCCGGAGGATCGGGTTGAACTCGGGTTGGGTCGGGTCCATCGGGTAATGTTGACCAATTGTTGACTTTCAGTCAACTGGTCAACTCTGGTTTGATTTTGGGTCAATTCTAGTCACTTTTAGGCTAAGTTTGCCCATATCTAACTCTAATACAAAACTTCTAATATAAAAATCTTACTAACATATCTTCCACAATTTTCTCACTCTCTAACACAAACCACATCCTATTACAAAATATTACATGACTATATATTTTAATGATTAATTTTAATTAATCTCCATAACTCGAGGACATTGGCACAAAAGGTAAGGTTGCACAATATGGTTAGAACGCTCCCAAAACATGCTCTAATTTTACGAAAAATCCTCAAAAAATTATTGGAGCTCCGTTACTGCCCTGCTTATATTATATAATATGTTGCAAGCAAAAGATGTTGTGGTAATTCCAACTATAAGTGACCAGATGCGCCTAATTAGTATCTTATATGGAATGGTGTTCTTACAAAGAACGTTTGTTTAATTACTCTTTCAGAGGTCCACTTGGAAGGAAAACAAATCCAGTTTTCTTGTGGCAGCTAAGGTTCTGTAGACTGTAACATAACCTTTCTTGTACGTGGCAACTAAGAAATGTTAAGAAATTTCATTTCAATGTCTTTTGGGTGTCCACATATAGGGTAGTGGAAACCTTTCTTGTCACTCTATGCAGTACAATACAAGGTTATAGGCATCACATCTTCAACATGGAATTGAGGAAATGATATCTTGCAAATTAAATAGCAAAAGGTGTATGAACTCTGAACATGGCTTGTTGATCACGATTATGTTTAATTAGTATCATTATTGTCTTGATGGAAAATGCCAATGGCACTTGATCTCTCTTGCAATTCCTATGATCCTGTTATTGAATCTTTCCCTTACCTCCCTACTTAAATCAACAACAATAACAAAAGGTTTTTTACTGCATCTATTTGATTTTGTTTACTTATTTGTACATGCTGTAGGTTATCCAGATTCTAAATGATCTTATTCTTTATGTATCTGTGAAATCTTACTAACATATCTTCCACAATTTCCTCACTCTCTAACACAGACCAAGCCGGACAAGCCATCGGACTTGGACATGAACCCGACACATGAACCCGAGCTCAACTCGATTGTTGATCGGATTCAAATATTTTAAACCAAATTCGAGCCCGAACCCGAGTATCTTCAACCCTAACCCAACCCATTAACGGGTTTATCCGATTGGGTTCGGCCCATGTGTGTGTGTGTCCGTGTGTGTCTGTGTGTGTGTGTCCGTGTGTCCGTGTGTGTGTCCGTGGGAGAGGAGGAGGAGGGAGAGGAGTTAGGTTATGGTTCACCTAAGGAAGAGGAGGAGGAGCTCGGATTGGGGGATGAGAAGCTCGAGGAGGAGGAGCTCGACGGGGGGGGAGGGGGAGGGGTCGCCAGGGGGGGAAGGGGTCTCCGGGGGGGGGAAGAGCTCGTTCTGAAATTTTTAAGTTTTTCGAGTGAGGGGAAAAAGGAAACAGTGTGCCTAAGTAAAAAATTTAGCGACGTCAAGATTCGACGTCGCTAAACGTCGCAAACATTTTAATATATGGCGACATATTTTAATAATATGTCGCTATTCAGCGGCGTAATTTATCTACTGTCGCTGAACGTCGCTATTCGGCGACGTTTTGCGATGTCTATAGAAAGGAGTCGCTATATTGGATAAAGTGCAAAAAACCCCTCGTTAAATATGTGCCTTTTGCACTAAAAGATCCCATGCTCTTAAAATTTCCAAAAGTATGAAATATGCTCATTTTGTCCCCAAATGACAATTTTATCCCTCCCTCCCCCCCTCCTTCTTCGGCTGTGTTCGCCGGCGACGGAGGCTGAAGGGGGGGTGGGGGCGGGGGGGTCGCTCGCCGGCGAGGAGGGACAGGGGGGTCGGAGCAGGGGGGTCGGGGCCGGCGAGGGAGCCGGGGGTCGGGGCCGACGAGGGAGCGGGGGGGTCGGGGCCGGCGAAGGAGGAGGAGGGGGGTCGAGGCTGGCGAGCACTACAAAAAAAGTGACCTTTGGGGACAACAAAAAACCGTCTTAAAAACTGCAATTACCGTCCCAACAAATATTTGGGACGGCCTTTGGGACGGGAATGGACGGTCCCATTAGGGTGGCGTGGCAAAAACTTTAGGGACGGATATTGCCGTCCTAATTACTGTTAAATGACGGTTAGGCAAAACGTCTCAAAAGTTTTCAAATTTATGCTTTTGTGTGACGGTTTATTAATTTGTCCCAAAAAACAAGTTTTTGTAACAGACATATTTCGTCCTAATAAATAAGGGACGAAATTTTAAAAATACTGTAATCGTGCGAAAAAACTTAACAATTGTTTAAATTATTATGGAATTACTAATTTCCTGTTTATATATAAAATATATAATTGAATTTTATATACAACAAAAATCCATACAAAACTATTTTATTTAATCGAAAATGCATATGGTAGCCGCAACATTAACAAAATGATTTCTATAAAACATATTTAAAGGTAATATTCCATTGTTCACAAAATGAAATCCAAGTCTTACATCACTTAGAGTGTTCCCATCAAGTTTTACATCAGTAAGCATTCACTTAATTTACAAAATAAACTCTACGACTTTTTACACAAGTCCAAAACATATATATTTGATTTTCCACATCCATTGACAAACCGATCCACACATCCATGGCTGCCAGCAGCATTGGCTACCTGGAAACACATGAATAAGCCAGAAAGCAAGACAAGATAAATAGGTCTAGTCTTTCCAAATATCTGAATTCTGAAAGCGAGACTTACGTTTCCATTCCAGATTGGCATGCCTCTAAAGTAGATATCGTAGTGGTTAGCATTTAACAATACAGTTGATGCTCCAAACATGTTGGGGCCTAGTGCCAGCTCTCCAATCCCAACTGTATTATCTGGCTACAAGGAAGAGCAGTTCTTTATATGCATCCAGTAAACATGAAAACATAAGAAGAAATGTCTAATATCTGAACAAATAAAGCAAGATCTCATTGATACAATCATGGTTTTCCAATAGAATTGGATCTGAAACTCTATCAAGGCATTATCAAGAGTGGATTCATAAGGAAGAATGTTAGACAAGTGACATGAGACCATGGACATGATACATAGCTAGGCTATAATAGTTGTGTAATCTGTAATAATCATAGGGAAAAAATAGCTCCTGGAGAATCTTGTTGTCCCCCATATTTCCCCTAGAAAGATTAACCTGTAATGGTATAGTGGAAAGAATAGTAAACAACACAAAACACACAATGCATGTACTTCTTTTCCCCGGATATGTATATATGTGTGTATCATTAAGGGGTTTGGAGGGGGGAGAGTGAAAAGAGAGGATACCACTATGGTAACTCGGTATGAGTCCTTAAGGAGACGAAGAGCAGCCTGTGACCTGATGTAGCCAGCACCTCATGTTACTAAGACATGTGTTACCCCTGGTTCATGACGAGAAAATTGGAAGCAGTACATGCTTAAGAAAAAAGTCATTTTTTTTTACAAAAATGAGAAGAAAATCTATGACATTAAAAAGAAATAGTCACATAAATAGAATTAACCCCATACCATACTTGTTCCACCAAAAACAGGAGATTGCTTCAGAATAATAAACACATGAATAAGCCACTAAAATCGACATAACAAATGATACATAATTGTATTTTTCTAAATTAGTCTGTAGTTTACATTTCATAAACTTGGACTGCTATCATTGAACCCTTTCTTGCATAAGTAAGCTTGTAAGTTAGAAGAGTCCCAAGGTATGTGGGGCTTAAACCATAAACTGGTATAAAGTCAGGGTATAAACGCTAATTAGCCATAAAAAATATGGAAAAACTGATGAATAGTCTAGTTTATACCGGATAAGAATGTTGTATAATTGAGTCATGGAAGGAAATTTTAGCTTTTGTGTAACCTCTGGTGAATATTGAGTAGCTGAGACATTTGATGCCTAACCTATTAAGGGTCTAAATTAAGGGTCTAAATGAAACAAAAATAATTCTTTGTGGAAGTATATACTGGATGCAAGTGAAAGAACTAATTTTGTACCTTGAATTACTCTGCAGGTGGTCTATGATCCAATGTTGCTTGCACAAAAGTTTAGCAAGGTCATTTGACCTAGGAGAGACTGGGACACTAGATTAGAGCTACTATTTGTGCGAGTGTGAGCTTCTTAGTTATTACCTAATGTTAATAGATAACCTGAATGCTAATGTTAAGTTAATCAGAAGATTTTGCCAGTCAGCACCCTTTTGCTGATCGCTCGATCGACTATGAGGCATACTGTTAATTGATTTTGTGAAGCAAGCATAAGTTGCAGTTTGTGAAGCAGCTTATTGTATCCTGGTGCAGACAACAAGTAGATTATGCAGCTAAGAGTATGTTAAATGATTAACTAGTATACAGCTTATGCTAGTTCAGTTGATCGGCTGACCACAAGCAAAAAAATAGGCTTTTTGTATCCTGCTGCAGACTGGTTGTCTGGCCTGCTAATGTAGTCAACCAGGCCAGGTGCTGGACAAGGACAACAACAAGCTAGGGTTTGGTTAGGTATGTTTTGGGGTATAAATCTCTGTGTTATTCTTCTTTTTTGTATGTTGAGTTGCATTGAGCTAAGAGTTGACAATTTAGGATTGAAAATTTCTAAGCAAGGTTCAAAGTGTCAGTATCGAAATGGGTGTCAGACCATTCATATGAGTATCGGGATCAGCGGTATCGGCAGGATCGGCGGTTTCAAATCGGAGTATCGAATTTGTTGGTATCAGAAACAAATAATTATTAATAAATTATTAATATTTTAGAAAAAAGTTTTAACATAATGGACTGACCAATGTTCCAACTTGTTTGATTCCATTGAGATACCTGACAGGGATGGAGAAAGAATGCCATCTCCAACAATTGCATTTTGAAAACTATCCAATGGTAAGATGTATCCTACGTTTTCGTCAGGTGCTGTAACATGCAACTTTTAGTACATAAAGTAAAAAAAACATAACTAATGTTAGTACAAGGTTATATCACATATTGTCCACCACTGTAAAATGTAAGACTCCAATTCACATGTGAGACTACAACCATTGGAAACCAAATGTTAGTACAAGATTTTCGTCAAGTGTTGTAACATGCAACTTTTAGTACATAAAGTATAAAAAAAACATAACAAATGTTAGTACAAGGTTATATCACATATTGTCCACCACTGTAAAATGTGAGACTGCAATTCACATGTGAGACTACAACCGCTGTAAACCACTATAAAAGAGTAACTAATGTTAGTACAAGATTATCTCAAAAAACTAATTTAAAGTTTCCTAAATAATTATATAGGTTAACTATTTCTACTTCTTATCAACTTCTACTTCCTTGACCCTTCTTCATCCAAACAGGCTCAGGATCCTATTAGCAATGAGCCCGCATCTATTCATCATCTAAATATGCTTGGTTGACTCATGTCAGTTCTGTACTGAAGTCTTTAAGAAGCTAGAGGGCTAGGGATATTCATGATGTGTGATGTATCTTTTAGTATAATTTCATTGCCTACTGGTGCATTACTAAGAAATTTTAGTTTAAGCAAATCTCTCTTTCTTAATCTAGTTACACGTTGGCGTTGGATTGGCTAAATTTTAACCTATGTGAGGGTTTCTACATGTAAGCACATATGCTTCACTAATTAAAATTTGATAGTCTAATTTATGTTAGTATATGCATTCCTAAGGTACCTTATAAATTTTAATTTATATGCATGCTACATGAAGATGCATGGGTTTAGCTTTATAATGATTGTAAGGTCGCTTTATACAATAAATAGAAAGGATAGAACAAATAATAACCTCAGTTATGCCTTTACTATGTGATCCCCCTATATTGTCTTTCTTTTTGTTGTTTCTATGTACAAAGTAGAGATGTGAGGTTTAAGAGAGCATCAGTACATAACTTCATATATATATATATATATATATATATATATATATATATATATATATATATATATATATATATATATATATATATATATATGAAAAAAAAAATATATATATATATGAAATATTTTCCAGAAACTACCAAAAAGGTCACTCTGACTGAAACCTTGTCAAATATAACAACAAAGTGTCCAATGCATGACACAAAAATTATGGTCACAAGGGGAGAAGCGTGAAATATTTAAAACTTACTTTGACAATCAATGAAATAAAGTATCTTCCTAATTTTCATTGTAATAGACAAGATTGTCTTTCATGCACAAAATAAATATTTTTTGGGTTTACCTCACTGCTTTCATCCTAGCTTGACTCTTAGCAACTGTACTACCTCATGTGTCTTGTCCAGCTCAAGGTGCAATTTGGCTTGTATGTACCTGCATAAATGGTAACATGCTGGACTTTAAAACGATCTTCAACTAATGTAGTAAAAAAAATATTGAACTTCATTGTTCAAAGGAAAGTATTAGACTTAAATGAGACATGCTAACTATTCAAAGTTTCTTGAAATCTTCCACAAGCAGTAAATTTAAGTAAGGTAAACGTAAAAGGGAACAACATGGTTAAGCTAAAAGTCTAAGTAGGAACTTGGGCCTTTGCACACTTACTTATCAGTTTGATAGGCCTATATTCAAGCCAGCTTGAGACTCTTAATGTCAAGTTGGCCTAAATTCTGGCGAATAGCTTTCCACTAGTTTGCAGCCTTATTGATTCCATGATATCAAATAGTTTAGATAAGATTATGTTTCCCATTTTCCCAGCACTTCATCCAGACCTATGAACAAAGACCTCAGAGTTGTTTGGCAGTTCATAATGAATCACTTGGAAAGAAAGGAGAGACAATAGAATAAGATATCTATTTCAAAGTTTATTTTATTTTGTAAAAGGAAAAGGCGTGATAGAACAGACTGCTGTAGCATGGTAAGTGTAAACCCAAAAAAAAAAATTTTAACCATTCACAAACCCAATAAATTATGGTCACCTTTACCATGTCATTATATGCTACACAAGTCAGCCACTGAGACATATAATCTTCAAAATGAGATCATGTACTAATTTTCTTTGATACATATTGTTCTGATGGTTTCAGAATGTTAATTCTACATACATTCCCACACATACATATAACACTGCAATAGGAATTTTATATACCTGTTGTCGTCGAAAATTAGGTGTTATTTCTACAGACACACTCTCCCTCTCCCTCTATCTATATATATATATATATATATATATATATATATATATATATATATATATATTGTAAAGAACCTGAAATGTTTATTTGATTTTCACAAAGCTTCCAAAACTTCTGAAGAATAGATGTTGGAAATATCCTAAAGTTTCAAGCTTCGTAAAGATATAGCTTGGCATTTTAAACAAGCACCAAGACTCATCAGATATGCTACAGACCTGGCAATGAATAGTGAAGCCACGACATATTTCATAATTCCATGAACTTTGAGGCATATTTCATAATTCTTTTCATCTAAACCAATCAAAATCCACCAAACAAACACAGAATATTGAATATAATCCAACTAGTTCCCCACTGACCAAGTTCTATGAACTCCATCCTTTTTTTTACTTCATACAACCAAACCAAACAGAATATGAAATAAACTACATGTCCTAACACCCAAAAAACTACATACAGGACTGCTCTAAGTGGTAGCCTTGACCACAATAAATGGGACCACAATTTTGTTCCAACCGGACCATACCAATGGGTGCACATATCGGATACTCCAAATACACTAGGATAAACAAAAACCAGCATCGATCATGTCAATATATCATATCCATGCCCAAACACCCTATAGTACACCAGTATACACAAAAATAGGTGTTGTGTTCGTCGCTCCATGTCGTATCCATGCTCAAACACCCCATAATACACCAGTACAGTTCTTAATTTTCACTATAAACCCAAAAAATTAGTACATGATCTCAATAACCTTAAAGCTTGGCACCATACCAAACAAAATGATATTGTGATGGATAAATAAGAACCTGGAAGAAGACAATAAAACCTGTTCAATTTTTTTACTAGTAATCAAAAAAATTTCGACATTTCAAAGAAGACTAAGAAGATATAAAACCCCAAGTCAAATTATTAACCAGGAATTCTGAGGGACATATAACAAACTATGAAACAACCAACACAAAAATTGCATATTTTAATAATTGAAATAATAAAAAGAACCTGTTTTCTCACAACAACAACATATACTAGCAACATCTCCATGACTCCTCGCCGCAGTGATCGTCGCCGTTGGCATAAGTCCTTTTGCTCCAGTGAGGAGCCGAGGCATCCGTACAACACCTACAGAGAAGAGATTGAAAAAATAGTGGAAACAAGAAAAAGAAATCAACAAAATTAAAGATTCAACTAAACCCTAAATTTGGAAACCATAATTCCTACATAAGCCCTAAATTCTGAACACACATTCTACTTATGATCAAGGATCGTTCGTTGCAATTGCCAAGAAAGGATTGGCAAATAATATAGGAATAAGCACGATCAGAAGCTTGCCAATAGAAGAAGAAGCTCATCGTTGAATCGAAGAGACTGGAAATAAGGGCTTGTGTGGATTGGGAAAAAAGAGGGGGGGAGAGATTGTGTTGTGAAGGAAAGAGAAGATTTTTAGATAGGCTTTGAGAAAAGGGCAGCATGCGCAGGTTTTTACTAAATTTTGGGAGCCAAAATTTTTAATAAATTTGGTAGCCAAAATTTTCTAATTTGGGCCGCCAAATAATTGCTATTCCCGCTGAGATTATTTGAGACGGTCTCAAAATTTATTTGGAACGAAAATTATTAATAGTCCCAAATAAGAGATCCATTTTTCAATCTGTCACCAATAAATTTATTTTTTGTTACAAAAAATATAGCAGTCACAAATAATAATTTTTTAGGACGTTTAAAACTATAGTTCTTAAAAGTGTTGTCCCAAAAGCCAACTTTTTTTGTAGTGGAGGGAGGAGGAGGGGGGTGGGTCGGGGGAGCGCTCGCCGACGAGGAGGGTGGGGCTGGGGGGCTCGCCGGCGAGGGGGGGATCGGGGGGGTCAGGGGGACTGGGGGATCGCCGGCGGGGGGTGGTCGGGGGGGGCTGGGGGATCGCCGGCGATTGGGGGGGTTGGGGGCTCGCCGGCGCCGGCGCCGCCGGAGGGGGGGGAAGGGGTATTTTTGGTATAAATTTTTTAAAATTTGGCTGGAGGGGCCTAATCGAGCGGATATATAATCTAAGGAGGGGTAAACTGACAAAAAATTCTAAAAGGTCTTTTAGTGCAAAAGACACATATTTAACGAGGGGTTTTTTGCACTTTACCCTCGCTATATTATATATTTAGCGACGTTATTTATTACGTCGCTAAATTACGTCGCTAATATAGCATATTTTAGTAGTTATCCTACATTTATCAAACATGGTTAAAGAAGCAAAACCTATTCTCAAGTCTCTAAAACTTGAACCAAGCAGTACCTTAGGAGGAGAAGGATTATATAGTCTTACTGTAACACAACCCTTTTTTTTTCAAAGATTTATTTTGGACATACAGTTGGAATAATGCAGCGTTATAATTATTTAAACCTCTTAATGAGCACCAAAAAAAAAAGATTAGAACTGGATTCATCTAATATCATGTTAATTTGTCACTAAATAAAAAAAATCTAGAGTTGTAGCGAATTAGCTTAGGACTATATAAATATATTCTAAGGCCATCTCTAACCATACTTCTCAAATAGCTAATTGAGAGGATCTCCTCAAGATTCATATCCAACCATGTCTCAAATTGAGTGAATTTCTTCAAAAGTTTTGAGACAAGGGCGTTGGATCCTCAAATTTGAGGAAGAGGGAGAAAATTATCAAATTTGACGATCCAGCATTCATGACTATTTTACCCTTCAATTTGTAACTAATAATTAATATATCCTACATATGTTAAACCGTAAACTTAGTTAACTTACCATATTTTTTAATTTATGAGTTTAAATAATATAATAATTATACCACTAAATATTCTTGTTGAGATCTTTCAATAAAATTTAATATTGAATATATTTGTTATTAGTATTATTTTTTAATTAATTTATTTGATTAATAAAATAATATTTAAATAATTTGGTATAAAATAATAGAATAATATCAAACTTTTTATAAGTACGTTGACTTAAAACAATATAAACAAGTACATGTAAATTTAAAACAACATCACCAACAACAATATTGGAATTAAAAAGTCCAAATGTCATAACAACATTGAAATTTAAAAAGCTTAAAGCATTACAACAACATTAAAATTAAAATAGAGATACAACCCACATTAATCTAGTGATATAAACAACAAGACATTAATCATTAGAATTTACATGTCTTCAACGTATGCTCCCTTAATGCATTTCGAAGTGCAATGTGAGCCTCTTTATTCGTTATTTGTTTATGACGGACAATGTTAAAATCATACTGACTCATTTGCAACCATCTCAATATCAGAGACCGGGGTTCTAGGTTAACATCTTCGATGTCTACTTCTGCATCAAGTTTATTTTTGATTGTCATATTGTGCATTATGAAATGAGTGGTAGTATGCAACTTTTTTATAGAAAAAAGAAGTTCGTGAGTTAGAATTGTATAAATATTATAATATTAATATTAATAATATTAAATAATATAAACAAATATAAAATATATAATATTATCTCGGTAAATAATATTAATAATATAATATTAATGTATATGATTATATTAAACAACTATGAATGTAGAAATAAATAATGGTTGTTAATTATTTGATGATTGATGGTTTAGAGATGTAAAATTTTGATGATAGCATAATATAAAAATATTCTCTTGAGTCCTCTAATTGAGAAAAAAAATTAGCATGTGTTGGAGATGGCCTAATTACAGTGAATTTTGACTTTGAGCCCACTTATTAATATAAATTTGTACTTATATCCCACTTTTTAAATTTATTAGACTTAAATTTCCATTTTTTACGAAAAATATTTACTTTGTCACAAAAAATATTTGTTTGGTCATCAAAAACATTTTTTGTGACAAAAAAGTGTAATGTAAATCTAAAAAAATTAAATGTGAAATGTAAGTACAAATTTATATTAATAACTGAAATAAAAGTCAAATTTTTTTTGGTTTTTTTATGATGATGAGGTTACCCTGTAGGATTCCTAAGGCAACAATCGTCATCATTTTTTAAATTCAAATTAAAATGATAACAAATACCAACTGACGTGGTTGGTTGGATGGGGGTGGTTTTCAAAGAATGGTCGTCTAATGGAAGATATGAAGGAGCATTTGAAGTTCTTGATTTGGGAAAGTTCTGTACAGTTTGGTTGGCAATCAAGTTGTCATCCGGTCCGGGCCGGGCCTGACCGGCCCTTTTTTTAACCCGGCCCAACGGATTTGGTCCGGGTCCAGTCCGGACGGGTGCAGAAGCGGACCGGGTCTGGTCCGATCCGGTCAGAAATTTTGGAACCCAGCATGGCCCAATGACGTAGGTAGGATAGGGCCGGTCCGGTCCGGTCCGGGCCTGTTCGCGGGCGGGCCGGGCTCGGGCCGGTCCAGTTATTTATTTATTTATTTATTTTGTTTCACTTACAAAAAACAGTTTAGCCGGCCGGTCCGGACCGGACTCGGGTGGGCCTGACCGGACCGGACCGGACTCGGATGGGCCTGACCGGACCGGTCTGAACCGGGCCAACCATTGCTTTAAAAAATAAACAAATAAAAAAACCCGGGCCGGTCCGAGCCGGGCCTGGGCTCGGTTTGGAGAACCCAGCCTAGACCGATACTAAGACGGGCTGGGTCTGGGCCGATCCTGCAGCGGGCTGGGCGGACCGGACTTGGAGCGGGCTCTGGTTGGGCCGGCAGTGAACCGGCCCAGGTAACACCCTGAGTTGGCAATAGCTAGTGAAGATCATGTTTCAAGGGGAGACGGGTGGTAGATCTGGAGGAAACTCGATAATGGTAGTAAGTGCTAGAAAGGAATCTATATTTGAGCTAGCTAGAAATAATAATAATAATAATAATAATAATAATAATAATGTCACTGTACAATTTTTTTTAAAATTTTAATAAAAGTTAAGGGTTATATTTTCATATTATAACAATTCCTCCATGCACGCCGAACATCCATTTTGTGCATAATTCATGTTGAGCTTGGGAGAAAGTATAAGAATAATATAAACAATAATCATGTCACTGTACCAAAATTTTAAAATTTTGATAAGAGTCGATGGTTATATATTCATATTATAACAATTCGTCTATGCATGTCGAACATCCATTTTGTGCATAATTCATGTTGTAATATAAATCTTTCTTTAGAATATATTTAAAATGTGGGTGAGAGGATTCAAACCAAGTTAAAGCTCATATCCTTGTACCAAAACTCTAGAGTTGTTGTAAAAGTAATTGAGGATATGTATTTGTTCTAGCAAGCCCATGCACGATCAAAGGCCCAATTTTGGACGTATAATATAATGTGCTTTCTTTCTAAATTAACTTAAAAAATGTACCTGAAGATTCGAATATAGGTTGTCCTAATACATGTTGAAGTTCGTGATAGTACATATAAAAATTATAGAATTGTGAAAAAAAAATGAAGGTTAAATATTTATATTATTTCAATAATAACTAATAAGGTCTCTAGATAGTGGTATAGCTAGTTGGTAAATTAGTGATGGTGTATAGCAGGAGATCATTGTCTCCAGCCAGGTCTTGTTGGATATATTTGCCTTTTTCTTGGATAATCAATAAAGAAAATAAAATTAAAATTAAAATTACCAACATCCGGAAAAGTCACGCACGAAGCACTTCCCCTAAGAATAGATTCGGGCCTAGTGCAGACTTGTTCCGTATGTTCCTACTGGTTAAACATCCGCTCTACAAGTATCTCCTTGTCGCATAAAACTCGAAAAGAGAGACCCTGACTTAGCTCTGCCCAGAGCAATGATGAAGAACAGAAGAGGTTCAGAAAGACAAGAATTCGAAAGAAATTTTACGTAGATTTTTTCTGTATGTCGAGAAGGGAAATGACCTCAATATATAGGCAATTCTCAGTCCTCCCCAACGGATAAGAGAATAAAAGCCAATTAACCCAAACGTTAAAGAGGAGAATAAAGACCTATAAACTCATAGGAAAACGATAAAAACGTGAGTATAAATGAAATTAACGTTGGAAAATTAATGAGCCAAACGTTCAGAATTTATAAGAATAAAAACGATCATGAGCAGCAAAAAAAATTTTAGGGACTCGAAGAAGGGAATCAAATTCGGCGCCCACAGTTGTAGGCCCATCTCGTACCTGTACCCATATTGAGCCAGATGGCGGCGACACGCATGTGTGGCCCATAGAATTATCCTAACTAGTCTTCAATGAAATAAAAGGAGTAAAGGGATATATGCACTATTCACACAAATGTCCCGCCGATGTGGGACTATTTAAAAATTAGGGTTTTGGTTATTGCAATGGAAAGAATAGCAGCAGTACCAACAGGCCAATCACATTAGTGATGGTGCTAAAAAAATTCATATCGAACTAAAACACCTTGTAGCGTTTACTTATCCTACTTTTTTTTTCGAAAGCACAGTTACTCTTAAGCTTAAGCTTATAGGTGGTTGCTACTTTTGATTCGTGCACAAAAGGCAAGCATCCAAACAACCTATTATGCATGTCAAGATACGCGCAAAGGCTGGGCGGCATCGGCTGTCGTAGGCGTCGTAAAGACGTCGGGAGAGCCTTTGGCATCGTTGGCAAAGCGAGGCGTTGAATTGTCGGCGTCGAAAGACGTCGGCGATCCCGTGAGGCTCTGGAGCGCTCGGAGTGCGCAAGCCGTGTGTGTAGGACGATGATGAAAAAGTTAGAGTCCAAAACGACACGACGACCAGCTAAAAAATCGTGTGTGGAGAGACATACGATTTAACTGAGCCCGCACGTGCTGGTATTAGAAAAGAATAAAAAAAATATTATGAATGTCAAGAATGATGGTTGTAAGTAGCCCCTTATATGCCGTCATTTGAACCATGATATGAAGGATATGGCTTGACGAACAATCTAAACACACTTTGGGACCAAGATTCAACATGCTAACCTTATTACATGATTAGCTATTACACTTTAGGACCAAGATTCAGCAATAATACATTTACGTCAATAAGTCGTTGTATATGATTATTTAAGATATGGCAATCTCGAGTCGCATTGTAGACATATCGATGATAGTGACAATATTTGTGGTCATCAACCTTATCTACCTCGTCAGGATGCCTGGGAGGAAAAAGTTTGGAGCTTTTCACCCTCGAGGAGTACTTTGATTAATTGCAATGCGTCATCATCCTTGAAACAATAGTTTCCCTTTTGTATCGGGGGTCTATCGGACTTCTGAGTAGGAGCCGTACCCTGACTGAGGCTTGCAGTCATGACCTGCTTTGCATTAGACTTCCATTCATTGTTGTTGCTAGCCCCGACAGATCTTTTGCCCTTTTCATTAGGAAAGCTCATTTCCAACAAATGAACCTCCATAGCTTTCCTTTCAGCGTCATTGACATTAACCATAAATGTAGCCCAGTCTGCATGACTGGAGGAACCAGTCTAGAGTTTAATCATGGGTAACAAGCCTTTTCAACAAGTGTCCATCAAGATTGACTCGGGAACGCCTGACAGTAATCATAGTGTACGCCTGACATTAATCATAGTGTAGCTTGCCGGAGCCGTTCTATGTAATTTCGTGCAGATTTCTTATCCTTCTGAATAGTGTCTAGTAGAGTGGACATTGTCATGTCCATTTTCGGTTTGTAAAATTGGCACAGGAATAGGTGTTGAAGATTGTCGAAGATCGATACGAAATTTTACGGTAGACTGTAGAACCACTCGTAGGCAATTCCCTTCAAGGCACCGACAAACAGATTCACAAGGAGAGCATCGTCTTTTGGTAGATGCCTCGTCATGGTTTCGAAGTGATTCAGATGTCGACGGGGAGACCCTCTTATATCGAAGGGAATAATAGACAGAGACTCGTATTTAGGAGGATAAACCACCTTATTCCATTCAACAGGAAAGGTTGACTAAGTCCCAGCTTTCGTCGTGATTCTTGTTTATCTTTAGCATCAGTTCTTGCTCGAAGATCTCGGATGGCTTCGAGAACTTCTTTCGACGTTGTTGCCATAGATGCTTGTGGCAAGGTATGGTTACTGAACGCAGGCGGTAGCACCACATGATGACTTATAGTCGGATGATTAGGGGCGTTGGATTCTCCGTTATTTCCCCAGTTCGGGAGCTTGAACCTGCAGTTATGACAAATTTTGGGCCACTTTTAGGTCGACGACGGTCTTCGTCAGGAATGCCAAACTGGCGTTCATAGTCTGTATTATTTCTTTGAGCATTTCGAAGCATAGGGTGTCCTGGGATCTCTGTTCATCACTCGTCATGGTGAAGACATAATACAATATAGGTTGATTGCTCGCTTTCCGTCCTCGACTCCCATGCTTCACTGTCGATGGTATAAGCGATCATCTGGGAGTAGTCACAAAAATTGACATTCCAACCGTCTTCGGTCCCCGAGGCTTCGAAAGGACACTGGGATAAATACCGATGGCTCCTTCCCCTTCAGTTCTATGGGAATCACTGTCCCATTGAAACATAGGGTTGTGGTGCAGTACCGAGAGTTGGCTACACCGTGCGTCTTGGGTGTGCCAAAGGTCGGTAACCCCAACTAGGTCAGTATCAGGTACGGGACACTGACTACCACCCAGATTTCAGGACTTCGGGCAAGAACTTGGATTTGGAATGAGTGCTCTGGAACACCCTAGTGTTGGGCACAGCTAACCGACTGCCCTTGAGTCGGTTCTTCGGCGTACTGCCGAAGGATTTGAGTTCTTTTTGTCCAGAAGAAAACTCCTTGTGGCATGGCATGAGGCGAAGACTGGCTCCTCTTCCTCGTCTTATTGTATCCTTTCATCAAGACACTGTCGGCTGGATGTTGTGGACTGTAACTGTTGGAATACGGAGTGTCACTTTGGGACTGCTACTGGCTTTGCATAGCAGCAATTGATGATTATACTAGCGCATATATGCCCAACCAGGGGTATTTCGTGCATAGTATCTGCAGTTGTTCATTTCATTTTGTGTTTGTGATTAATCACATGACACATATCGTGAGAAGGAAGATTCACTTTTATGCCCTCTTCAAGCTCCCGGGTAGAACGGGTGTTGTGGCATGTAAGTGGAAGTATATCTGAACCTAGTTCCTATACATACAACAAATTTAGGTAACTGGGGGACTTTGGAGATTGGTTCAACCCTAGCACAAAGGCTTGCGTGAAGGACCTATAAATTTTCCCATCGGGCGTACGTGACACGGTCAGAGGCACGAGTCTCTTGCCACTTATTGGCACAGTATTTGTGGAGCACATAGTGAGTGTAGCTCGTGCCGACTTAGGCCTGCAATATGCAGAGCCTTTGTCTTGGGCTCCTTCCCCTGCTTGGGCTCGTGGTCACCCAAACGGTCCAAGGCTTTGACATTGCCTTGGTCGAATCGTTTCCACGCATATTGGCATGCGCGTGCTCCCTTTGCAGCACTTCTTTCTGTGAATGAGCATTATACTTTCCCGAGCTACACACCTGAGAAGAAACAAAGAGTGACGCCGCCTATGCGCCAGATGAGAGTTGCACTGGCATGTGCAGCTCTTCTTCAGCAGGTTGTGGGTAGGCTATACGAGCCTTAGGCACCCACATCTTCCTTATTTTCTTAGGCTTTAACAGCCTAAGAGAAGGACTTGTACTGTCCCCAGAAAGCATTTTCTCAAAGGCTGATTGGTCGAACGTAATGACCAACCTCTTCGCAGTGGTTCCGAGCATGGTCATATCAGATTGCATCATTGCTTTCTCGTTGGAGGAGAAAGTAGTCCCTATCAGAGTCGTCATTTTGTTAGCCATATCTTCGTGGTGCTTGAAAGGGAGCTTTGAAGGTTGCAAACGAGAATGAAAAAATGAACCCTCTCTAGAATGCTTCCAATTACACTTTATTTTTGATCTAGATTGTGACGATGGAGGGTTGATTCTTTACTCCGTTGGCGATCTAATGGTGAGGGAGGACTACCGGACTTAACTTTACTGTCTAAGGGGAGCAGCAAAAATTCTCTCATGAATGCTTAGGAAATCTTGAGGAAATGGGGAGAACCGGAGGGTTTGAATGGAGGAGAACTCCTTATTTTTATAGCTGAGGGGAAGGGGAGCACACGCGCTTGTTAGTGGCAGACACGTGTATCTCTGACTGCCACATGACGCCTTAAACATGATGTATTTGCAACTTCGTGCACACTTCATTGATGTGGGGTTGTAGCTGATTACCATGTGTCATGTTGTTAAGTTTTGTTGGAGAAGATCTTTGAGCTACTCAGAACCCGTACCTCGGTGTTACTAGGTCTTCGACAAGTGGCATGTTCCTAATTCTGTTATAGCTAACAAGACACCCGCGTCTAGGAATTCACTATACTAAGTGGCATGTGTTCATGGAGGAAGAGAACTATAAGCACGGGTAGAAGCACACGCGCTCAGGGGAGAGTATGGTGGCACGCGCCTGAGTTAAATAGGAAACACACCCTATTTGCACGATTTTTAAGGTGAATAAACTTCGACTTATGTGTTCGTTCTTTTCATGAGATTCGAAGCATCGAGTCAAAATCTTGAGAGGATCTCAACTCATTAAATACAACCTCGAGGGAGAGCAACTGTGAAGCATAGGGGGAGATGTAAAGGATGGGGGTACGCCTGTATAGGTGACGTGCGAATAGCGACAGGGATGGGCCTTCAGCGGGGCATGAGTATCATAAGTAATCATGACTCTTTAGTCTCCGTGCCTTGGCCGTCTTTCAGCATGGAGATCTATGTGTCTTGGCCCAAAGTTCGAAGATAGGGTGTGGGTAGCGTAACGCCTACGTGAGGCATTAGTGGCATGGTTCTTGAATGAGGCGTGGACAGCACAACGCCTAGCTTTGGCCTAAATGAGGCATGGGTTCTTGTAGTCATTTTAACTTTCGTTGAGGCATGCGATCCATGCTTCTACACATGGCCACTAGCGTTTTTATACCATAGGGACTTTTTGCCATATAGGACTTCAAGGTAATACAATGACTTCAAAGTAGGTAGCTAGCCTCTAAGAATGCCTCGCAAATACCCATGCTCCATAGCACGCCAATGTTTCCTCCTAGGCCGAATCGATCCCAGCGCCCCGGACACCATTCGAGAAAACTTATTTCAATCCTTATGCACAATTTGTCCATTATCATGCGAATACATGTTCGATTCGATAAGTATAAAGTGTATGGTAATATTGAAAGTAAAGAGACAGCATGTTAATTTCTCATCATTTTATATTCAACATCTCAGACATCAGTTCATTTCATTCCCACATTTATTGCAACATTTTACTATTTATAGGGACAAGCATCATTTCAATTATCATAGGGTCATGTGGCATTTCATTCATTCATCGGTGTTATCAACATAGTCAATTCATTCAATGTTCATTACACTAACTTCTTAGTGGTATTGACTTGTGGCATTATAAGCATCATGTTATCGATCAACGGATGTAGCAAGGCAATAAGATAATTCATTTAGTTGTCCTGAAGGAGTAGCGGAGAAGGGACAAAGCACCACAGAGAATTCACATTCACTAATTAGGGAATTGTCGAGACGAAGAGGAACACTTTTGTGATTAGACTTCAATCACCCGTCCGCCTGCAATGGCTCCAAAAATTTGGTTAATACTCTGTCTCGTTTATGTTCTTTTCTCTCAGAATTCTCAAGAATGAATGCAATAAAAATTGATAAAAATGGACAATAATCAAATCATCGAAAATCATTCGAAAAAGCATCCATCAAAACCAAGCAAGAAAAGCAGCAAAACGTCTAGAGAAAACTCTTGGACTCATTTCAAAATAAATCGATCCATTAGTTGGAAAGTTTCTTATGTATTCGTCCGTGATCGATTCAACGCTGACGGTAAGTTTGCCCAATGCTCGATTCTGACAGAGTTAGTCAAGCCACAAGCTTTACATAGTGGACCGCTAGGAGCGGGGCATTACTGTAAATGAGTTGCTAGAGTACATTGGATCTTATTTACAGCCTAAAATACATGCCATGAATACTAAACTTACTTTTATGGCTCAAAGTGAGGTCCATTAAAGTATTCAATTTCTTCAATATATGGCACACATAGCAAGTCGTAAGTACCTAAAATGAGAATTTACAATCTCACATTAAGGCCCAGAAATACAGGCCATAAATGCGATGTGTTTATGACTCAAAATAATGGGTCGTTAAAAGGTTGACAAGTTTCATTTTGTGGCTCGCAATGTTTGTCGTGATTATGTTTTTTAAATTAAATCCACATTTGAATAGCTGTAAATAGAAATTAATCAACTAAAATCTATATGAGTATAATCTGGTTCTCATAGTATTTACAACAGAAATCAAACTAATTATACATCTATTGAGAGTATTTTTTCCAACAAATATCACTACAATTTGGACTAAATCCACAAACATTAATAAGATGACACAATATGATAGAAATTTAACACAAAGCAAAAGTGTTTAAACAATATTTCCAATAGAAAGTCATTTTCTAACTACAAGATTGAAAGCAAAAGTCTTTAAACTCAAATCAAAAGTTAAAGTCATACTACAAAAGCAAAAGTTACTTTCTCACTATAGTTGGACACTTCAAGAGCTTCGATTTCCAACTCTTTTAGCTCACAACTCGTTTTCTAGAAGCACAACTTCCCCTCTTATTTAAGCTTTAACTGAATTAAAACAAAAATAATATAATCACAAACTATATTGATCAAAATGAGTTTACTGTGGTTCCAAAATAAAGGCCCTAGGATGTATGTGCTGCTAGTTATACCTAGGCTATAATGTATGTGATGCTATTTATACCTAGGTCGTAAAACGTCATGAGAAGATCTATATAAATGTGATTGTGGTTGAATTTGTTTGATGTAAGAAATTAAAGAAAAATCCAAAGAGAAATAACCCCTTGACACATGCAAATGTCAGGTTCTGCTGCTTTTGCGTATTATATCTTGAGCTCTTTAGACTCTACTTGCAGATCATACTTTACTATAAATAAATTTTGAGCCAATAAGATACAAAGATTATTTTGTGTATCGTGTACTTATAATTCATTTCACTCACTAATGAAAACTTATGGAGATAATGATGGAACAACATAAGGGATTAATGTTAAGGTATTCTATTTTCTCGTTTTTCATTCAACAATGGTAAGCAGGGCGGAGCCAGGATTGAAATTATGGAGGGGCCGTGCTACTACAAATAGAAATCCTAAAATTTGTCATGTTAATTGGACTTCAATAGCAAAAAAATATACTAAAACTTAAACAAGAATGAGCAAAAAAGTAAAGACAATATTTTCAAATTGTTACAAAAGAGGAAGCAAAATATTATAAATAAAAAATTTCTAAAATATCTAATAATGTGCAAGAGTTGAGATTTGAACTTGTAACCTCTAAATTGAAAGCCCAAAGCACTACCACTTAAGCTAACTTATTCTCTGTACATTAAAGGGTCAAACGCATATATATTGTAAACGTGTAAAAAAAAGTTCTATATAGTAATCAAAAATTTAAAAAAAAAAATTGGAAGGGGGGGGGGCGTGGCCCCCCTTGGACCCTATGTAGATCCACCCTGATGGTAAGGGTCATGTCCTATATATATATTTGCAAAATGTGCATCCTCAATCTAAGCTTCAGGAGTCATCTAGTTATATAACCAGTATGTCATTGATACTTCATGTATTGGATCTCCCATATATATGTCGAGGGCTCGGCGTAGAGGCCATGTCCGAGCCCTGTTCGAGTTCTTCAAGGGCTTAGACCCACGCTCGGCCCAAGCTTAAATCAATTTATCTGTATGTATTAAGCGTAATATACTTAGCATTATTATGCAAGATTCATAGAAGATATCATATCGAGACGTAACGATTCTCTAAAAGCCAAACTTGATAAGCAAGAAAGTATTCTAGGGTTACCTAAAACAGACTATAATAGCCCCTTGTCATCTTTCAAAGTGCACACTCATTCTACCCTAAACAATTATTGAATTTCATACTCACCTCAATTTTGACCTAACTTGATTTTTGAAGTGGCCGCCCGAGGAGTTGTCCTCACCCTTCTTATGTACTTTTTATATGGAGGAAGGTGGAGAGAGAACAAGAGTTCCCATCACCAGAAGGAGAGGAAGTCCGTTACCCTTAATCTATAAAGCTTTCAGAGAAAATCATGGTGGTAAGAAATCATTATTGGGGTTCAATGGAGTTGGAGAAATCTTCACTCCTTTTTCGTAGTAAAAAAAATCCTGCCTAAACATTTTGGATGCTTGACGTCTAGACTACTAGTATTTATCCTAAAATACATCCCTTGGGACGGGAAGGGAACTCGCGGCCAGTCCAAAGTTTTGGGCGCCCCGGACAAACATCAAAATGGTGCCCCTCCTAAAAAGACATAGAATATTTTTTGATAAGTTGTTTAAAATAACAAGGTGGTGAGTAGGCATCCAACCTTTGCCCTTTTATATTGGAGGTATAAGTTAAAACCAATTTTTCTAAGTAATTATGTTATGTTGTATGAGCATTATATATATATATATATATATATATATATATATATATTGTTGGATCTTTTCCTTGATTTGTAGAGAGCTTGCTCTCAACATACCAAGTGAAGTTTAGTCCCACATTGGAAAAGCAACATGAGGTATCTCAACATATATACTTGCTATGTGTTGTTGAGATATGCACATGGGGTGGTGACCCTAAGGAGGGAACCATGTGGGTGATTTTAGTAGGAGGTAAGGTTAAGTCTCCATGGTAAAGCTTAAGCTTTTTTGCTCTTGGGAATTAATTTCCATTGGAGCTAAGCCCTGCAGGGGCTTAGCGACTTGGACTCGGACTTGGACTCGGGCTCATGAGGCGTAATGTGACGTTTTATTGGCACATTTTTCACTTAGCATGTCAGCATCGTTGCTAGGCACATAGTGCGCTTAAGTTGCGCTCGTTGTGCAATCGTTCGTATGCCAGTTCGTGCGGCCAGATGGCACGCCAGATGGTGCAGCAGTTGGCATGGCGGTTGGTGCAGGGTGCGGGACATTGCGCGGCCATTCGCATGCCAGTTTGTACTGTCCGATGGCGCGCCAGATGGTACAGAAGTTGGCATGACGGTTGGCATGGGGTACGGCGCAGGTTGGGTAGGTAGCACGGTGCGCATGTGGCGCAGGTGCGTAGTTTGCGCTATGCGCTAGTTGGTTCATATCGTCTTTGTGCACGATTTGAACGGTTACAGCACGTTCAGAGTAGTTTTTTTATGTCTCTAACGTTCTGCTAACTGGGCAGTTACAGTGCGGGCCTATAAAGTTTCTCTTCTCTCTCTCTCAGTACACAAGTGTTCAGAACACATTCCTTACGAATTCTACAGAGTTTGAGAGATAAGAGAAGCAGAGCACCAGCGCCACTTAGCGCAGGAGTCCATGCACCATCCGACGAGTCAGAAGAGCAGTGTTCCAAAGTTCTCCATCGAACTTGCTGGTTCCTGGAAGTTGTTCGCGTGGGACGAATCAAGCTTTGAGCACTGGTGATCATTCACCCTAGCAGGTTGTTCTTCCATCCACTTTATCGCTTGTCATCCTCTTTAACTCATTCTGAATGAGAACAGTTCTGATCTAGTTAGAAACTGTTAGTATACCATCGCTGCTACTGCTAGCAATTCGATTTGTACCTTTTTTGGGAAGAATTACATTCGTTTGCTGCTATTACAAAATCTTTTTAGATTTTCGTAACCCTGAATCCTCCAAGGATCTCTGTTGTGCACCTTCTTTGAAGTGTTGCGTCAAAACGTTGTTTTTACAATCGTTTCATTTCTCAGTTTTCCATAAAACATTATGCCCCAGGACTAACAATATCAAAGACTGATTACATGATGGAAAACTTTTGTGTTTCGCTAATCAATCCTAACTTCATAAAGTTAGAGCAATTTGATAGTAAATACTATCAAATCTGGAAAAAAAAAGGTTAGCCTCAATATTCAATTCTCTGACATTGATCATATACCTTTTGAAGAGGAACCTACTATTTCAAAAATTGGATCTGCAGTTGCAATTTCTGCTGCTACTAAGAACTAGGCCAAGTAGAGAAGGGACAATAGCATTTTAGGCTTATGATCCTAAATTCTATGGAAGACTCCCTTGCAGAATCATATTCAAAGAAGACTATTGCCAGAGAGATTTGGGAGTCTCTGGAGAAACTATACGGAGATGATAAGAACCGAAGTAAGATTTTTTTAGTTGAAAAATATTACAAGTGGTTCTTTGAAGATGAGAAGCCAAAGCTGTCGCAAGTGAAGGAGTTCCTGAAGCTGCGACAGATGTTGGATGATAAGGCGATGCCCCTCTCCGACAAGTTTGTTGTTCGATGGATCGTCTCTAAGCTTCCCGCAAGATGGAGCAAGTTCTATGCAAACATGCATAGGAAGAAGTTGGAGATCAGTCTAGAAGATCTCCTGTAGGATATTTACGTTGAGGACCAAATGAGGGCTCAACTGAAGGTGGACGCACTGTCCAAACAATTGGCTAACGCCAATTTGGTTCACACCAAGGAATACAAGAAAAAGCATGCGACTTCCCACAGCAAGAAGAAGGACCATAACAATCTGAAAGTTAAGGGGACTTCCTTCAAGAATCTGAAGACAAAGTCTCAGATACCTTGTTTCAAGTGTGGCAAGAAGGGCCACTTCAAGAGTGAATGCAAAGCGAATACCAAGCAATCAGAGCAAGGTGAGCCTAGCAAGGTTTCTATGATCACTGACGTTGTTGTAATGATTGTGCAGGTTAGTGCTGTAGGGGTTGACTCTGACTGGTGGGTAGATACTGGTGCTACCTGCCATGTCTGCTCAAGCAAGGAGTGGTTCACCACCTACACGCCAACTTCTAAAGTTGTTATGGCGGCAAACTAGGAACAAGCTGAAGTGTTCGGGATCAGGACGGTAGTTTTGAAGTTGACTTCAGGGAAGTCTCTAACGCTTCAGGGTGTGAAGCATGTACCTGCTATCTCAAAGAACCTGATCTCTGGAGGCCTACTCTGTAATGTAGGCCTTAGAATGGACATCAATTTTGGTCAGATGGTGATGTCCATAAAGGGAACATACTTCGAAAAAGCTTTTTATACCGAAGAAATATTTAAAATTCAGCTTGTAAATCAGTCCAAAGTTGTTAATGCAATCACTCATTCTGCTTATACACTTGAGTTGTGGCATAATCGGCTAGGACATGTTCATTGTAAACGAATAAAGAATGTCTAGTCTAGGACTTATCTCCAAATGTAGGGGTAAGGTAGAGAAATGTAAAGTTTGTGCTCAAACGAAGATCACAAGGAAACCCTTTCCTCTGGTTAATCGAAGCACAAATCTTCTGGAGTTGGTACACTTCGATACCTGTGACTTTAAACAATTCTCTACAAAGGCCGGGATGAAGTATTTCATAAACTTCATCGATGACTTCTCAAAGTACGCTTTCGTCTACCTTCTGAAGGCTAAAGACAAAGCATACGAGAAGTTCAAAAAGTTCAGGACTGAGGCTGAGCGTTAAACTGGACAACAACTCAAGAGAATAAGAAGTGATCGAGATGGAGAGTACCGGTCTCATGAATTCGTATCGTTCTGCAAAGAACATAGAATTTTCAACGAAACCACTGCTCCGTACTCTTCTCAATCAAACGGAGTAGCATAGAGGAAGAAAAAAACATTGACAAAAATGATTAACTCAATGCGGTTAACTGCGGGTCTTCCAAAGTGTTACTGGGAAGAAGCTGTATTGACGACCACTTTTATTCTAAATAGAGTATCTCATGCAACCTCAGACATTACTCCTCATGAACTCTGGTTCAAGGTCAGACCTAACTTGAATGTCATTCGAGTGTGGGGGTGTCTAGAATATGTGAAGCTTCCAGATCTGAAGATTCGAAACCTTGGGACAAGGACTACAAAGACAATCTTTTTGAGTTATGCTGAGAAGAGTGATGCTCGAAGATTTCTTGATGATGAGTCAAATCATATCATTGAATCTCACGATGCAGAATATTTTGAAGACAAATTTGCAAGGCACAAGAACATTGTTCGTATGGACATTTCGGAGAATAATGAGGGTGCGCAGGAAACTGAAGTCTTCAATAAGTAGTCCAAGAAGATGTTGTTGTTGAAACAACAATTGAACCAGAACTCGCTTAGCCGTCAGCTAAGCATGTGAGGAGGCTGAAGGACTTCGAAAATAACTTTGGCACCTATCATGTGGAAGCAGATCCGCGTACCTATGGTGAGACGATGAAGACCAGAGACACAATTTTCTGGAGGGAGGCGATAGACAATGAAATATAAGCAGAATGAGACATGGGTGACATGGCAATGCTAGGTACGGATATGGGCTGTGTCACAGAGACAAAGAAGTTCATCTTGAGCAAGTTTAGTAAAAAGGACTTGAGGGAAGCTGATGTGATCTTAGGGATCAATATCATACGGACAGACACTGGACAAGCGTTGTCACAGTCTCATTATACTGAGAAGATAATCACACTTTACGGTATCAGGATCTTCCAGGGATCGATACGCCTTACATGTGTGATCTGAAACTAAAGTCAAATTCGAGGGAAAGCGTCAGGCAACTGGAGTATGCAAGCGTTATCAGAATTTTGATGTATGCTACTACTGCCACAAGACTTGACATAGCTTTCTTCATGGGAATGCTGAGTCATTTCACGAGCAACCAAGGCGTTGTGCACTGGAAAGCTGTCGGGTTATAATATATCTCAAGAAGACTCAAACATATACACTGCACTACAGCAGAGATCTGTCGGTAGTAGAAGGCTTCAGTGATGCCAGCTGGTGCACAGAGTTGGAGAGTGAGAGGCCCATGGGTGGATTTATTTTCATAATAGGTGGAGCTGCTATATCGTGGAAGTCGAAGAAGCAGAGTATGCTTTCGCTGTCATCCATAGAATCTGAGTTCTTTGTATTTGATACCGCAGCGGAGGAAGCAGAATGGCTTCGGGAGCTCATGTATGATCTTATAGTAGTTGGGGCACAAATACCGGCTGTCACGCCCCGACCCGAGAAATCGCTCATCCTCGTTAGATTTCACCCGAATCATCATTCTCGCTGGGGCGTGATACTGCACGTGCATGGAGTTACGCTCATGCAAGGGAAGATAACAGGTTCACATAAGTTTATCTTAAATTGATAACGTAAGCAACGGAAGAAAACATAGTATACAATAAGAATCTCATTTACTAATAATGAATTTAAGATTACAAAGGCTTTGAATAGCCTAACTGAATATGCCAACTGGCTACAATGCTCATGATCTCTCTAGCTCACAAAGGATTATATTGTTCCATACATTATGCCTCTTTATAGCCAACAAATAGTCTTCCGTCGAACATCTCCATTTTGCAAGTCCAAACGCCAATGCTGTAACTTCTTTTGAAACGATAAGAACTCCATGCCTCGTTGCGTCCAAGCTAAGCCCCAACCCGAGCCGAACATATCTGAACCTGCAAGCAAACTTGTGGGAGATTAGTGCTTTCATCCTCACTGTACTGATCAAGACCCACTCGCACCCAAAACAACACTAAGTACATTTAGTGAAGCATGCATCTTAATTTGGTGATCTTTCTATTTAGCCTTAGGATCAGTTTCGTGGCAATATTCAAGCATAGAAACTCAATATAAATGTGTTCGGTACCTTGTTCCTGCAACAAATACAGTTATACATAATATAAATATAAGCATAGTGATAGTGCATATCTCTATCTCGTTTCGCTTAGCCTATATAATAATCGTTAGAAATAAATATAACCAACCATACAATTCATGCAGCCAACCAAACAAACTTACATATAAGCATAAGGGTGGCAGGCTCTGCACCTGCAACTATATCTAATCTCATACCATCGGCCCTATCTATATGAAGGTCACGGTGTTTCCTACCGTAATGGACTTACCATCTCAACATGTAAGCCTACGATCGCTCCAGTACGGGTTGCTAGCCTAGTATTCGAAGGATTCCAAACTTACTGATATTATAGCTTATCATAATACTGGCCGATCGTAACCTGTCATAATGAAGTGCACCATAAATACCAAACATAATTTCCTCCTAGGCCGAACGGTCCCGGTGTCCCGGTCGTAATCGTTCGAGGAAAGCCGCACCCGTACACGGGCCATCTGAGTCCATTGACCATGCAATATGTGCTAGAAAACAAGTCATATCATTCCAACCAATCCCATGTTCCATAAATATATTCTGCTTTTCAAGTTCTATCGATATTATGCCCCAACACATCCTATTGAAGCATGACGCCCAATGGCTTACACTTCTCGTTCTTATACTCAAAGCATTCCATTCATAAGTTATTTGTATAATGGCAGTTCCGTAGCAATTGTGCTACAGTTGCATACTTCGATGCACAAAGTACATCTTTCAATGTTACGACAGGTTCCGCGGCATTTCACCACAACTGTTCGAGGAAAGCCGCACCCGTGCACGGGTCATCCGAGTCCATTGACCATGCAATACGTGCTAGCAAACAAGTCATATCATTCCAACCAATCCTATGTTCCATAAACATTTTTCATTATCTCTATCTCAAGTTCTATAGGTATTACGCCCCAACACATCTGTATTGATGCACGACGCCTAACGGCTTAGACTTCTCTTTCTTATACTCGACGTATTCCATTCATAAGTTATTTGTATAACGGCAGTTCCGTAGCAATTGTGCCACATCTGCATACTTTCGTGCGCAAAGGCACACTTAACGCCATAATTATTGTTCTAGGCTTAGTGTTCAATGTTCTCGGAGCCGTGCACGTGATGCACATCTCGATATTCCCTTTCAATGTTCTACCATTACCGTCCTACCGTGACCCGTATATTTGATGCACGTCGCTTCAATTTTTAATGTTACAAGTTCTATCTTAATGTTCGAAACGTACTAAGACCTTTAACCGTTCAAGCCATGCTCGCTAACTCAACAGCCACAAACGTATACAAGGGATACAATCTTATTAGACATGAAGGAATAGAAAGAGAGAGTAAAAAAATAGCCCACCTTAAGCTGATACGCCTTATTGTCTTGCCGAGCTGATGCGGCTCGATCCATAACTTGGTTGTATGGCTAACTCTTCTGACTTAGCCATTCTGTTGAGCTACTCGATTGATTCGGCCTACCGTGTCCATGTCTCAGTCTGTTGAAGGGCAAATTTTTGGTTTTGCGGACACTTTAGTGAATAAGGCAAAATGTCGACCTCATATGATTCAGCATAAAAGCATAGCCTGCACACCAGATCAACCGAAGTCAATACTTTGTTCAAACCGGACTTAGACTTTGTATCGATTCGCATCGATACTTCATCGGGTCAACACAACTCTTCGAGTCAACGACTCATCGTAATACACCGTACAGAGCAAAGCATTACATAATATACCACTCAAAACAAGGTTCGTCCTCGAACCGAAACCAACACTAAATCTAAGTGTTTTGCTAGATCGTTTCACGATCTCGTGCTACTATCGTTGGAATCGTAAAACTTAGTTTAGATCATACACATATTTTAGGCGTCCCACCAATATATGCATTTCAACCAAGCTCAGTTTATGATATCGGGACAAGCCTAACAAGCTCAACTTAAATTCTCAAGCACCAATTATTCCGTATTCGACTTGGTCAAATCTTAGCGTCTATTACCAAAATACTTCCCATATGCATTATTCTATAACACATGATCGTCTTCCAAACACTTCTGCATACAACTTAACTCAAAAATGTTACTTCGATCCCATAAGTTTCTCACCGGCCATCTAACGGACGCATTACATTAAGTCATTGCACATCCGATCGTAACAATTCTCCGTAATGCCTATTCGTCAAATTGTTTTTTATCCCTCGCACAACTCGAATCCATATCTAATTATTCCCGAATTTGCCTCAATGACATGGACTAAGTCCAATATGTCCTAACTTTTTTTGCCTACCAGTCGCACCAAGCCTTGCACACCACTATTCTGATATGATTCACATTCTCTCTCTATCCACACATTGCGTCTGGGGCTACCCCCACTAGGTAACTTATCCAGACATCGTGCTTAATCTCCCGACAACAGAGGTCAACTTGAGTCTATGATGCTCGAAGGCAACAATCTTTTCGACCCAAGGTCTCTTATGATATGCCTATCTCTGATTCTTGATCGAATAGGAATTCCTTACTCAATTTTTTCGATCAATCCCAACTAGTTCATTTCGTAACATAAATCATGCGCTCGAATACACATAGACTAACCGTTACTCAAACTAATCTATGACACAACTCTCAGGGTCGTTCTACTACTCATCGCTCTCATGCAATGCAAAGTTCTTGCAATCACCTTACCGCATCACTATGCTAAGTACGTTCCTCAACATCTATTCGACCATCGACCAACCAAGTCTATTTACATACTCATTCGATTGATCATAAATTTTTTGACCATATCGATCTAGTCGAAGGCTACTCGCTAACTTTCGAAATACGATACTCAATCGCTTAGACTTATCCTTAACATGCACTACATCATCCTTCATCTTCGACAAATTTTTTTATGCAACTTCATTGGGTCATCCTATGGGACTTCAATATTCACTTGATTTGGCGGTCAAGTCTTCTAGGGTCATCTATCCCAAAACTATGCTCGATAATTGAAGATCATCAACGAGGGACAGTTACTATGAACCATAATATATCTTATCGCGGAGCCAAATCATTTCCCGACAATTCCTATGAGACTTTATACAATCCGACAAAATTTACCAATCCATAATTTATCTACCCCTGCACAACTGATACGCCGTTACTACTCGAATCACTCATGCACTACCGTTAACAATATCGCTAACCGAGCGATATTTGTTCATCTCGAGTACGAGTCTATCTACCCATGGTCAATATCTGACACACTCTATGCTTATCGCAATAATTCTCAAATTCACCTTCGCATCAAACCACAAGTCTAAATCTAATTTGCCACGCCTTGTAAGTTTGACCATCCCCGCTGGACATGAATCATCATACCAGCGCTCACATGGAATAGTCATCCTAATCGGCGTGACGCATGTGCAAGGCTGGTGTTGCGCTCGCACGAGACAAGAACGTCAAAGTTGTGGTTATCAGCAAAGCAATCAAGACACTTTCATTTTTATTCAAGTAATATCTATCCACTCTCAGATTCTTTGAAGCATTCCTCCGTTATCATCCAAACTGACATCAATTTAACTCGCATCTTATTCATCCAACAAAAAGGCTCAACATAATTCTTGTTCATTCGATCAGAGTATTTTTAAGTTATTGTACATCGTCTCTGATACACCTCAATACCATCGTCGACGTGCATAACATGAATATCTTCCTTTCTCGTAAACTCCAATTCATTGGAATCACTGTTATTATTCGAACTCGAATACGAACCAAGTCTCGCACGCATCAAGATCCATTTAGTTGTAACTAACTACCATCATCGATGTAGGAGCGTAAAAAATGCTTCATAGACTGAGTCAAAGAGATAGAACTTTACACTCAAAATGAGCTACTTTACGCCAGGGACAAGTCAGCTACTTTACGCCAGGGACAGGTCAGCTATTTTACGCCAGGGGCAAGCCGACTACTTTACACCTGAGACAGGCTGTCAAATCACACATTTAATGCAAAGTAATAATGGGTCTGACATAAAGATCGACTGACGACATATAACACAGGATTCGAAGGGATTTGTTTTAACATAGAAATCAATATTTGTCGTTTAGTACATGGACTGAGCTATTTTACGCTCACAAGATGGCTTCTTTTATGCATGAATACTATATGAGCCTTTTTACGCTCAAAGTTGACGTGTGCATAAAGTTTATTTGGGCTACCTTTACTCTCAAGGTTGTTTTATCAACCACTTTACACGAGAAGTCCATTTTTGGGGCTATTTTACGCCTAGTCTACTACTTTACGCTCAGGGTATATTTGGGTTGTTTTTACGCCCTATCCTTTCTGACTAGTTTGGAACGTGGTTTGCCTACGTGGTTTTCATGCCACACATTTCGAAGAACGTGTGTACGTGCATCCTATTCTTATTGAAATTATGGGACACGTGTCAATGTGTGTAAAGGATGACTTCAGTTATGGATGGCAGTTATTAGCGTAAAGACAGAACTTTTGCTGAGTTTTACGCACAAAAAGCCAAGTCTATAAATAGACTTATTTTTTTATACAGAGAGACAGAGGAGAATACACAGAGATCAGAGCCCAGAAACTTTGATTTTTCGGGAGCATTCTTCTTCAACCTTTCTTCCAGAACAGAGTGAAGCAAAGCAGGAAAGCATTCGACCTCGCCATCAGTGCCCAAGTGCATCGATACCTTTCTGGTGACTTAGTTCTTCCAGTTGTTCATCTTCTAGCAGTGATCTTTATCATCATCGTATGGTCCAAGAAACAAAGTGATCACCTTCAGATCAGACTTCCATAGCAATACTTCCCAGAACAATTTGTACATCTTGTACTTTTTCTCGTTTTATTTTCAAAAGTCGATTTTCAGGCATTTTGTTAAGTGAAACAAAATGGCAACTCTGCTGGGGACGACCTTCTCCTCTGACGAGGAGGCAATTGCTTAATACGATGATGTATCGATTGGATCGATAAAGAAGACTCTGGTTGTACACTTCGACCAGACTGCCTATGAAGAAATACTCCGGACTGGGGGTAGCACTCGCTACTCCAATGTTCAGAAATCGCGAAAGGCGCGAAAAGTTTGGGTTCCCAAATCCAAGGCATCCTCGGATCTCCCTACTGTCTCTGCAGGCAAAGGAATTCTTCCTACCCCTGTTGTAAAGGCTCTCATCTGTGATGAGGCAGTCTCTACTTCGGTAATAAGCCATGCGCGTAAAAACAAGTCTTCCGTTTGTAACGTGGCAGACTCTCCGGTGTTACACTCTGGGCGTAAAAATCAGGTTTTGCGCCCTGAGCGTAAAAATCAGGTTTTATGTCCTGGGCGTAAAAACATGTCTCTCGTCTGTGATGTGGCAGACTCCAATGCCTTACGTTCTGAGCGTAACAATAAGTCTCCCGTCTGTGATGTGGTAGACACACAAAATTTACGTTCTACACGTAAAGGAAAATCTCTCGTTTATAACGCGGCAGATACTCATGTTTTGTGCTCTACGCGTAAAGGTAAATCTCTTGTCTGTGACAGTGTAGATAAAATTCACAACGATGCTTCTGTATCTAAAGTGAATGTACCTACATGCATGAAGCATAAAAACATAGTTGGTAAAACTTCTGTTTTCAACCAACAACCCTCTTACACTGCTGTACGTAGGGTACAAAACTTATAAATTACACGCAATGAAGATGGAGTCCTTCATGCTCAAAAATCTCAGGATTTACGTGCGTAACTCCAAGCACGTAAAAATGTACAGCTTGGTTCTGTGAATGCAGCCAGTAATCTTCTTTATACACAAGGGACTAAACGTTTTTCTACCCTAAATGTAATAAAGAAGACTACTCAATCTACTCCTTCTGATTTACGTGAATTGCTAATGCAAAAGCGTAAAAATAGACAATCTCCCGTGACACTCTCCCAAGAAAATCACTATTGTGAGTGTCACCTGATTGTAATTAAATATTGTTGTTCAGATTCTAAACGATCAGTTTTTGATCGGTTAAGTTTCAATGCGCCTCAACAGCAAGCTGTTGACCAAGAACATGAGTTGTCATACGCGTCAGTCAACGTGGCATCTCATACCAACAGAGGACGATGTCCGAGACACAACACGTCCCAAACTTCAGGTCAACAACAATTCAACAGACTTCTTGATTCCTTTGAAGGAGTATATCAGAATACTCGATCAAGAAGACAAAGACAGTTGTAGACTTCTGATTCAGAAGCTGGGGGTACTCAATCTTTTGAGTCTGAAACTGATAGTGTCGATTCATACCTCTATACTAACCCTTCTATCTCCTCAAGAGAGGTTGAATCCTACGCTATTGGAGATGAACCGGAGACGTCATCTGCTAATACAGAACAACGTCTCACCGCCGTTGAGCAATCATTAAAGGACATGCTTAATATGATGCAAAGCATGCACCAGATAATAACGGCTCAACAAACTGCTCAACCGGCAATAATAACACCGGTGCAGGTAGCAGCACAAACTCAAGATAGTCAAGGGACTGATATACCTTTGAATATTCAAGAGCCTGCTGTTAACCAAAATTCTGCATCTCCAGATCCTATCATTCCAGAAGATGTACCATCTCCGATGGGGGTTACGGTACATCCAACAACCATTCAATCAAATGTGCTTTCTCAAACAAGTGAAGCTATTCAAGCAGTACGTGAGCTCAAAGCACAGTTTGAAGTTTTAAAGCACAAGGATCAGCTCCAGAGGTTAGGGATTAAGCAACCTTATCCTCCTCATTGGAATGATGTACCCTTTCTACCGAAATTTAAGCCACAATCAATGGTATTGTTTGATGGAAAGGCTTCTCCTAGTCAATATATCAATTACTTTGATATTATGACTGTACATCTACAGAAAAATGATGCTCTACTCACTCGAGTGTTCATTGGGTGCTTGACGGGTTCAGCTTACGACTGGTATCTTAGTTTACCCGACAATTGCATTTCGTCTTTTGACGAATTTAAGGCAATATTTCTCTCTCGCTTCGATGAAGGAGGTATGGACATGAACATGTCCTCCTTAATAAAAATCAAACAAAAGGAGAAAGAAGATACTCGGACGTTCATTGAACGTTTCCGACAGGCGACTCTAAAGATGCCTCCTGGTATGCCAGATTCAGCGTTAATTGATACATGCAAGATGAATCTGCGACCATCCATTGCTGTCTTTACGGGTTCCCAATTCACAGATTGGGCTTCGTTTATTATAGCAGCAGTTTCTGCCGAGACCAATGGTAGGTTGGCTCGTGAACATGGGATGATTTTTGCCTCAGAAGATAAAGGAAAGAAAGGTAATCCTGGTAATAATTCTGGTAATCGTAATGCAAAAGGAAAGGACACCCTTATGGTTAATCTTTCCAAGAACAAAACGACACCGAATAATCAGGAGTCTTTTAAGCCAAAAGAAGAATATTCTTTTGACGAGAGTGATATCCCAGGAATATTCTAATGTCTGGTGAAGAGTGGCAAACTCTAGATCCAGGAGCCAAAGAGACCTAATGAGGTAAATCTGACTGACAACCCTAAATATTGTATCTATCACAGATACATCAATCATCCCACTAGGGCTTGTTATGTCCTAAAGAAGAAAATTCAAGAGCTGATTAATGCCAATGCCATCTCTTTAACTAACGATGAGCATACGGTCACAACCAATATGGTTTCTCTTCAATTCGGAGATTTTTCTTCTCAACAAATACCAGATGGAATTGTTCCAATTCCGAAGGCGACGATGAAGATTGTAAATATCCTGCCTGCCAGGGAAAAAATAAAGGATTGTTGCCTCTTACATTAAAGAATGGTGAAATTATGTAGGTACATCCTGACTTAGTACCTGAAATGGAAGATGAAGGTAAAACTTCAAAATCCAGGAAAGGTAATAAAGTTAAAACCTGCAATATGATTTCTCATGTTATTTCGGATCCTGATGATTTGGATCATTTATGGGATGGCATTCCTTTGGAAGATAGAATGAGAGGATTGAGCATATGCCCTCCAATTCTGGCTCCTCCTACAAAGCTCAAGCTTACTCTTCAGCAGTGGCTAGCCATGAATAGTGTTCCCTTATACAGGGCACAACAAGTCTTCGCTGTTTATGAAAAAGCTCCTGTAGGGATTTTTCCTCGTATCCCGAATCCTTCTCCTCCCGTAGCTACAGAGACTTCTAGTCCTCATTCTTTTGTAGCTGCAGAGATCTTTTCTTCTTCCTCTGTTGAACCACCTGTCAAAAGTACACTGCCCACTCACTTGTACAGTCAGCAATCTGTCCTTCTCATAAAAAAGATGGGTTATGACTTTCAAAAGGCAGAAGGTTTAAATTATGATAAAAGAATACGACTTCCTTTACAAATTCAAAATCAAAAATCCACTGTTGGATTGGGTTCTGAGGTTCCTCATAACAATCCTCGTAAGAAGAAGGCTAAGGGAAGGAAGATTAAATCCTGCAATATGGTACTTCCTTCTTCTGAATCTGAAGAAGAAACCTTTGCTGGTACAAGATCTGGGAAAGAGTACCACAAAGATTATGAGGGATCCTCCAAAGAAGCAGAGAATGTTGAAATACCACCAACTCAACTGTCTTCTGTTCCTGCTAAACCATCTGTGGTTGAAAAGGGGAAACAGAAAGCAGTACGCTTTGATGTCCCGTTGAAGTCAGGGGGTGGTGATGAAACCCTATAAATTTGATATTCTAGCCCAGTTAGCCAATACTCCGGCTAGACTATCTATCTTCGAGTTGCTTCGCCTTTCTAAAGAAAGTCGCGAAACCTTGAGTGAAGCTTTGCTGCAAGCTGATTCCTGCTTAGCTCAACTCAAGACTCCTGATAATATATCAGTGTCATGCCCACAATGTCATAGTGTGATGGAGGTAATTCCTAATATTACCTTTACACAAGAAGATATGCTGTTGAAGCATAACAAGCATGACAGGCCTTAGTGCTATACTGGGTATATTGAATCCACTGAAGTTGACAGGATTTATATTGATCCTGGGTCTTCCATTAGCATAATTCTTCAAAGTATGCTAAGACCGTTGAGGATTCCTACTAGTGACTTGACTTACACTAGTACCACAATCGTTGGATTCAACTTTGGAAAGAGTAAACCACTGGGGAAAATTTGTCTGAAAATCCAAATTGGTGATCTTCGAACGATGGCAACATTCTATGTTATTAATTCAGACGTATCCTACAACATCCTTCTTGGAAGAGCGTGGTTACATGAGCTTAACATCGTGCCTTCAACTCTCCACTAATGCTTCAAGTACGTAGATTCCCAAGGGGTTGTGAAGACTGAGTTTGCTGATATCAATCCTTTCAAGGGTATCGAAGCCTATTTTTCTGATTCAAAGCTCTACAAATAAGAACATGTAAAGGAGATATCAGACATGGCTGAAGATCAATCATTTGCCGAAGATCAGTCTATTAATAAAGATTCATCAGAAGAGTAACCTTTGAAAATTAAAGTCAAAGGGCGAATTCAATCCCAACCTGTCATCAATCAACCTCTAATGATCAAGGTTAAAGGAAGAACTCAAGCTTCATCCGAGGAATCAGTTAATGTTCCTGCTAAAAGCCAAGTTCAACCTCTTGTGATCAAGGTCAAAGGATGTACTTTTCGTACGAATGATCCAGAGCCACCATTGATCGTCAATCTTGGCAAGTCTACGCAGAAGACGGATGATGGTCCGTTAATGATCAATCCGAAGCGTAGTAGTCAAATTATAAATGATATAAATATTGATCATTTTATACTTTCCGATATCAATGAAGATTTCCTTTTTGAGTATATGGCTGTCAAATTTGTTGAAAGAATGAGTTTATCTTCTGATAATCAAAGTCATCAATATAAAGACGACATAGATACAGAGGAAACCTTATACATTGACAATAAGAAAAAAAAAATTTCCTCCTCATGACGATGTTGGACCTTATGCTCAGAGGTTCCTAACATCTTCTCCCTATCTTCTTCCTGTAGCCGCTTCATCGCAAGCTTGTGTAACTTATAGACTGTAATGCCCCAGTCCCAAAATATGTAGGACCAAGTACGTAGACATGCCAGCTGTATTCATACAAAGTACGTAGGTCTCGTATGAATACATAAGCTGTAAAATATAGTAATCCAAGATAAACTAAATCTCATCCATAATGAAAAGAATAATAATATAAATATCAACTCGAATATTTATGTACAATCGTTGGGCGGAGACAAAGTCCACTACTAACTATCCCAATGAAAGAAATGTACAATAAATTGAGCGATAAAAATGGCAAGACGAACCAAGCACAATTGTCTTCGAAGGAATGGAGAAGACCACGGCCTTGGCTAGGATACCTGCGGAAGACATGAACACACCTGGGGAAAAACTAGGTCCTCAGACGGACGTAGCAAGATACAGGAAGAACAAGCTAATATGAACTGTCAGAATAAAAATAATATATAAAAGACTATTCTAGACATAAATATGCAAAGGAGATTCTAACCGCCTAATGTGCAATTTAGAGGACAACTTTCATGCGCATGGATGGGATTTTAGGCTCATGTGTACGTAACTGGCATCCAGTCATCTGTATCCGCCCGTAACGTCTAAAACGTCAGAGGGCATCTATAAATATATCGCCACAGTTCCATCCGGAGACTGTGGTTTATCTGTTTGGCTTCCCATACGCACTAGCGACTGTCCTCCCCTAATATTTCCCATACTGTTCAAGTCATGTCATGGCTCGTCCAGTTTTGTAACTGCTTGAGTCTCTAAAACCCTAGTCATAGCAGTTACGATCATCTATCCGTCACACGACTTTAGAGATAGCTAGTCAATAAGTCGTGTCCCTAGCAAACTGTCTCAAACCGTGTAGTGTCAGTGTCACAGCCAAAGGAGATATAAGGATATCCCCCAATAATAAGGTAGTCCGCTAATACTAAGTTATCATGCATAAAATAAAATAACGACTAATAAAGTCGCTTGCACCCAAGTGTGGCTTGGACGCGCAGTTTATAACAAATAAAATAAAAATACGAAACAAATAAATAAATGCTGAAAATAACAATGTGACAGTTAATTAGCAAGGTATACTTGCATGTTGCGATGCCTGGTAAGCTGCCTGGTGTGGTACAATAAAGGTGGCACAAGATCGACTTCGGTGTTTCAACTACGCATGATGGCCTCGGATGATAACATGGACTTGAGTTGGTTGCAGTTGATGCGCGTATGACTGTGTTGGCACAAAATAGTCGTAGATGCCAAAAGTACGCAAGATGATCTCCATCGATGGGACGGACCGTGTCATTGAGTCCGGAATAACCAAATTAGCTAGAGACGATATAAAGTAATTCGAGAGTTGCAAGAAGATAGGAATACGACTAGCCAGGGACAAGATTGATAATTGAAGATATTTGGTATAAATAAATATTTAATAACTTTTAGAAAACATATATATAGATATATTTGAAATTTCTACTTTAGTCAAAATATATTTAGACAAATACTTGGTAAACCCCAAAAATTTGTTTAGGGCTTAAAAACATAAGTTTTGTCAAACTATAGTTTTTGTTCAAAATCATAATTAAAATTCTATAAAAATAATATAGCAATATTCTTTTAGTATTTTGAAATCAGATTTGAAAATAAATATATGACTAGCCTAATATATATCTTGTTACACATATAACTTTAAAAATACTTAGTATATACTTTATTTGAAATAACTATAATAATAATAACACTACCTACATATATCTAATACATATACTGTTATTATTTATAAATTAATAAGATAACAAAAATAATACAAATAATAATAAAAGAAAATAATAATAATAATAATAATAATAATAATAATAATAATAATAATAATAATAATAATAATAATAAGGGAAATAATAAAACACAACAAATAAAAAATAAATAAAATAATTGATTACACAAAACAACCAAAATAATAATACTTTAAATAATAAATATAATAATAATAAAACACAGCTTATAATAATAAGAATAATTAATCCCATCAACCAAACTCACAAAATAAACTTAATTCTTCAGAAGGAAAGTAAGAGAGAGGGAAGACGAGTGAGCGGGGGGGAGAGAGAGTGGGCAGCTCGGGCGGCGACTTGGGGAGCGGAGCCGGCGGTGCGCAGGCGGAGTTGGGAGGAAAAGGCAGAGCGGACGACCGGTGACTGGGGCGAGCGCGGGGGCATCGTCGGTGACGGCGCGGAGGGGAGATGCGGCATCGCGCGGTGAAAGAGGAGGAAGGAGGAGGAAGACCTAGGGAGAGAGGGCGGAGCCGGAGCTCAGGTCGGCAGGCGACGGGAAAAAGGGGCGGTGAGAAGCGGAGGGGGAAAAGGGAGCTCGGCGGGGCGGTTGATCGGAAAAAAAGGGTTTGTCGGAGAGGGGCGGAGTCACGGGGTGGCGCCATGGCAGGGAAAGGGGGTTTCGCCGGAGCTCCTTGATCGACGGCACGGGGGTCATTGGAGGTGGCGGAGAGGATCGCGAAAGTCGGGGAGACCAGCGGCAAAGAGGTGCGGTGGTCCGTCCGCCGCTGGACCGGAGGAAGGAGCGGCGACGCGGGTGGCTCCGGGCGCTGGGACGGCGACGGCGGATGGAGGCGGCGCCGACGGCCGGCGGAGGTAAGGGCTTAGATTTAGGGTTTTAATTATTTATTTATTTCATGGAGTCGACGGGGTTTGGACGAGGAGGGGCGGTGGCGGTGTTGTCGTGGTCAGGGTGGTGGTGTTCTGTGGCGACGGTGGTGGTGGTGCTGACGATGATGGGAGTCGGGTTGGCTGGGTTAGGGGAGAGGCTGGTATAGTCGGAGTTGGTGACGGTGTCGAGGGTGCCACGGTGAGGTCGGCCGAGTTGGTGGCAATTTCTGGTGGTGGAGGTGTCTGGTTTTTGGTGGTGACGACGGTGAAGGCCGTACGTGTAGCTGTGGTCGGGGCTGGTGGTGATTGGATGGTGTTGGGGTGCAGCACTCGACGTCGGCGAGCTAGGGTTAGGAAATTGGGGATTTGGGCTTGGAATTTGGGGATTAGAGAATTGTTGTATCGTGCCGGGGTTGTCGACACGGGGGAGGAGCACTGTATATGTACAAATAATGGAATAAGAACGAATGGACACAGACACGATCGCACGACACATTTGTGGAGGATTTTGTGGATGTGATAAATTTATGGAGGAGTACCTGCCTATTTATAGGATGTGGGAATTCCCAGTTGGATAAGATTTAGGAGTAGTTTAAATCCAATTAGATAATTAGCTACAAATAAATTCGAATCCAAATTCAAATCCAAATCCAATCCAAATCCAAATCCCATTTTAAATCAAATTAAATTTCAACCTTTCACTTAAAGTTAGATAAGGTAAATCAAATTTCAAAATATAGATATTATTTTAACTATTTAAATAAATCCATAGAATCAAATCAAGATTTAAATTGCCATAATAATTCAAAAATATATTTTCCAAAAATACCTATAATATTAATTTTGAAAATAACCATAATTATTTAAACATCAAATATGAAAATATATCTTTTACTAAATTGAGATAAAATTTTAAAAAAATTTAAAATATTAAATCCATGCAATCACATGCAAATAGGATATTATTTCTAAGTTACAATTTATACTAGTATTACGAATAAAATATCTCGAATATCATTTTCATAAATAATAAAATAATTAATTTCGAAAATTGTACTATTTGTTTAAAATAACTAATAAATATTTACGAAAACGGGTATGCACAATAATTTTCATATAATTATACCTTTAACCAAAATAAAATATTTAATTATGCTATATTGAAATAAAATATATGTCTTCTATATTAATAAATTCCATAAATAAAACTTTTTCAAAATATGTACCTCGCGCGATATTTTCACTCGACGAGCAAATATAAAAGAGCAAATTTGCAATGTGACGTACAATACGTCTATGCGACGTATATAAAAAAAAATCAGTACTAAAATATAGTAGAAAATTAAGGATTTTACATAGACGTCATGAGGAATCTTATTTCGTGATTCCGTCTGATAAGAAAAACAAGCGTCAAATTGTGTTTGGCCTGGCTAAAAATATTCCTGTTGTTCAAACGGATGATCTTAGAGATAAAGATAAAGGGAGAATCCGAATTGACAAATATAGTCAACAATCTCTCAAGATTATTCAGAATATGGGACATGATTTGAAGACTATGCAAGGTCTCAATCAAGGCAAGGGTAGACGATTACCATTATGTGGTGATTCGTTTTACCAGAAAACTTGTCATGGGTTAGGATTTGATCCGTCCCACATGTTTAATGACAAATACAAGAAGAATTCTCTTCTAGCTCTTCACAATCATCAGATTCGAAAGAAATCCAATTCATCGAATCTGATACGTCTCACTCCTCATATGTTAGAGGAGGTTATTATGATGAATCTGAACAAATATTCTCAGTAAACATGGTTCAAACTGATAGTGAACCTGAACCATTTGAGAATGATTCTTGGGCTCAACAGATGGACACTCAATGGGAACTTCTTTTTGAACAGCGACAGCCACCTACAGAGGATGAGATTGTCCAGATTGATGTTGGAGATGGAACAACGTCTAAACCAATATTCATCAGTAAAACCTTTCTGAGGATGAAAAGGAAGAGTTGATAAAACTGATCAAAGAATATATTGATATTTTTGCATAGAGTTATGAGGATATGCCGGGTCTAGATCCTAAAGTTGCTACTCATAAACTCAATATTCTTCCTAATGCCAAGCCTGTAAAACAACAGCAACGGCATTTTCGACCAGATATGATGGATGCAATTGAAGCGAAAGTCAAAAAGCTAATCACATGTGGCTTTGTTCGTGAAGAACAACACCCACACTGGGTTGCTAATATTGTTCCGTTATGATGAAAAACGGAAAAGTCCGAGTTTGCATAGATTTTTGAGATCTTAATGCAGCTTATCCAAAGGATGAATTTCCACTTCCGATTACCGATTACCGATGTCATGATAGACAATACATGCGGTTTTGAACATATGTCTTTCATGGATGGATTCTCAGGATATAATCAAATTAAGATACATCCAGAAGATGAGAAGCATACTGCTTTTCGTACACCTCTTGGGGTTTACTGCTATACGGTTATGCCATTTGGTATTAAAAATGCCGGTGCCACGTATCAACGGGCTATGAGCAACATCTTTCAAGAACATCTACGGAAGACAGTTGAATGTTACGTAGATGACATTGCTGTTAAGAGTCGATCAAAAGATGATCGCATTCAAGACTTGAAGACAGTATTTGATTTGATGCGTCAACATTAATTGAAAATGAACCCTACTAAGTCTTTTTTGGGGGTTTCCAGTAGCAAGTTTTTAGGATTTGTCATTACTTCTCAGGGTATCCATGTTGATCCTGATAAGGTTAAAGCAATTCTTGAAATGCGTCCTCCTCATAATCTGAAAGAACTCCGTGGCTTTCAGGGTCGCATTGCTTATATCAGGAGATTTATATCTAATCTCTCTGGGAGATGTCAACCTTTCTCCCGTCTATTAAAGAAGGGTGTATCATTTGTTTGGGATGAAGCGTGTCAGAAAGCCTTCAATGACATCAAGCAATACCTTACAAATCTACCTGTTCTGGTACCTCTAGTGGTAGGAAGACCATTTTTGCTATATGTTCAAGCCTTAGATCATTCTCTTGGTGCTCTTCTTGCACAAAAAAGTGATATGGGGCATGAACAAGCAATTTATTATCTTAGCCGAATGATGGTCGGATCTAAACACAGGTATACTCCTGTAGAAAAGGAATGTCTGGCCTTAGTTTTTGTTATCCAAAAGACAAGACATTATGTGATAGGACAAACTATTCATGTTATCTCTAGAATAAATCCCATTCGGGTATTAATGAAAAAATCGAGCATTCTTAACTCTATGTTAGCTACCTGGGCGATGTTGCTCACTCCTTATGACATGGTTTATGTACCTTAAAAATCAGTGAAGGGTCAAGCATTAGCTGATTTCTTAGCTGCTCACCCTATACCTGAAACATCGAAGTTATATGAGAACATTCCAGATGAAGTCGTAGATTGCAACACGACTTTGAAGGATGACATCTGACAATTATATTTTGATGGAGCATCACGGGTTGGACCTAAAGGTAATATTATATCTGGAGTAGGAATCGTTTTGGTTTCTCCTGATAAAATGGTCATATACCGTGCCTACTCTCTCAATGAGCCATGCTCTAACAATGTAGCAGAATATAATGCTTTGCTGATTGGTCTCCAAGTAGCAAAACAATTGGATATTGAGTTCCTAGAAGCTTATGGAGATTCTCAACTAATTGTTAATCAAATTAGAGGAACTTATGAAGTCAGAAATCCTGATCTCATCCCTTATCATCAAGTGGTAATCGAGTTGATCTTTTCATTCAAAGGATTCTTCATCGAATTCGTACCACGTTCTCAGAATGTGGAAGCTGATGCTCTTACTAGCTTAGCTGCAGACTTGGTTGTTCCAATTTGAAGACAAAATACAATTACTTTGTTGGACCGAGACTTATTCTGTGTCAAGAATAATCTGTATATTGAACAGAGTTATACTACAGAGTCGAATTCCCAGCAGAAGGATTGGAGAAGTCCATTCATTGACTATGCAGTTCATGGGATTTTACCTGAAGATCTAAAAGAAGTTGCATCAATCAAGAGACGATCATTTCAATTTTACTATGATTCGTCTTTACATATATTATATCGTCGTTCATACGATAGACTCTTGCTGTGCTGTCTCTCAGAAAGTGAAGCTAAACAGACACTTCGTGAGTCTCATGATGGTGTCTGTGGTGCTTATCAACCAGGTCCGAAGTTACAGGACCGCATTCGAAGAATGGAGTATTATTGGCCTTCTATGATAGCAGATGCTGTAGATTACGCCAGAAGGTGTAAAGCATATCAGATTTATGCTGACTTTATCCACCAACCTTCTGAATTTCTATATTCTACAGCAGCTTCTTGGCCCTTCAAAGCTTGGGGTATAGATATTATTGGTCCGATTAACCCTCCTTATGTTAAAGGACATCGGTTTATATTGGCTACAACCGATTACTTTTCTAAATGGGCAGAAGCAGTTCCCCTTGCTGCAGTAAAAACATCTAATGTGATCAGCTTCATTAAACACCATGTCATTTATCGTTTCGGGATTCCTTGATGGATAATTCATGATAATGGACCACAATTTGCCAGTCAGGCATTTTATCGGTTCTGTGATAAGAATCGAATTCAAAATCTGGCTTCTACGGCTTATAATCCAGCTGCTAATGGTTTAGCCGAAGCTTTCAACAAGACGATCATTAAACTTCTCAAAAAGTTTGTCTCTTCTAATAAACGTGATTGGAATGAGAAACTTGGAGAATGTTTATGGGCTTATCGAACAACAGTCCGAACTCCTACTGGTTTTACATCATTCTTACTGGTTTATGGATGTGAGGCTGTCCTTCCATTAGAAATCCAGATTCCATCTCTTCGAATAGCCATTGCTAATGAGCCAACTATAGAGAATAATGATCGCTTACGACTCCAAGAACTTGAAGGATTGGACGAAAAGCGTCTTCAAGCACAACAGCATATTGAGCTATATCAAGCCCGTATATCTCGAACTTTCAACCGTAAGGTTAAAGAGAGGATATTCAAGGTTGGTGAGCTGGTATTAACTGTTCGAAGACCGATGGTGATGACTCACAAAAGCAAAGGGAAATTTCAAGAAAAATGGGAAGGTCCTTATGTAATTGAGACCGTGTTTTCCAATGGCGTCTATCGGTTTTCCAAGCCCAATGGAGATCTACTCATGATGCCGATCAATGGCAAATTTCTTAAGAAGTACTATGTATAAAAAAAGAGTCAGAATGAAAATAAAATTTCTTTTATTATTATTTTTGTTCTGAACAAAGGATTAAGGACGAGGACCACTGCCTTCCTTATTAAATATATAGTCGGCCAATGCATCGAAGGCATCGTTGCCTGAATTCACAAAAAACTTGCAGGCGGCCATCCTCAGCGCCTCTTCCTCAAGAGTTTTCCTTGGCTCTGTTAAGAACGTGAAAATGTCTTACGGTGGCTTGGGCGTAGAAGAGCCTTCGCTTATTTCGGTTGGGCCTGATACAATTGGCTCAACGGGACGCGTCTCGATGACGTCCTCAACCTTCATGGAAACTTCATTCTTTTGCTGTACATCCTTGGAAGACATTTCCGATAGAGGAATGGAAATAAGAATGAAATGTTACAAAGAGTTCTCACCTATTTATAGGAGATATCTATTAATGAACTGGTCTTTAAAATTGAAAACAACTTTTCATTCCCGAAAAGACCTGTTCATTCATTACGGCAGATTCATTCATTCAATTGTGGAATTGAATCGACCCTTTGTTTCCCGAAAGATACGTTGATTCATTTATTCTTTCATCATTATTGGCATGTATCCTTAATGACATTTGTCTTCTTATTTCCCAGCTACCAATGTTTGGTTAAGCTGATTACTTATCTCTTCGAAGAAGAATTTTTAATCTTTTATCTTACCAGTTGGTATAAAAAGTTGGATTTATTATTTATCATGTTATCATGACCTCTGAATAAATATTAAATCTGCTTGTATTTTCTATCTATCATTCCATTTGGCCTCTGAATAGATATTAATCTAGTTTTTTTGAGTTGTTACGATCTATCATGTCCATATTACCTCTGATAGTGTTGTATACTCTGAAAAAGAAAACGAGATTTCATTATCTATCATGTCCATATTATCTCTGGATAGATACAAATTATTTATTATAGAAGACTTGTCATTTCCATTCTCACTTTATCATCATAAAAGTCTATTACATTTCTTAGACTTTCTTACAAATCATAATGGAAATCTATTACATCTTGGATTTTCATTCTATACAGCAACGAGGACCTAATCGAGATCTATTTCTTCTTTAGATCTTCTTCATCGGATTCGTTGTTGGTGTCAATTCCTTGCTGTTTGAGCCTCAATGGCGACAAGAGCAGTAGGAATTAACTCTGGTCTTCTCTCTCAGACGAGAGAAGAACCCCAGAGTATGGCAGCCTGAAGATGCGTTGCTGCCAATACAATTGGTGGAGAAATGACGGCCCTTCAGAAGAGATAGGAATGTATCCAGCATTGGGATACAATTCCTAGTTCTGCCGTGAAAGGAACTCTACTACCCAATTTCTCGGGATAGAGTTGACTCTACCATCCAACTTTTCGTGTATAAAGGCTCTTCCTACCATCTGAGGAAGACCCTTTTATCCCACGAAGAGTTCTGAGTTGTCTGGTTTGCGCGTCAAAAGCGCATAAGCTCCCTGTTGTTGATGTCAGAAGAATGCTCCTCACAGCATCCAAGTCGCCAATACCGGTTCTGGAAAAGTTCTTCAGCCAAACTTCTGCAGAAAACAGTAGAGAAAAAATTGTTTTAAACAGAAGTGTCATCAAACGCATACTAGTGAAGGGCCGCCAGTGTTTTACGCTCGTGTTTCATGTGCATCTTATCTACAAGGTTTTATGCCAGTGTTCCTTGTGCACCTTATTCAACAAGGCTTTTTCGCCCATGTTTCATGTGCATCTTATCTACAAGGCTTTTCGCCAGTGTTTCATGTGCACCTTATCTAACAAGGCTTTACGCATGTGTTTCATGTGCAACTTTTCTAAAAAGATTTTACACCTGTGTTTTATACGCTCCATATCTATCAAGGATTTGTACTCATTTTTAGTAGGTGTGCCTTATCTATTAAAGATAGGTATCTATTTTTCAACAAAAAGTTCAAAGACAGACGATTGTTTGATGAATCAAACTTACCATTAAGATCAGATAGTTCGACATCGGAAAACATGGTCATTATCAATCTCTTGTTGGAGAATAAAATCTTGCAAATAGCTATCTTCGGAGAAAAAAATGAGAATGAGAATGAGAATGCATAAAACATTCTTTAACTCAGCTATTTATAAAGGGTCGAAGAAACAGTTGGCGTGAGTCTATTTCGGGAAAGATCCTAAAAAGAGGCACTCATGACCACAGAACAGTTGCCACGTGTTGTTTTGTTTCTCTTGGGAATGAACAAACATGGAAACAGTCAAAAGAGATGTAGAATGATTCTATATTTATGCATCACGAGAATAAAGGTGGAGATAACACCAGAATTTTATTTTATAAAGAGTAGGCCCCTACAGGTAAGTTGAGTGTCGTAGTACATAGATGACACTTTTTACACAAAATATTATTTTTCTTCTCTCCTTCGTTGGGCTGACGAAGGGAGGCGCCTAACTCGTGCACATTGTGGATCCCTGAACGACGCATCAGATTGAGGAATGCTTCTGCATCACCTGATCCTTCATAGGCAGTTGAGGGACCACCATTTATACGATCAAAGATCGCTGGAGTCAGTCCAAAGCACTCCATGAAGTTGCGTGCTCGCTCAACCTCCATCTCTATGTCCAACTTTGAGCCTTGAGCCTTTTCATTGTTAGTCTCTATCTCTTTCTTCGGTGCCATGACAGTATGAGGATGAAAAGTGAGGATGAAGAACTTCTCCTTATATATACAATTAAATCAACTCTTCATATTCCTTATGGGAAACTGATCATTATTAATGCAACTCGGGGAGATGAAGAGGCGTTGGAATGTTTCGAGAGAGAATTCATTATGACGGTTGAGTATCGATCGGCGCCATTTTTTTGACTTTTCATGTTCAAAGTATTTCAAAATTCTTGAAGCCTCTTCAAATTCCGAAAACTTTGAAGGGGGTATTGTAGGAGCGTAAAAAATGCTTCATAGACTGAGTCAAAGAGATAGAACTTTACACTCAAAATGAGCTACTTTATGCCAGGGACAAGTTAGCTACTTTACGCCAGGGACAGTTCAGCTATTTTACGCCAGGGGCAAGCCGACTACTTTACGCTTGAGACAGGCTGTCAAATTACGCATTTAATGCAAAGTAATAATGGGTCTGACATAAATATCTACTGACGGCGTATAACACAGGATTCGAAGGGATTTGTTTTAACACAGAAATCAATATTTGTCGTTTAGTACATGGACTGAGCTATTTTACGCTCACAAGATGGCTTCTTTTACGCATGAATACTATATGAGCCTTGTTACGCTCAAATTTGATGTGTGCATAAAGTTTATTTGGGCTACCTTTACGCTCAAGGTTGTTTTATCAATCACTTTATGCGAGAAGTCCATTTTTGGGGCTATTTTACGCCTAGTCTACTACTTTACGCTCAGGGTATATTTGGGTTGTTTTTACGCCCTATCCTTTCTGACTAGTTTGGAACGTGGTTTGCCTACGTGGTTTTCATGCCACACATTTCGAAGAACGTGTGTACGTGTATTCTATTCTTATTGAAATTATGGGACAGGTGTCAACGTGTGCAAAGGATGACTTCAGTTATGGATGGCAGTTATTAGCGTAAAGACAGAACTTTTGCTGAGTTTTACGCACAAAAAGCCAAGTCTATAAATAGACTTATTTTTTTATACAGAGGGACAGAGGAGAATACATAGAGATCAGAGCCCATAAACTTTGATTTTTCGGGAGCATTCTTCTTCAACCTTTCTTCCAGAACAGAGTGAAGCAAAGCAGAAAAGCATTCGACCTCGCCATCAGTGCCCAAGTGCGTCGATACCTTTCTGGTGATTTAGTTCTTCCAGTTGTTCATCTTCTAGCAGTGATCTTCATCATCATCGTATGGTCCAAGGAACAAAGTGATCGCCTTCAGATCAGACTTCCATAGTAATACTTTTCAGAACAATTTGTACTTCTTGTACTTTTTCTCGTTTTATTTTCAAAAGCCGATTTTTAGGTATTTTGTTAAGTGAAACAATCGAGACACGATTTCCAATTCATATATCCATTCTCATATTTCTAACTCCCACTTCCAATTCATGCTACCGACTCATAGCGCTAACTCAAATTTGCTTTGTACGATTACTTCATACCTACTCAACTCGTTCCGGACAGTTCTTGCACCGACTTAACTCAATTCTGACTGAGTCAACTATTTCCTCAATGCAAAATTCTCTCGCTATGTGCGTCCTATCTCTCGCTATGTGCGACCTATCGTTCGGTTTACACTCAACGAATTCTCGTCCGACGTATCATCCATGGATACGACTTCGTGCATAATCGTTCAACTCAATTCATCGAAGCATACTTGCATCGACTCCTATCAAGTCATTTCTACTCGAGTCTCGGCACTATTTCGTCCGTTGAGGACAAACTTATCGTAACGACATAATTGTCTCGATGCAATCTATTGCAAGTAACCAAATGGTTCCATGTAGCTTTCGCCAAGTGGTATTACATATACCACTCAGAAGTCGAGCCTATCGTTATCGATACAATACTTTACTGCACTGATCGTACAAGTGGTATTGCATATACCACTCGAAATTGAGTCACTACTCGATACTACACTCTCCATAGGTCCAACATTTATTTCAAATCAACTATACCGTGTGGCGATCTTTTTCGATCCCAGCTCTAGCATTCTCTTACTTGAGTTGGTACGACAATTTGGCCAATGCACACTATTGTTCGCTCAAGTTCGACATTCATTTAGGGCTATCCGTGCCTTGGTGATCTTGTCGATCATAACTTAACATTCACTAACTCAAGGCTCAACGCGACTTAGGGTCGACATAAACGTTCGCCTACTTCGAAACTTGATTCAACTCGGCCAACTTATAAGTTTGCCTACTCAAACTTGACTTAGCGACCAACTTGACTCGTTAAAATTGCTCCGTGATTTCTCAATCCTATCGTTGCAACTTTTGTTACGATCCTTTTCAAATACTCAAAGTTATTACTTAAATAGTTCACCATATCGCTACGCTTTTGCATAGCCACATAATATGCATCGCATAATATATCGACTCGTTGTACTGATGCAACGAACGACTCATGACTTGTTGCAGTCCATGCAACCAACAATACGTAACTCTTTGCACTTCTTGTGACCAATAATATGTATCTCATTGCACTTTGTGCAACCAACATCCCTTTATTCGTTGCACTTCGTGCAACCAACTACTCCAAACTTGTTGTACTTCGGACAACCAATATTTTATAACTCGTTGCACTTCGTGTAACCAACATTCTCTGATGGCACTCAGTGAGAGCGTGATAGTCACGACATACTTATGGCAGACGTACACAACATAATACAAACTAATTGTATGGAACATCCAATACAGCATCGAGTAGATCCATGAGCAATACGGTTGCAAAAACAACTTAGAGTCAACTAATTTCAATAGCGAAGCAACTGAGGGTCAAAGAGATTCATTCACGGTCCAGAGGATGGAACCGCTCTGATACTAACTTGTCTCGCCCCGACCTGAGAAATAGCTCGTCTTCGCTAGATTTTACCAGAATTATCGTCCTCGCTGTGTCGTGATGTCGAACGAGCCTGGATTTATGCTCGTACAAGACAAGATAACAAGTTCACATAAGTTTATCTCAAATTGATAACGTAAGCAGCGGAAGGAAACAAAGTATACAATAAGAATCTCTTTTATTAATAATGAACTAAAGATTACAAAGGCTTTGAATAGCCCAACTGAATAAGCCAACTAGCTACAACGCATATGATCTATCTAGCTCACAAAGGATTACATTGTTCAATACATTATGCCTCTTTATAACCAACAATTAGTCTTCGACTGAACATCTCAATGTTGCAAGTCCAAACGCCAATACGGTAGCTCCTCTTGAAACGCTAAGGACTCTATGCCTCGGTGCATCCAAACAAAGCCCTGCCCCGAGCCGAACATATCCTGAACCTGTAAGCAAACTTGTGGGATATTAGTGCTTTTGTCCTCGTGCACTAATCAAGACCCACTCGCACCCAAAACAACCCTAAGTACATTTAGTGAAGCATGCATCTTAATTTGGTGATCTTTCTATTTAGCCTTAGGATCAGTTTCATGACAATATTCAAGCATAGCAACTGAATATAAATGTGTTCGATACCGTATCTCTACAACAGATACAGTTAAATATAATATAAACATAAGCATAGTGATCGTGCATATCTCTATCTCGTTTCGCTTAGCTTGTAATCGTTAGAAATATGTATAACCAACCATATGCAGCCAGTAAACCAAACTTAGACATATGCATAAGGGTGGTAGGCTCTGCGCCTACATCCAATTCTAATCTCAAACCGTCGGCCCTATCTATATGAAGGTCATGGTGTTTCGTAACGTAATGGACTTGGCATCTCAACGTGTAAGACTACGATCGCTCCAGTACGGGTTGCTAGTCCAGTATCCGAAGGATCCCAAACTTGCTGATATCATAGCTTATCACAACACTGGCCGGTCGCAACCCGTCCTAATGAAGTGCACCATACATACCAAACATAATTCTCTCCTAGGCCGAACGGTCCCGGTGCCCCGGTCGTAATCGTTCGAGGAAAGTCGCACCCGTACACGGGCCATCCGAGTCCATTGACCATGCAATATGTGCTAGAAAATAAGTCATATCATTCAAACCAATCCCATGTTCCATAAATATATTCTGCTTTTCAAGTTCTATCGATATTATGCCCCAACACATCCTATTGAAGCATGACGCCCAATGGCTTACACTTCTCGTTCTTATACTCAACGCATTCCATTCATAAGTTATTTGTATAATGGCAGTTTCGTAGCAATTGTGCTACAGTTGCATACTTCGATGCACAAAGTACATCTTTCAATGTTACGACAGGTTTTGCGGCATTTCACCACAACTTGTCCCATTTCGCTTACTTAGTCATTTGTAGCTTCCGTGCGCAAAGGCACACTTAATGCCATAATCATTGTTCTAGGCTTAGTGTTCAATGTTCTCAGAGCCGTGCACGTGATGCACATCTTGATATTCCCTTTCAATGTTCTACTATTACCGTCCTACCGTGACCCGTATATTTGATGCACGTTGCTTCAATTTTTCAATGTTACATGTTCTATCTTAATGTTCGAAACGCACTAAGACCTTTAACCGTTCAAGCCATTCTCGCTAACTCAATTGCCACAATCGCATACAAGGGATACAATCTTATTAGACATGAAGGAATAGGAAGAGAGAGTCAAAAGTTTGCCCACCTTAAGCCGATATGCCTTGTTGTCTTGCCGAGCTGATACGGCTCGATCCATAACTTGGTTGCATGACTAACTCTTCTCACTTAGCCATTCCGTTGAGCTACTCAATTGATTCGGCCTACCGTGTCCATGTCTCAGTCTGTTGCAGGTCGAGGTTTTGGTTTTATGAACAATTTAGTGAATAAGGCAAAATGTCGATCACTTGTGATTCAGCATAAAAGCATAGTCTGCACACCAGATCAATCGAAGTCAATACTTTCTTCAAACCGAACTTAGGCTTTGCATCGATTCGCATCGATACTTCATCCCGTCAACGCAACTCTTTGAGTCAACAACTCATCATAATGCACCGTACGGAGCAGGACATTACACCGGCAATACCGATATACTGCGACAACCAGGCAATTGCGGTAGTGGCATCAAATAACCACTTCAACGGGAAGAAGAGGACTGCGGTTAAAGCACATGGCAGTACACGATCTCATCAAGAGAGGTGTTATTATAGTAATTAATGTTCGGAGTCAGGAGAACATGGCGGATCTGTTCACCAAGGGCCTCAAGCGTCAGCTGATCGATGACACAGCAAGAAAAATAGGCTTGAAGGTATTCTGATATTATGTTATTTTAATCCTACCATAAAGTTTTATGCTATTAATTCAAAGAGAAATCTATTAGACATCTAGTTTTTGGTTCAAGGGAGGACCATTAACTGGAAAAATATCAGAAACAGTGGGTACATATCCTCTGTGGCATGAAAAGGTTATGGACCTACAACCACTGTTGTCTACTATTATTTTCTGTAGAAAACGAATCCTGTGAGAGGTTGGCTTAAACGCCTTAATAAGTTCTCAGACAGAGTGAATGTCTGGTATACTTTACGGGAAACATGATAGCACAGCACTACAAGAAGTAAAATTCTATGCTACAGTGGGGTGACTCCACCATGAGGTTCCCGAAAGGGGTAATACCTACAGCAGAGTAGCAACACAAATAGACAGGTAGCCTAATACTGTATGATAAAATTAAAGAGGGGTAGTCAGCAGTACAAAGGAGAGGTGTTCCTCATGTTACAGTGGCACGACACCACGATGAGATACCCGGATAGGGATAAAGCCCCGGCCTTGTAAGCCATGCCATTGTGGCGTAACACCGCAAAAGAGCCTAAGGCTTCATGCTGGGTAGTATGGCACTACAAAGAGGCAGTGACCTCATGCTACAGTAGTGTGACCCTATAATATGGTTTTCGGTAGGGGTAGTGCCTCGGCTTTAGGCCATGTCATAGCGGCGTAGCATCGCAAGGGAAGTGCAAGGCTTCCTGCCATGTCTATTTAATAATGAACTCACTTATAGTGTATGGACAGAGATAGCAGGCCATCTCTTAAAGATAAAATTATAGATGCCCAAAATTATATACTAAAACCAGGATGGCACAGGGCCTTCAATGTGTAGCCAGAAGCACATGTAACTACATTATGTGAGTGGAAAGAATTTCAGCTATGGTGCAGAATTCAAGGTTTAGTCCATTCTTGTATTATAGTCTGTCATTTGACCCATGCGGGAAGATTCAAGTCATCAGCGACATCTCTCCTAATGCATGATGGACAGTTACTGTGGGGAACACTCGACTCCATATATCGAGATATGTGGAGGATTGTTGGAGCTTTTCCTTGACATGTAGAGAGCTTGCTCTTAATATGCCTAGTGAAGTTTAGTCCGATATTAGAAAAGCAACATGAGCTATCTCAATACATATACTTGATATGTGTTGTTGAGATATGCACATAGGGTGGTGACTCTAAGGAGGGAACTATATGGGTGATTTTACTAGGAGATAAGGTTAAGTCTTCATGGTAAAGCTTAAGCTTTTTGCTCTTGGGAATTAATTTCTATTGGAGCTTAAGCTTTTTGCTCTTGGGAATTAATTTCTATTGGAGCTTAAGCTTTTTGCTCTTAGGAAATTAATTTTTATTGATTTCCTTCGGACTCGGACGCAGACTCGAACTCGGGCTCATGAGGCGTAATGTAGCATTTTGTTGGCACACTTTGTACTTAGCAAGTCAGCATCGCTGCTAGGCGCATAGTGTGCTTCAGTTGCGCTAGTTGCGCGAGCCTCTTGTGCATTCGTTCGTGCGCCAGTTTACGCTGTCCGATCGCACGGCCATATGGCATGCCATTTGGCGCTGCTAGTTGGTGCAGCAGTTGGCGCTGCAGTTGGTGTGGCGGTTGGGACGTGGTGTACGGGTGGTACAGGTAGCGCGGTACACAAGCAGGTGGCATGGTGCGCGTGTGGCGGAGGTTGCGCGTGTAGCCCGGTGCATAGGTTGCGCAGGTAGCCCGGTGCATAGGCTGCACAGGTAGCATGGTACGCGTGTGGCATAGGTGCGCAGTTTGTGTTGTACGCGTTCGGAGCAGTTTTTCTATGTCCCAAAAGTTCTGCTAACTGGGCAGTTTCAGCTAACTGTGCAGTTTCAGGATGGAGCTATATAAGGTTCTATTCTCTCTCTCAGTAGACAAGTGTTCAGAACACATTTCTTACGAATTCCACAGAGTTTGAGAGAGAAAAGAAGCAGAGCACCAGCGCCACTTAGTGCAGGAGTCCTTGCGCCATCCGACGAGTCAGAAGAGCAGAGTGTTCCAAATTTTTCTGTCGAACTTGCTGGTTCTTGGAAGTTGTTCGTGTGGGGCGAATCAAGCTTTAAGCAATGGTGATCATTCACCCCAGCAGGCTGTTCTTCCATCCATTTCTTCGCCTATCATCCACTTCAACTCATTCTGAATAAGAACAATTCTGATCTAATCAGAAGCTGTTAGTGGACCATCATTGCTGCTGCTAGCAATTCGATTTATACCTTCTTTTTAGAAGAATTATATTTGTTTGCTGTTGTTACAAAATCTTTTTATATTTTCGTAATCCAGAACCCTCAAAGGATCTCTGTTGTGCACCTTCTTTGAAGTGTTGCGTCGAAACGTTGTTTTTACAATCATTTTATTTCTCAGTTTTCCATCAAAAATTAAGCCCCGGGACTAACATATATATATATATATATATATATATATATATATATATATATATATATATTGGGGGGGCCGGTCGAGCCCCAGCTCCCGCACCTACCCGTCCCTCCTCCCCGGCGTAGCCTCGGGTCTCCAACCCCGGCCTACTCCGCCGGAGCCTCCGCCTACAGGCCCTCCCCGCTCTCCCCCTCCCCCTATCCTCCTCCTCCTTCCGATCGCCGCCCAACCCCCGGTGGTCGCTGGCGGTTCATCTCCCTCGCCGGAGCATTCCGGCCCCAGCCTCTCCCGCAGCTCGTCGCCCCCCGGGCCAGCCCTGCCCCTCCGCTGTCGGCGGCCTGGACTCGGGAACAGAGTGCTGGAGGGCCCTCGGGCCGCGCACCATCTGCCTCGGGCAGAGCTCCCGTAGGGCTGCGTGCCAACCCTTGGGGCCACGTGCCCGGTCAAATCTCGGGAACAACGTCCGTGGACGCGTTCCACTCTTTTGAAATTTAAAAATTTTCGAAATCATATTTTTCGTAATTTCAAAATTTTTTGTCTCTGCATTTCGAAATTTCGAAATTTCGGACTTCCGAAACTTGGAAATTTCGAACTTCAAATTTTTCTATTTCCTACCTTGTTTAACGGGTCCATTTTATGTTTTTTGGATCGCGCACCTGTCTGTGTTGCTCTTCGTGAGCCCTTTACCTTTTCAATAAAATGTCTCCTTTAAAAAACATATATATATATATATATATATATATATATATATATATATATATATATATATACCCCTTGTCATCTTTCAAAGTGCACACTCTTTCTACCCTAAAAAATTGTTGCATTTCATACTCACCTCAATATTGACATAACTTGATTGTTGAAGTGGCTGCCTGAGGAGTTGCCCCCATCCTTCTTATGTACTTTCTATATGGAGGAAGGTGGAGAGAGAACAAGAGTTTCCATCACCAGAAGGAGAGGAAGTCTGTTACCCTTAATATATAAAGCTTTCAGAGAAAATCATGGTGGTAAGAAATCATTAACGTGGTTCAATGGAGTTGGAGAAATCTTCACTCCTTTGTCGTAGTCATTTAA
>JANAVB010016598.1:13223701-13331201 GCA_029216955.1 Iris pallida | reverse complement strand
CTACATGTTCTTTTCGTTGTAACGGATCCTTTAACATGACCATTATAGGTATATTATTCATATTAATTCTCTACAGGAGACATGAGATTATCTTTACATGATATCAACATTATTTTCTCTCTACAGGAGATTAAAATTATCTTTTCAGGATATTATAGTAGATCACTTCTAGAAATTTATCTTTTCATGAGATTGCATGGGATCTCTTCTGGAAATTTATCTCTTCTAGAGTTTATCTCTTATGAGATCCCTTCACGAGTACGATCTCTTTGGAAGATTTCAGATCTCTGTTGGCACATCGATTTTGATACTTTGTTCACAATAACCCTTGTACGTCTTTAGTTTATACTTTTCACAGGCACTTCCAAAAAGACAAAAATAGAATAAAGGCATCTCCATACAAATTCCACGAAGCTTATCAAAGACCATGAAGCACATGCAATTCTCCATTATCAAGATGATGATATACTAAAACAAAGAGAAAATGCAAGAGACACTTCTTAAAAGACTATGAAGTAGACGATACAAAAAGACCCAGCTTGAAGTCTACATAGAAGACGGTACAAAAGCCTAAGCGTTGCTTTTCTTATTCATGTTCTTTTCTTGAGTCTGTAAATGTCTAGGAATCTTTGTACGCACTTTGCTAAGATGACAAACATAAAGAAAGAAATGGGAAAGTAAAAAGTCATTCAGAGGAGACGAAAAATCCGACGGATTTTCGGATAAATCCGTCGGATAATCCGATCGCTCACAGCAAGTTAGTGAGCAGAAGTTCGGATAATCCGACGAACATCTGCGAAAATTCGAACATCTCACAGCAAGTTAGTGAGCAGAAGTTCGGATAATCCGACGGACATCCGCGGAAATCCTGCGGATAATCCGAACCTCTCACAACAAGTTAGTGAGCAGAAGTTCGGATCATCTGTCGGACTTTCGCTGAAATTCGACGGATAATCCGCTTGACTTATTTGTAAGTTTTGAATTCAAATCCAACGGCACCTGGCAGTTGCATTTAATGCATCTAACGAATCTTTTTATGACCGTTACTGTTGACCGGATAATTCGACGGATTTTCGTTGAAATCCGGCGGATAATCCGGTTGACGGCTGAATGCCCTTTATGACTTTGGATTTGTATAAAAGGGGCTTTAGTCTCTCCTAATAAAGATTATCTCTTCCAAGCTTTAAATTTTTTCAACCACAAAAGAGCTTCACCATTACTACTCTACTCAATCTTTAATTGTCATCCTCTTCCAAAGTGCTAGAGTATTTAAAGTGTTGTAAATTTTGATCTTCATGTGTTAGAAGATCAACAAGTTCTCTTCTCATTTCTTTGAAGTTGGCGAGCCTTCGTAAGAAAACTCGTGTGTTGAAGTTGGCGAGTTCTTCGGATCCAAACTCGTGTTGAAGTTGGCGAGTTCTTCGGATCCAAACTCGTTTGTACTATTTTAGTAAATAGTGAATTTAAGCCGAAGAGAGTTCCGGGACTAGATTGCCTCTAGTGAGGATACCAGGATACATCTTGTGTTTGATCTTCTTACTCTCTCTTTTTACTTGACGTATATTGATTCTTGTGCTTAAGTTATTTTTTATTTCCCTATTCACCCCCCTCTAGGGTTTTATAATTGGTATCAGAGCTTTGTTCTCTTGATTTGGATTTACACCCTTAGAGTGATCCATGGCCACTAACCCTGGCATCAACACCTTCCACAATGAGGGACACTCCACAAATAGGCCTTCCCTATTTGATGGAACCAACTATAACTACTGGAAGATTATGATGAGCATTTATCTGAAGTCCATAGATTTCGATTTATGGGATTGTGTGATAAATGGTCTCCCTACTCCTTCCAGAGTTATTGAGGATGTTGCATCTGACACCCTTAGGGACTTACTCACTGAAAATACCAAGAAGCTTGCTAGTCGAGATGCTAAGGCTATGAATGCTCTTTACTGTACTCTCGATAGTAGTGAATTCAATAGAATCTCTACTTGCAAGACTTCCAATGGGATTTGGAAGTTACTTGAAGTCACACACGAGGGAACATCACAAGTAAAGGAATCCAAGATTAGTAGACTCACGCAAGAATATGAGTCCTTTAAGATGAAACATGATGAGTCTATTAATTACATGTTTACTCGTTTTTGTGATATTATTAATCCTCTTTCTTCTCTTGGTAAGGAATATCCTGCTCATGAAAAGATCAGAAAAATCCTTAGAGGGTTGACAAAAGGATGGAGTCCTAAAGCTACCGCAATCATTGAGGGAAACGATCTGACAGTCATGAACCTTGAGACCCTCATGGGGAAGCTTATACTCATAAACTCGATATGAAAGATCAAGAGGAATCTTCCATACAAGAGAAGGAGAAGAAGAAGGCCAAAGAGAAGGAGAAGTCTCTTGCTCTCAAAGTTACAAAGTCCTACTCCAAGGATAGTCCGACGACAACGAGTCGAAAGATGATGAAGAAATAGCTCTCACATCTAAGAACTTCCAAAAGTTCCTCAAATTCAACAAAGCCAACCTCTTCAGACGGGACAATGAGGAAGATCCGGCGTGCTATCAATGCAGAAGAACCGGACACATCAAGAGGGACTGTCCCATGATAAGAAAAGACTCAAGCAAGTACGAGAAGACTAGCAAAGGAAGCTCGTCCTCCAGGAAATTCGCCAACACAAGCATTTGGTGTGAGAGTGACACAAGCGACTCCGACAAGGACAAAGAGTGCAAACACAATGCAAACGTTTGTCTCATGGCAACCGATGAGGTACTTGATGATCTCTCCTTAAATACTCTTACTTATGATGACTTGGAGAAAGCTATCTTTGAACTACATGAAGAGCACAAAGGTGTTAGGAATAAATATAAGAAATCTCTAAAAGAGGTTGATGCTTTTCAACTTGAAGTAGAGAGACTCTCTAGCATCATTATTGATGTAAAAGAGAAATCTTCCACTTCTGACACGGATGAGATAGAGTATTTGCGACTCAAGTTTCAAGAATCCCTTATCACCATAAAAAAAGGATGATGAGATTCAATCCCTCAGAAGGGCTTATGAATTTGCTATACATAAAGTTCAAGATGCTAATAGAAGAGAATATGATACTTCTATTAAGTATAATGATCTTCTTGTACAGAGTAAGAAACTAGGTAATAAGAACACTACTCATATACATACTTCAAGACACCTCCACACTCATCATAATGCTAGGCATACTTCTTACATGAACACTACACACAAGTCCTATTCTAACACAAGGAAAGGACCATTTGTTAAGAAAAACACTTCGCATCATGCTTTTTATTATCATCATCATAATACTAATGATAGAACTCCTCGCACTAGAGATTCACATATGCATGATACTCACACGTCTTCTTCTAAATCCTCTATGATTTGCAACTACTGTGGCTTGCTTGGACATACGACCAATTATTGTCATACAAGGAAACTAGTTGATAAGAAAGTTTATAAATGGGTTCTTAAGACTAACACTTAAGGACCCATACGATTATGGGTATCAAAATGTTCATCTTCAACTTATGTTGTAGGTGAAGAGTCCTTCTCATGCTAGAAGCAAGTGGATTTTCGATAGCGGTTGTTCACGGCACATGACCGGAGATGCTTCATTATTTACAATGCTACCGATGAAGAAGGAAGGACACGTCTCCTTTGGTAACAATCTTAAAGGTCACATTATAGGAAATGGTAATATCGATTTTCCTCCTTATCCTTGTATTAAGAATGTGTGTCTTGTTACTAATCTTAAACACAATCTTCTTAGTATTAGTCATCTTACCGATAATGGTTATGATATCAAGTTTGTTAAGCTTAAATGTTTCATTACCGATAGTTCAAGTGGATCTATTGTTTATGAAGGTATTAGAGAAAACAATATCTATATTTTATATCTTGTTGAAGACACCAACAATGATAGGTACTTAGTTGCTAAGAACGATGAAGGTTGGCTTTGGCACATGAGGCTCGGACACGTCAACATGGATACCATTTCTTGTCTCGCCACCAAGAAGCTTGTAAGAGGACTCCCAAGTATCCATCAACTCTGTGAGTACCACTAGACCTCTTCAACTTATTCATATAGATCTTTTTGGTCCTAGTAGAGTTGGTAGTCTTGGAGGCAAGCTTTATGCTTTTGTTTTGGTTGATGATTTTTCAAGATTTACTTGGGTTATTTTTCTTGTTTGCAAAAGTGATACTTTTCGTGAATTTGTTACTTTTTGTAAACGTGTTCAAAATGAGAAAGGTTTTTCTATTAACAAGATTAGAAGTGATCATGGAGAAGAATTTGACAATGTCAATTTCAAAAGATTTTGTAAAAAGAATGGTTTTGGATATGATTTTGCTTGTCCACGAACTCCTCAACAAAATGGTGTTGTGAAGAGAAAGAATAGAACCCTTGGCGATATGGCCCGGGTTATGTTAAACCAATATAAGCTCTCCCAATATTTTTGGGCGGAAGCCGTTAACACGGCATGTCATGTTATAAATAGGGTCTTGATTAGACCTATTTTTAAAAATACTCCTTATGAGCTTTTGTTTGACAAAATTCCCTCTATTGATTTTTTTAAAGTTTTTGGATATAAATGTTTTATTTTGAATACCAAGGATAACCTAGGCAAGTTTGAAGAAAAAGCCTATGAAAGAATATTCCTTGGATACTCTACTCATAGTAAAGGTTTTCGTATTTTTAATAAAAGAAGTCTTGTTGTCGAAGAGTCAATCAATGTCTCTTTTGATGAACTTAACTCTTCTACATTCTCCTCTTCCGATGATATTGATGACATCTCGTTTGGGTTGGAGAATTCCTCTATTGGAGATCGTCCCTATTCATCTAACAATGAAGTTGTGAATCCTTCAACAAAAGAGTTCCCACCACTCGAGCCTCCTCAAAAAGATCTCCCAAAAGAATGGAGATTTGTCACCAATCATCCTAAGGAGCTTATCATTGGAGATCCTTCTTCCAGTGTAAACACTAGATCCTCCACTCGTGATCTTTGTACAAACGTGACTTTTATCTCTCAAATAGAGCCTAAAAATATTAATGATGCTTTTCATGATGAATTTTGGATGATAGCGATGCAAGAAGAGCTAAATCAATTTAAGCAAAACAAGGTTTGGGAACTTGTCCCAAAACCTAGCAATCACCCCAATAATGGAGCTAAATGGGTGTTTCGAAATAAACTTAATGAAGATGGGTTAGTGACTCGTAACAAAGCCCTATTGGTTGCTCAAGGCTATAACCAAGAGGAAGGTATCGACTACGACAAAACCATACTTCGGTTGCTCGTCTTGAATCCATTCGTATGCTATGTGCTTTTGCTTGCTTTAATGATTTTAAACTCTTTCAAATGGATGTTAAGAGTGCTTTTCTAAATGGTATTATTAAAGAGGAAGTTTATGTAAAACAACCTCCTGGCTTTGAAGATTTTCAATTTCTTAATCACGTGTTCAAACTCCACAAAGCCCTTTATGGCCTCAAACAAGCTCCCCGTGCTTGGTATGAGCACCTTAGCTCCTTTCTTGTTTCACACAATTTTTCTAAGGACAAAGTCGACACGACACTTTTTATCAAATCCTATAATGGCACTCTTTTATTGGTTCAAATTTATGTCGATGACATTATTTTTGGTTCTACTAACAATACACTTTGTGTAGAATTTGCTAAAGTTATGCAGGAAGAATTTGAAATGAGCATGATGGGTGAACTATCATTCTTTTTGGGCTTACAAATCAAATAAGGACCCAAAGGGACCTTCATCAATCAAGCCAAATATACAAAGGATCTCCTCAAACGTTTTGAACTTGACTCATCCAAATCAATGAGGACTCATATGGCCACAACGACAAAGCTTGACAATGATGAGGACAGAATTTCGGTCGAGATCCGTAAGTATCGAGGTATGATCGAGAGTCTACTCTATTTAACTGCTAGTCGACCCGAAATTATGTTTAGTGTATGTCTTTGTGCTCGATATCAAGCAAATACCAAAGAATCTCATCTATGTGCCGTAAAATGTATTTTTTGGTATCTCAAGGGCACCATTAACATGGGGCTATGGTACCCAAAATCCTCATCCTTTGAGCTTCTCTGCTTCTCGGATGCGGATTTTGCCGGATGTAAACTTGACCGAAAAAGCACTAGCGGCACATGTCACTTCTTCGAAAAATCATTGGTATCATGGCTTAGCAAGAAACAAAACTCCGTCACTCTTTCTACCACCGAAGCTAAATACATAGCAGTAGGGTGTTGTTGTGCACAAATTCTTTGGATGACACAGACACTAGTAGATTATGGTATTTCTTCTCATTGCATCCCTATCAAATCTGATAATACTAGCTCCATTAATCTCACAAAAAATCCGATTTGTCACTCTCGTACCAAACACATAGAAATAAGACACCACTTTCTACGGGATCATCAACTTAAAGGTGATATATGTCTTAAATTTATTGACACCACTCATCAACTTGCTGATATTTTTACCAAACCTCTTTTTGAAGATTGATTCACTTTTATTTGTCGTGAAATCGGTCTCCTCAATCTTTCAAATTGAACTTTTTCTGTCTTTTACGAATTTTTTGACGGATTTTTGCATAAATCTGCCAGATCATCCGTTCATTTCCAGCAGCTTTCTAAGGAACAAGTTCGGATAATCTGCCGGATTACCGCGGTAATCCGACGGATCATCCACGATTAATGCTCTCCGTAAAATCCGGCTGCGAACGGCTACCTCATTTATGGGATGTGACCCACGATCTACCCGCATTAAATTCGATCTCATCTTTATACGAATTTTTCGTCAAATTTTTGGTATAAACCGACGGATTTTCCGTTTTCATAGCACAGGCGCAGAAACCGAAGCGTCAGGTGCCTCTCTATTCGTTCCCCTTCCTCTCTATCCGTTTCCAACCATCATGACCCCTCATTACACCTCTCTACCCCCTATAAACTCTTTCCCCTTTCCTTCCTTCTTTCACTCTCTCTTCCTCCATGTCTTCTCACTCCAAGCGTCAACGACATGACGGAAGCTCCTCCTCCGCTCAGTCTCCTTCCCTTGCACTCTTCGTTCCTCCTCCTACTCACGGCTATAATCCGCTCATTTTTAAGTCGGCTTCCCATTCACGGGAATGGTTCTCCTTCTACCACAAGGCTCCCGTATGCTCCGGGAAACCCATCTCTTGGATCAACTTCAAAGACCATCGTGATTTCTTTCGCTTCTCCCGCATCGATGCATTCCTTGAGCATCAAGTTGACTAATATCCGCATGCCATCCGTATGTTCTACTACAACCTTGTTTCCACCAAGGAAGGTCCCGAGTTCGAGACTAAGGTTGGTGGCGTCAAGATTACCGTCACTGCCATATCCTTGGCTAGCATCCTTGGTCTTGATGAGCGCAAGGTATATCGTTCCCTTCCGAGCACCATAGACCACATCTCTTTCTCTCCTGACATGTCTTATGAGGAGTTCCTCTTCAACATCTGCGGTGGCTCTCTTGTTCAATGCCCGGATGACAAGGATCTTAGTCCATTCTTCCATGACATGCATCGCATCCTCTGCCACACTCTAACCCCAAAATCTGGAAACATGGACAACATGACTGCTGAAGAACTTATCTGCATGTACTATCTGGTCGCCAGGCAACCTTTCTCACTGGCAAAATCCATAATCTACACCATGATGCTCATTAGGGACTCTCCTCATCGTTCTCTCCTTTTTGGCATGTACATTACTATGATCCTCGAAGCCAATGGTGTTAACCTCACTCACTGTCCGATTGGTAAGCCTCGTCCTACTCCTCTTACCAAATCTAAGGGTCGTGCCCGTGCGGTTCCTGCTACTGCTCCTGCTGCTGTTGTCGGTGGACCTGCCTCTCCTCCGGCGTCCTTCCTCACTCCTGATGTTCGCCGATACATTGATCGCAAGTTTGCCGATCTTTCTCTCTCAACCCATGAGCGCCTTCAGGCCAACACTCGGGGGCTCGACACCCTTATCCACCACGACTTTATGGATCAGGCCTACTATATTCAGCACATGTTTGAGGAGTGCAATCCCTTTCTTAATCCTAACACTCCTCATCCTGATTTTTCTGGCCCTCGCTTCACTGATTCCAACGTCTATGGATTGATGTACCCGGATGGCGTCGACCTTTATGGCGCCTTTACCACAGCTCCCGGGGATGATGAAGATCAGGAGGCAGTTCCATCTGATGCTCCTGACAGTTGATGAGTGGTGTTTTATGTTTAGTCTTATTTTGTGTGGTCCTTCGGAGACTTTTTAGTATGTGTTTTCTGCTGTCCTACGGGACTTTTTAGTATGTGTTTTCTGCTGTCCTACGGGACTTTTTAAATCTACTTTCCAGTTATGTGTTGTGGTTTGGCCTTCAAAGCCCAGTTATTGTACCCCTGTTTTTATTTTCAATGAATGTTTCCTTCTTATACATTTCTATTTTCTACTTTGTCCCTTACCCACATGTGCTTCATTGTTCTATTTTTTTCTCACCATCTTTGATTAAATGACAAAAGGGGAGAAATCGTATTGAGGGGGAGATCCTTGATTACGAGGGAGCTACTTTTTATATTCTTATTTTTTGTTAATTATCAAAAGAGGGGTGTTTGTTGGCACATCGATTTTGATACATTGTTCACAATAACCCTTGTACGTCTTTAGTTTATACTTTTCACAGGCACTTCCAAAAAGACAAGAATAGAAGAAAGGCATCTCCATACAAATTTCATGAAGCTTATCAAAGACCATGAAGCACATACAATTCTCTATTATCAAGATGATGATATACTACAACAAAAAGAAAATGCAAGAGACACTTCTTAAAAGGCTATTAAGTAGACGATGCAAAAGACCCAGCTTGAAGTCTACATAGAAGACGGTACAAAACCTAAGCGTTGCTATTCTTATCCCTGTTCTTTTCTTGAGTCTGTAAATGTCTAGGAATCTATGTACGCACTTTGCTAAGATGACGAACATAAAGAAAGAAATGGTGAAGTAAAAAGTCATTCAGAGGAGACGAAAAATCCGACGGATTTTCGGATAAATCCGCTGGATAATCCGATCGCTCACAGCAAGTTAGTGAGCAGAAGTTCGGATAATCCGACGGACATCCGCGGAAATCCTGCGAATAATCTGAATCTCTCACAGCAAGTTAGTGAGCAGAAGTTCGGATAATCCGACGGACATCCGCAAAAATCCTGCGAATAATCCGAACCTCTCATAACAAGTTAGTGAGCAGAAGTTCGGATCATCCGTCGGACATCCGCTGAAATCTAATGGATAATCCGCTTGACTTATTTGCAACTTTTGAATTCAAATCCAACGGCAGCTGCATTTAATGCATCTAACGGCTCTTTTTATGACCGTTACTGTTGACCGGATAATCCGACGGATTTTCGTTGAAATTCGACGGATAATCCGGTTGACGGTTGAATGCGCTTTATGACTTTGGATTTGTATAAAAGGGGCTTTAGTCTCTCCTCATAAAGATTATCTCTTCCGAGCTTTAAATTTTCTCAACCACAAAAGAGCTTGACCATTACTACTCTACTCAATCTTTAATTGTCATCCTCTCCCAAAGTGCTAGAGTATTTAAAGAGTTGTAAATTTCGATCTTCAAGTGTTAGAAGATCAACAAGTTCTCTTCTCATTTCTTTGAAGTTGACGAGCCTTCGTAAGAAAACTCGTGTGTTGAAGTTAGCGAGTTCTTCGGATCCAAACACGTGTGTACTATTTTAGTAAATAGTGGATTTAAGCCGGAGAGAGTTCCGGGACTGGATTACCTCTAGCGAGGATACCAGGATGCATCTTGTGTTTGATCTTCTTACTCTCTCTTTTTATTTGACGTATATTGCTTCTTGTGCTTAAGTTATTTTTTATTTTCCTATTCACCCCCCTAGGGTTTTACAATCTCTTCGAAGGATTTTAGATTTCTTAGGGAGATTTTCGATCTCTTTGGGAGATATTATCACATTTTATCTATTCAAAAGATTTTCTCTTCAGGAGGTACTTTAATCTCTTCAGGAGATCTTATCTTCAGAAGAAAGTTATGTTTTCTTCATGAGGTACTCTATAGACGACCAATTTGATGAATCCATTCAGGATTTTTTTTTATAAACTCAATAAGCCTATTACATTCTTCTGGATGGTTTAATCAATATATGACTCATTTGTAGGTCCTTTGGGGACAACATGATAACTATAAATCCTTCAAGGATATGCCTGAAAATTTTAAATCCTTGACCTTCAAGGGTATATCTTATCGTATATGTTATCATGATCGGAGAATATATTTATTCATATTCTATTCATGGTCATTTCGTGAATCTTTAAGCTAATATTGTTCTTATACATTTGGATCTCTATTTGTTACAAAAACCCATTCAAGACCTACCGGATTTATTCCTTTTGGATTTTGTATTGTAGGAATGAACACTCCACGTCTTGCGAGGGACATCGCATTTTTCCGTTAGATTATTTGTGATTTTAGTATTATCCTTCATCTCTTTTATTCTTATTTGATAATGTCATTTATGATAAACTTTTTAATACCAAATATCTATTAACTATGTATAAAATATAGATTTCATGGGTACCAGTACCTCTTTCTCAGTCTCTTCTGGAATCTGAGGTATATCCTCTACCGGAGCGATATACTTTGAGAAATTTGATCTTTGGTTCATGACGTCTTCCATACCGTCGTGAACTTTTTCTTTACAAGAGATGCTTCTTTGGAAGCTGTTTTTTCAAAAGCATTAGGATGTGTTATATTATTCGACCTCTTCTTCTGGAGAGCTGAATCTTTAGAACCTTTAATATTAATCTGCCTCTTCTTCTGAAGAGAAGAATAGTTAGAATCTTTAGTATTAGTCATTTCTTTCGGTACTTCATTAGAAAATAAACTCATAGTTGGTATAACTATTTATACAGCAAAATCGAGTAAGCATCTAATAATTTATTTGCAGTAAAAAAACAAAAGATAATTTCTCCTAATTTAGTCAAGATTAGATAAAGTAGAAATATGCTATGATACATTCTTCGAAAATGATGCTTTAGAACGTTCTTCGAGAACGATGATGTAGGACGTTCTTATAGAACGATGCTTTACGACGTTCTTCTAGAATGATAATTTACGACGTTCTTCTAGAACTATAATTTATCTTCTTTATATCTCCCCCTAATGGCTGGAATTATGTCTTATTAAAGTGATAGATCACAAAAAATATTCTCTCAAAAATATCTCATGTCTAGAAGATTTAATAATCTAAGAAGATAAACATAATAATTATAATTCATAAAACATAGATGCCAAGATTACAATTTCAAATAATACAAACATAACCCATCTAATTAAATTCGAAGGTATGCTACCAGTTATTTAGATACAATCTTCAGGATTGATGGTTTAGAAACAAACTTATTCTTGAGATCAAGGGTGTATACTACAATTTGGTAAGAGATGATCAAATGAATTAGTTTTCATAACTCTCATCAATACTCTTTGATCGTCTTATCGATCATGTCACAATTTAAAGTTATAGGATCATTCGGCTTCTGGCTCGCAATGGACCTGTAGGATTGAGCTTCTGGCTCAATGTAGTATGTGACATGAAATTCTTAATGTGAGTAATACATATTCCTAGTGAATAGCCGGATAATCTCTCTATGACGAACTTTTGGTTCTCTAGGACAAACTTTCGGTTCTCTAGGAAGAACTTTCGGTTCTCTAGGAGGAACTTATGGTTCCTTTAAATGTATTCTTTTCTGGAATTATAAGAGTATAAGACTTTTTGCATAAGTATGTGAGTTCCATTGGATAAATTTAAGTGTACTTTGCAGGAGCCTTCAATAATATGAGCATGAATAGCTATCATGGATAATACTTTCACACTATTATTTATATTCCATGCATAAGTATCACTCATGCATAAGATGTCTAGTGTTTTCATGGATTCTAATCTTAAGGATGGTGTTGATAGTAGCACTATCAGTCATGCATAAGATGTCCAGTATTTTTATGGATTCCAGCTACTAGATATGACAATATCTTATCAATATTTGCAAATAAAGATATTATTAATCAATAATAATAATTCTAAACATAGAACTTCAGGTCTATAACAGTTGGTAGGACAATAATGCATGTATTCCTACGGATAGAAAAACCTTATGTCACCAACTTTAAAATTCTAATTTATATGAGGTTTGCAACTTTAAAAATATATGCACTTATAAAATACCAATATTCAGATTGGTGTTTATAAGACAACTAAACATAGAACTTCAGGTCTATTTAGTTTATTAGAAATTCTAAAATAACATCAACCATATTTTATGATTGTCAATTTGGCTTTTCGAGGGCCAGCAATCCACTGTGACTTTCAAAATTAATTCGCGGACGACTGATTATTTTCGGACATGCAGAATGACACTTGTCTTGCATGCACCCATTTTGGGGTGATCCATAACCTATATACAAACAAAATTATTTATGCTAAATTATTTATCACTTATTCGCATATATTGTCAAAATTGAGATTGACCATAAAAAAATGAGTCATGTAAATGTATAGGTACACTTCTTCATATACTAGTTAACACATACTTGAAGGTTGCTTGTACTGGATATCGAGTCACAATTGTAAGTTCACTCATGTAAATGGATTACATGGATTTATTCAATATAACATAAATTTATGTGACATTCCTCTTAGCTTGTGTAGAGTCACCAACCAAAAGTAAATTACAGAAAGTAGTTTGCAATAAAATATAAATGTTGTCTGGAAATGAAAACCTACTGGTCATGCAGTTTAACCACAGGAACCCTCTAAATTTTTCTTAACCAACATAAGGGACCACATGAAAGGGGAACATATATGTTATATGGAACCAACTTCATTCCTGAGGTGCAAAATGATCAAAGAAGCCAAAGCTGAAAGTTATCCCGTGTTCATTTCCATTTTTTCATGACCAACAGATCAACCATTGAAAATAGGGCGGAAGTGAAATGGGAATGTGGCAAACCTTCACGTGGGCCTTGTCAGGGAAGTGTGTTAATACATAGTTCCATTTCGTTCTAATGAAAAGAAGGGAAAAAAAAAAAAAAAAAAAAGGAAAATTGTACTGTAGGCACTAAAATTTTAACTTATTAAACAAAAGGAACTAAGTTTCAAAAAATTATATGGAGAGCAACGTCACGCTTAAAAATAGGATGTTAAATTTATACGTCCTTTACTTGGACGTTTGAAATAAAGACATTGGGATTAAGAATGAATTATTTGGCTTAATAATTAGTTAAAGGTCTTAAGAATTAGTTAATGAATTAATTGGCTTAAGAATTAGTTAAAGCTGTTAAGAATTATTAAGAATTAAAATGGGCTGGGGAAAAAGGGCGCCCAACATAGGGGCGTTTTTTTTATTTTGTTGCCCATTTTTTAGGCGGCTTTTTAATTTACTTTTTCATTTTTTTTTTTTCTTTTTTTTTCGTAAAATTATTTTTACAACGGCTATTTTTACAACGTATTTAATTTTTTCAATGGCTATTTTTACCGACTTTGTATATAAATTACCTATCTTACTCAAATTCCAGAAGTACTACATTCAACTCCTCCATTCATCCAAACTTCAACTTCATTAATTTCAGAAGAGAATTTTCTCCTCTGCTATAGTTTCTCTCACTTCCTAGTGAAACCTTCAAGAAGAATTCTCAGAAAGAAGTTCCAGAAGAGAAGTTTCTCCTCGGCTAAAGAAGTTTCTCCTCGGCTATAGTTTCTCCCACCTCCTAGTGAAGCATTCAAGAAGAATTCTCAGAGAGAAGTTCTAATTTTCAAATTTTTATTCATGGATCAAGTATTAACATTGATTTGCTACCATAGAGGTACACTTAGTGGATTATCTTATGAAGGAGATACAACTAATCTAATTTTCACCTATCAGAATATCTCCTTAGAAAATATACGTAATATTATCGTTGAACGTTTTTCCATTACATATGAATTCGTAATAAGATATTTTTTTACCGATATTTTTTTAGTAATAGATAGTGAAGAAGCCCTAGAGGCACACGCGGCAAAGCTTACTTTTAAAAAAAAAAAATTTTAAAAAAAGTTGCGCCCTTCTTCAGGGCGCCGAAAAAAAAAAATAACGCCCCATCTTTGGGCGCCATTTTAGTGTCGTTAATTTCCACTTAGGAGCTTAGGAACGTTTATCAAATGGTCAAGAGGTTTAACAAATGGTTAAGAGGTTTAAAAATTTTGAAGGAGCTTAGGAACATTTAACAAATGGTTAAGAATGTTTAAGAGGTTTGGAATGCTGGTGAAGAAGTTGGAATATTTTCACACCTTAATTTAGGGCGTATAATTTCTACACCATAATTAACAGCGCGACGATGCTGTTTTCACAATTTTTCCAAATTTTGTTCTTTTTGCACAATTTTTTAAACTCTTATGCTTTTCATAAAATTTTCTGAAAAAAAAGGTCATTCCTTCTCATCTGTGAGGAGATATTTTTGGTGGATGCAGACATACACCATTTTTTTTTTTCTTCAAAACTAATTTAAGCTCACAAGGGATTACTAAAGCTATTTCCAATAAATATCACAAAATTTGGTAGCAAGTACCAAATATGTCAGAATGCTAGAAAGCTTAGTGAACATAGTTTCTCAATGTCGTCAATGTTTGCAGTGAAAAATCGCCAAAGTTTATTATGTTTTAAACGCCTTAAGAACCGCATCTAAGAAACAACTTCCAAGAGAGTGGGAACTTTTTTCAGAATAATTGATATTGTCGGATGGATATTGGTTTGGATATTACATTACAAACAATACAAGTTCACAACATAATTTGTATACATGTTTTTAGAAATTAATTCAAGTGATCATGATTGATGGGTGTTACATGCGAGAAGGCAGGAAATTTCATACAGTACAACATGCTCAATAACATATGATTAATATTAAGATACATTTCAAAATCAAATCAGTTTTTATTTGAAAGCGATCCCTCGCTAGGAAAGATTCGTGCAACCTTAAAATTCAAATTATTAGTTTTGGATTTTAGATCATAGCACAAGCTTCTTATCAAAAGAAAATATATAATCTATAAACCTGGTTGGAGTGTTCAATCCAATTTTCTGATGTTTGATTCGGTGGTGACATCCAAGTATCTTTCGTCGTCGGACTCCTTTCAGTCTTTTCTTCTTGGTTAGAGTCTGATGCTGATAACGTGTTGTGAAAAAAAATAAGGAAGAAAGAGAAGAAATTAGTAGCCAGAGATCTGTGTGTAGCTTTTCACATTGATAACATATAGAGGAAATGAGATAGAGGCTATTGTGGATATGGATAAGGACATCCATATTTAGATTTATCCAAATCACAAAATATATATATATATATATATATATATATATATATATATATATATATATAATATTAAAATATCGACGCTAGGGTTTTCTCATGTGCCAAGAGGAGGCCAAAACTCTGTAGATCCGACGGATGAACACCCTGTAGATGATCCTGGGGACGGAGCAAATGTAATGCCCCGCTCCGCATGGTGTATTATGCTGAGTTGTTGACCCGATTAAGTATTGGTGCGAATCGATGCAAGAGTACGTTGACCTAAAAAATGCATCGAGTCGGAACGATGCAAAGAGTTACGTTGACCCGAGGAACGCATCGAGTAAGATCGATGTAAGTGTTAAGTTGGTCGGAGAGAAATTATTGATTCGATTCAAAGATTCTAACAAACCGAATCGACGCAAGGCATTAGTCCGATTCGGACAAGTATTGATTTTAGTTGGTTTTGTGTGCAGAATATACGTTTACGCTGAGGTTGGCATTTTACCTTATTTACAACGGGGCCCGTAAAACCAAATCACTGGCTCGCAACGAACTGAGGCATAGGCATGGTACACCAAATCGGTCATATAATTCAATGAAGCACGAAGTGCTCGAATGGCTAAGTCAGCAGAGTTGATCGCGCAACAAAGTTATGAAATCGAGCCGCATTGGCTTGACGAAATGACAAGACGTATCGGCTTAAGGTGGAAGGACTTTGACCATTCATTGCTACTCCTTCATGCCTTAGTAAAATGTATTGTGATATGCTAAGTTAACCTATCGAGACCACGGGCATGGCTCGATCGAGAGATGAACATAGTGTGTGTCGAACACTAGATAGAACAATTAAAATGGAACGTACATCAAGTGTACGAGTCTCTATTAAACATTGAATATCGCAAAGGCGAGCACCTCGGTGTGCAAGCTATAAGAACATGGGACAAATGTAGTGTCCCGTCCCTACATCGTGCCCCGTTCTACGTCCACGGGGTGCGCGAGAAAGGAACACTGTCGCTATCGATTCGGTCGGGACCGATAGGTCGGGATCAATCGAATCGATTGAACGGGAACGGTTGAATTAAGATCCATTCCCCGTTATAGAATGGCTTCTTCGGAACCAAGTCCCATATTCAGCGGGTTGCGCCTCAAGGATTGACTCTGCGGCTGAGTCGGGAGAGACCTTCCGTTGCTCTGCTTTTCACGCCGCTTGCGTTGGTTTTGGCTTTATTTTCTGAATGCGTTTTCGTAAATTTTTTCAATGGTTTTCATGGCTTACATTTCGAACTCGCATTTCCTATCGAACTTCTTGAATAATACAGTGTTCTAATCGGTTGCTTGTGCGATTTCAGGTAATCGTGTAGGCGACGTCTAGCGCGACCAACAAGTTATCTCGTCTGAAGTAAACTCAAGGTGAGTGGCTGACCTTTCTCTTATCGACCCCTTCTTAGGAAATCAATGTTGTTGTTGCGAATGAAAGAATAGATGCAAGGGCATGGACACGATAAAATGAACAAGTTTCAAAGAGAATGTAGGCTATATCTTTATAACTAAAAATTGTCTTTGCACGGTCATTGGACAACTCGTGCACGAGGAACGGCTTCCTCGAGCGATACCCCGAGACACGGGATCGTTTTGGCCTAGGAGGAAGCAAAAGATAGTTGAGCTCGACGAAAGCAAAAATATGGTTAGTCGGGAGAACTTGCAGCGGGGCTCGCTACCCGCACTGAAAGGGTCGCCGTCTAACCCAGCTGTAGTCCAAAATGGCTTGTGGTGCCAGTGACCTTCACGTACACAAATTGTATACGCAAATGATAACAACTGACAGGGAAGAACATGGTAAGTCTCAAAGGCGCGGCACGGTCCGCCGTGGGCAAGTTTCAACGTATTTTACATTATGCTTGTCATATGCTTGTTTGAAATCCATTAGGATGGTTAGAAACATTCATACACGAAGTCATATAAACTCTTCAACCAAATGAGAGCTTGGAACTTAATAGCCACGCACCAGTACAAAGTGTAATGTGCTGATCCTCGCTCTCCATGCAGGTATCCCGAACCCCGAAGGGCGTGCCACTTAAAGCTCAAGGCGGTGTGAACACTTTTGAAGCCTCGTCCGTGTGTTATAAAGGCTTGTTTCTGAAATCATTTTTGAAGACCCCGCACTCAGTCCAAAAGAAGATGACGACTCGACTCCCCTCCATAGCAGGTGGATAGTGTTATAATTTTGCTTGAAAAAAAGGATGTAATGTATGGAATGACTATCTAATCGGCATTCATTTTGTAATCGAGTCATGTTGTAGCCCGCGCGGCAATGATTGTAATGAAGTCAATGTAAATGAAGTTTTATTATCAATGAAAAGTTGCTTCTATTTCAAAAAGTGTCAATCAACTATCTCTGCGTACTCTAACTTGATGTTGTGTTTCGGATGACCTTATGACTATGCCTTATGCGATCGCAACTTAGGTTCGCACGACATCACGTTCGGATTGCCTGAATTCTGCTTTTCTTGTGGTGAGGCGACGTCGACCTGCATGCTGATCTCGGCAATTTTTCCTCGAAGGATGCTGTATTCTGGATACGAAGGCTATTTGGCGTCCGTCCGAGACATGCGACAGGATGGTGCAAACGCGGGTCAGACCGACGTTGTGGCAGAATTCCTCAATGTGTTCCCGGACGAGCTACCCTGCATGCCCCCCGACCGAGAAATCGAGTTCAGCATAGATACATTTCCCGATACTCGACTGATTTTCAAGGCCCCGTACAGAATGGCCCCCGCCTAGCTGAAGGAACTCAAGGTCCAGTTACAAGAGTTACTCGACAGAGGATTTATTCGGCCTAGTGTTTCACCGTGGGGAACGCCCGTGTTATTCGTGAAGAAAAAGGATGGGTCCATGCGTCTGTGCGTCGATTACCGAGAGCTGAACAAGGCCACCATTCGGAACCAGTACCCATTGCCCCGCATAGACGACTTATTCGATCAGCTGCAAGGCGTCTCGATATTTTCGAAGATTGATCTCCGCTCGGGCTATCATCAACTCAAGATCAAGTCAGACGACGTACAAAAGTCAGCCTTTCGCACTCGGTACGGCCACTATGAGTTCCTAGTGATGCCATTCGGCCTGACGAACGCCCCTGTCGCCTTCATGGATCTGATGAATCGGGTATTTCGACCCTTTCTTGATAAATTTGTGGTAGTCTTTATTGACGATATTCTTGTCTATTCGAAGGACAGGGCACAGCATGCAGAACATCTACGGGCCGTGCTCCAGACACTTCGAGAGAATGAGTTGTATGCAAAGCAGAGTAAGTGCGAATTTTGGCTAAGCAGCGTATACTTTCTTGGTCACATCATTTCGTCCGAAGGCATTACAGTCGATCCGAAGAAAGTGGAAGTTGTTGCTGATTGAAGCGGCCTACGTCTGCTAGTGAGATTCGAAGCTTTCTTGGTTTGGCGGGATACTATCGACGCTTCGTGAAAGACTTCGCGAAGATTGCATCGTCATTGATTCGCCTCACTCAAAAGGGAGTCGTGTATGAGTGGTCGGATGACTGTGAAGCTTCCTTCCAGGAGCTAAAATAGCGACTAATTTTGGCACCTATACTCGCACTTCCGGATGGGCCAGAGGGTTTTCAGATATTCAGCGATGCTTCAGGCCAGGGCTTGGGACGTGTGCTCATGCAGTAAAACAAGGTGATATCCTTCGCCTCTAGACAGTTTAAGCCGCACGAGAAGAACTATCCTACGTACGACTTGGAGTTAGCGGCGATTGTGTTCGCGTTGAAATTGTGGCGTCACTATCTATATGGCGTGGCGTGCGTGATCTATACCGACCACAAGAGCCTCAAGTATCTCTTCACCCAGAAGGAATTGAACTTGCGACAGAGGCGCTGGCTCGAACTGATCGAAGACTATGACTTGACGATCGACTACACTCCGGGCAAAGGAACTGTTATGGCAGACACTCTGAGTCGAAAATATCTTGCCTCGCTATCCATCAACCGCAGACTACTACAAGATCTAGAAGAAATCGGTATCGACCTCCGGGTCCGATTCAGGGATATACGGTTGGCGCAACTGCAGTTAGAGCCGAGTTTGCTGGAAAAGATCAAGACCGCTCAGAAGGACGATCCGTACCTGAAGAAAATGCACGAGCGAATTTTAACAGGTAGTGCGGCCGACTTTGCGAAAGATAAGACCGGCGTGCGGAGATTGAATGGCCGACTATGTGTTCCGGATGATTCAGAACTACGAAATGAGATATTGTCGGAGACGCATTATGTGAAATATACCTTGTATCCAGGCAGTACCAAGATGTATAAGGACCTCCGCACGACCTTCTGGTGGCACGGGATGAAGAGAGATGTGGCGCTCTTTGTGTCATAATGCATGGCCTGTCAGCAGGTGAAAGCTGAGCATCAGCGACCGGGCGGGGAGATGCAGAACCTTGCTATTCCAGAGTGAAAATGGGATCATGTCACTATGGACTTTATTGTTGGCCTGCCAAAGACACCACGGGGGAACGACGCCATCTGGGTCATCGTCGATCGGCTAACCAAGTCAGCGCACTTTATTGCCATCAAAGTTACTTGGAGCGTTGATCGCCTGGCACAGATTTATCTTGACGAGATAGTACGGCTGCACGGAGTTCCAGTATCCATCGTCTCTGATCGGGATTTACGGTTCATGTCGTAATTCTGGAGTAGCCTTCAGTCGTCGCTGGGTACCAAGTTACAGTTCAGCTCAGCTTACCATCCTTGACCGACTGCCAAACGGAGCGCGTTAATCAGATTCTCGAAGACATGCTACGACTCTGCGCAATTGACTTTAAATCAAGCTGGAACGTCCACCTACCGCTGTAGGAATTTATATATAACAATAACTACCAGTCCAGCATCCAAATGGTGCCGTATGAAGCTTTGTACGGCCGGAAGTACAGATCGCCCATTTGCTGGGATGAAGTCGGGGAACGACAAATACTCGGCCCGGAGCTGGTGGAACAGACTGTGGAGAAGGTCAAGCTAATTCGGAAAAAACTGAATATTGTATAGAGTCGACAAAAGAGCTACGTCGACACCCATCGAAGACCACTTGAGTTCTTGGAGGGCGATCACGTGTTTCTGAAGGTGTCGCCCATGCGAGGAGTGACTCGGTTCGGCGCGAAGGAAAAGTTGAGTCCGAGATTCATAGGGTCGTTCGAAATACTCGAGCGGGTCGCCCCAGTGGCCTATAAAATTGTCCTACTGCCGGCGCTTGAAGGTGTGCACGATATCTTCCACGTCTCTCAGTTGCGAAAGTACGTGCACGACCCTAGCCACGTGGTAGATTTTGGTCAGCTGGAGCTGAAGTCTGACTTATCCTACGTTGAAGAGCCAGTTCAAATCTTAGAACGCAAGGATAAGCTGTTGCGAAATCGAGTGATCCCTCTTGTTCGCGTACTCTGGAGGAACCATGCGGTGGAAGAGTCGACATGAAAACTCGAGTCGGAGATGAAGGAAAAGTTTCCTTCCTTATTTTCATAGAGGTAGGTTCCGTTCTTAAGTTTCGAGGACGAAACTTTTTCTTAGTTGGTTATGGTGTAGTGCCCCGTCCCTACATCGTGCCATGTTCTACGTCCACGGGGTGCGCGAGAAAGGAATGCTGTCGCTATCGATTCGGTCGGGACTGATAGGTCGGGATCAATCGAATCGATCGAACGGGAACGGTTGAATTAAGATCCATTCCCTGTTATGGAATGGCTTCTTCGGAACCAAGTCCCATATTCAGCGGGTTGCACCTCAAGGATTGACTCTGCGGCTGAGTCGGAAGAGACCTCCCATTGCTCTGCTTTTCACGCCGCTTGCATTGGTTTTGGCTTTGTTTTCTGAATGCGTTTTCGTGAATGTTTTCGATGGTTTTCATGGCTTGCATTTCGAACTCGCATTTTTTATCGAACTTCTTGAATAATGCAGTGTTCTAATCGGTTGCTTGTGCGATTTCAGGTAATCGCGTAGGCGACGTCTAACGCGACCAACAAGTTCTCTCGCCTGAAGTAAACTTAAGGTGAGTGGCTGACCTTTCTCTTCTCAACCCCTTCTTAGGAAATCAATGTTGTTATTGTGAATGAAAGAATAGATGCAAGGGCATGGGCACGATAAAATGAACAAGTTTCAAAGAGAATGTAGGCTATATCTTTATAACTAAAAATTGTCTTTGCACGGTCATTGGACAACTCGTGCACGAGGAACGGCTTCCTCGAGCGATACCCCGAGACACGGGATCGTTTCGGCCTACGAGGAAGCAAAAGATAGCTGAGCTCGACGAAAGCAAAAATATGGTTAGTCGGGAGAACTTGCAGCGGGGCTCGCTACCCGCGCTGAAAGGGTTGCCGTCTAACCTAGCTATAGTCCAAAATAGCTTGTGGTGCCAGTGACCTTCACGTACACAAATTGCATACGAAAATGATAACAACTGACAGGGAAGAACATGGTAAGTCTCAAAGGCGCGGCACGGTCCGCGGTGGGTAAGTTCCAACGTATTTTACATTATGCTTGTCATATGCTTGTTTGAAATCCTTTAGGATGGTTAGAAAGTCATATAAACTCTTCAAGCAAATGAGAGCTTGGAACTTAATAGCTACGCACCAGTACAAAGTGTAATGTACTGATCCTCGCTCTCCACGCAGATACCCCGAACCCCGAAAGGCGTGCCACTTAAAGCTCAAGGCGGCATGAACACTTTTGAAGCCTCGTCCGTGTGTTAAAGGCTTGTTTTCTGAATTCCTTTTTGAAGACCCCGCACTCGGTCCAAAAGAAGATGTTGACTTGACTCTCCTCCATAGCAGGTGGATAGTGTTATGATTTTGCTTGTAAAAAGGAATGTAATGTATGGAACGACTATCTCATCGGCGTTCATTTTGTAATCGAGTAATGTTGTAGCCCGCACGGCAATGATTGTAATGAAGTCAATGTAAATGAAGTTTTATTATCAATGAAAAGTTGCTTCTATTTCAAAAAGTGTCAATCAACTATCTCTGCGTACTCTAACTTGATGTTGTGTTTTGAATGACCTTATGACTATGCCTTGTGCGATCGCAACTTAGGTTCACACGGCATCACGCCCGGGGGACGACTATCAATTCTACGGAATTAGGGCGTGACAAAAACTGTATCGATGAGTGCCTCAGTGCACAAGTCATCCGTGCCTCCGCGCACATGTTAGAAGACTAGCACATTGAAAGACTATTGAGGCGAGTGCCCTAGTGCAGGAGCCATGAACATTGAACACTAAGGCATAGAACGTAGAATTACGGTATCGAGGAGTGCATCGCATACACGACTCGAAGAATAGAGAGCAATTGTGTCAAAGCGTGCGTATGTGCATGAGAATCATAAAAGATGGCTTCGTTGCGAAGAGAACAGTTGTGGCATGAATGTGACATAACTGTCGAATATGGTACGGTGCCTTGGAAATGTTCGGGGCCTTCGGGTCGTTCGTTTGACGAACATTGAGTTGGGGCATGGTGCCATTCAACATTGAAACAAAGAACAAAATCGTACAAAGAATGTGAGAACATAAAAAGAGTAAGAACATTGAAAGAAAGAGAATTACAAGACGACGTGAAGTCTGAGTTTCGAACTCAAGACTATGTTTGGTTGTATGAGTTTGACACGCGCTGCATGGTCGAATAGACTTGAGATATTGCCTGTGCACGAGTCTGGTGATATTCCCTCGAATGAGTTAAATGTTGGGGTACTGGGACTGTTCGGCCTAGGAGGGACTAAATTATTATTGGTGCACATCTTTTGGGTATGACTTGCGATCTGCTACTGATGTGATAAGCCACAATTGATGGTAAGTTCAACGTCCTTCAGATATTGGGCCAGCAAACCCGTACCGGGAGGATGCCGGGTTATCCAATTTGAGAAAAGAAAAGAGAATCAAGTTATTCCATTCTGGCACGGATACGCCAACGACCTTCATATAGTCAAGGATTGGTTGGCCGAAAGTGCAGAAACACAAATATCCTGCACAGAGCACTTATAACATTTAAATGAAGGAATGAGACGCATTCACCTTGCGTCGGTGCAAGGACGAGTGCGTCAGTGTTGGTAAGAAGTCACGAAACAACACGAGAGTGCTATTGGTTGACTGCTTATGCGAATCAAATAACATGCTTGCCATGATAACATGTTTTACTGCTTTCGAATATGCCATGAAACTCGCCTTAAGAAAAGGATAGAAAGATTACTAACTTGTATTCTATATGATTCAATACACTACTTAATGTTGGTTTAGTAAAGTGGGTCTTTGATTAGTACAGCGAGAACAAAAGTACTAATCCCCCACTAGTTTGGTAGCAGGTTCAGGGAATGATCTGCTCGCGAAAGATTTTCGCTTGAACGCGCTAAGGCATGAAATACCGTAGCGTATTAAGCATGTGATCGCATGATGCTCGAACTTGCAACATGACGATGCGGCCGAGATATATAAGACATAATGTATGGAACGCTGAAATCCTTTATGGGTAAGAGGGAAGTTGAGTGTTGTAGCCAATCTGGTAAATTCGGTTGGGCTATTGAAAGCTGTTGTAACCTCAGTTTAATTATCAATAAAGAGAATTGTTTCGTATACTCTGTTTCTTCTACTGCTAAATAACAATATCAAAGATAACCATTTGAGAACTTGTCACCTTGCCTTGTACGAGTGCAACTCCAGACTCATACGGCATCAAGTCCCAGCGAGGATGATGATTCGGATAAATTGATGCGAGAACGAGCAATTTTTTGGGTCGGGACGTGACAGCAAAGGAGGATGAAGCAGTCAAAGAGGCGGCATGAGGCTGGACTACGTTGGAGTACCGCCGGAAACCTAAGCCACTGACTGAGAAGATAAGACTGGGGCGAATAGATGGTAATGGTAATGGTGCGCGAAACCAGAGGTATCAAACAGGTTGAAACCTCTTGGGCCAGGGATGGATGGTGGAAGACAATCAGAAGGGGAGGACGGGAATACATGGGAGTCGCATGTAGGGCGAGGAGACAAGTTACATAAGAAAATGAAGCACGAACCCCCCAATGGAGAACGTTTGGACGGGGTTGTACAGACAACAACATAGCACGAAATATGGTACTAGCACCAAGTCGATATCATGGGCGAAGATTTGCAAATCGGCGGCTGTGCAAGCGGAGGTCGATTTGCAGTATATAGAGCCTAGTATCATCAATGGAGTACGGGTGGCTGAAATCACTAACGATGATATTCAAAAACTATGGAGTACTAAAAAAACACACTAGTTCTATACGTGATGGGCGATCGGCCGTTCTAAGGCAACTGCGTGCATACGCGCTCAGAGTATGGCACCCTAAAGGAGAGATAGAGATGTTCTCTCAAGAGAATGGTTTTTACTTTAATAAACTCAAACTAGCAGAAGATCTTGAACGAATACTAGAAGGGAGCCCTGGACATTTGATGACAGATTGGTTGTCACGCCCCGCTCCCGTAGGAGCGATCGTCCTCGCTAAGGCGTGATGCCGCACGAGCCTAGATTGCGCTCGTGCAAGGCGGGTTCCATAGCGGCCGATTTCAGCGGCTACGACGGGGTCGTCGCACAGAAGTCCCGTGCAGAGACATTGAATATATTGCAGCGGAATTTAAAGAACACATGAACACAAGTATTTCAAAGAAAGCTCTTTTATTGATATTGAATTCAAGGATTACATTGTGGGCGCAAGGCCAATAAGTCTCTCAAGTCTCACTTTTCTCTCATTTTACAAGTCACTCTGCTCTCTCTCATCTCTCGATACAATACTTGATTTCCAGCGGAAGCTTCGGAAGGCGATGTCCATACATTACGTCCTGTATAAGTCTTCAGATCACGCGACCGCACGCTTCGACTCGCCAAGGAACTCCGTGTCTCGACGCATCCAAGCGAGCTCCGCGCCACGAGCTTCTACCTGTGCCTGCACATGAAACACTGTGTGGGTGTCAGTACCACTGTACTGGTGGAGTGAGCTTCTCGCCCACCCATACAAAACCTACACGTTCATTTACTTTGTGCAACATAAACCCTTTTTCGATTGTCTTTCTATTCTTGCCTTAGGAATCAGTTTTAGGACCGGCGCCTTAGCGCAACTTGTGTATCGGAACCATCCCGTGCTTGCAATGTCAACGTTAACTCATACTTTGTTGCTAGACCACTTCTCGTGCCACCAACGTTAACCTATCAAGTCGTGTTTGCCTTACGGCCATAATCGGAGACGCAACTACACGGAGGACTCCATTTCCTTGCCTCTAGACCTTTCTCGTGCTTGCATTGTCGACGCACCGGCTTATACTTGTCTTTTGTGCCAAACTCTGGGACGTAACGACTCGGTCGTGCCACAACTCGATTCGTGCTTCAATACCTCCGAGGCAGTGCCTCCTTGCTTAGTCTCGGCTACACTTGTGTCGTGACAACGCGGCCGTGCCTCATATTTCGAGGCCGAGCCCAACAACTCAACGTAACTTTATACAACTAGCCCTACGGCCCTTCTCGACTTAACTCGCGACAGCTCAAGCCTAACACATGCAACTCTATGCCAACAACTTAACACTCGACGCCACGTCTCGTGCCGAAGCACGTCGCCTTCGCTGTAGCCAAATCTTAGGCTCCGACATTGTGTCTATTTAACTCATACATATTCAACTCAATCCACCGTCACACACACACGGATTGCCGCCCGTGCCGACACCAAACTTACCATATTAGTTGAAAACAACAATTATTATTAAGTGTTTGTTATGGGATTGGCCTAACCAGCCGCCTTGGACGTAGCCTGGCAGTACGGGACCCTTTCAACGCAGGTAGCGAGCCCCGATGAAAGTCCCCGCCTTACCGATCGCCTAACCAGCGGTGCCTAACCAGCGCGGCTACAACCAGTTTCTTCCTAGGCCGAGACGGTCCCGTGGCCGCGGGTCTCCGCTCGAAGAAACCACCCCTTGTCGACAAGTTGTCCAAGTTCATAAGGGTTACATGGAGTGTTTTAGGATACAGTTTGGGCTTGTTATGTGATCAATTCATTTACTTGGTTGTTTTAACTCTTTCCCTTTTTCATACTTCCTTTGCAGAGCCCCTAACCAGGGTTGCCTCGGCGACTAACCATCGCTTAGACTTAACATTCTTTGAACTCAGGGAACGGCTACTGCATAGCCTTCCAACTTAACTTGAACATAGCGTGTTTCCTTTAAGTGTCGACCGACCGTGGATAACTTTCTACTGAACCAACCGTGGCTCGTGGCTCTAAACCGACTCGTGTTCGACGCAACGCTGTCGCCCAAGTCATACTTCATATGACGGGCCTTGGGGTCGTGGGACTATTTATCTTGACAACCGCAGAATGAGCGGGACAACACATAGAATAACTTAGGACGACCGGCATAACTTTTGCCTAACTCACTCAAGCCTACAACTTAACCCAAGGGACGAGCAAAGGCTACGCCAAGCCTTGCGGGGCAGGATCGTGCATGCTTTAGCAAGCATTTGTGCGGGCGACGCCTATGACTTAGGCTAACTCTCAGCTTTTTGCACCGAAGACCAACTTTCCTTCTCCCAAGCCACGGGACGAAGGACCGAGTGTCATTTTCAAAGCACGCCGTGCACCAACTCTAAGCCGACCGTGGGACGTTTTCCATGTTCTAACTCATTTGACCCGTCGGGATTATTCCCTTAGCTATGTGGATGCGTAGCTTTTATTATCAAGCCTAACTTGTGCAAGTTGAAAACACGATTTATTATGTGAAGGCAAAGATGAGGAGAGTTCACCGAAACTACCCCACCTGAGCGATGTCTCCGAGCAAGCCGTTGCAAGGCTAAGACCGAACGCCGTCGGCGTTTCGATTCCTCCGATTGACTTTGCGGGACGGGGCACTACATCATACACCACTCAGAACAAGTCTCGTCCTCGAGACTTTCCTGAAGGCAAGCTATTCTACCATTTCTATGGCCAAGACTTAATCGTACACATTTCGCCTACGCGTTCCTTCGATTCCGAGCCACGCTCGCACTATTATCAATCTTTACTTCAACACGATTTCAAGATCTTGACACACTCCCACATTTCAAGCCTTGCTTGAACTCGCCGCATCACTTGGCGGGATCGTGCACGCATTCCAAGCGTCCCTAAAATACATGCATTCAGCCAAGCCGCATGATAGAAAATTTGTCATTCTCATTCGAGTCGCATCGTGCACATACCCAGGCGTCCCTGAAATATATGCATGTCAGCCGAATCTCGTGAGCAGGGTTTTCTACATTCGTGATTCACGCTATACATCCATGCCAATCCTCAAGATCAATCCTTCGACTGATAACTCATGAAACATGGCGTCTCGCCTAACCGCTAGGCCATTTCTTTTCGAGGCTAAGTCAATGTCAGGATTGGAATCATAGTTCCCCAACAATAATGCCAACACTGACCCCTATCCTAGGGTCAAACCAGAGTCGATCATATGGGATCTTCTACCCAAGCTCGCGTCACTCAAATTTCTAAACATCAAGCACGATCACCTAATTCGTATTATGGCACGCATTGTGTAAATTCAATTCCTTCAATTCACCAATTCTAACCAATTCATGTATTCGATCACGAGGTCGTCTCGCTCGACAATACGTTGCGCCCTAATCTCACGCGAGTCTGATTATCCACGGGGGTTCATGAATCACCATGCAACGCACTCGCAGAATAATCATTCTCATCGGGGCGTAACTCTTGTTTGAGTTTAGACTAACTCATTTTCGATACGCGGATTGGACCTACTCAATCCTCAAGTTCAATCGACAAACACACCAATTCAATTCACGAGTCACCTTCGCGTCAAACCACAAATCGAGGCACAAATTGTCGCACCGTGCAAGTTCGACCACTCCCGCTGTATGAATCACCATACCAGCGCTCACGCAGAGTGATCGCCCTAATTGGCGTGACGCATATGCGAGGCCGGAGTAGCGCTCGCATAAGACAAGAACATCAACGTTGTGGTTATCGACAAAGCAAATCCGAACATTCCAGTTTTCACCCAAGCCAAGTTTGATAGTTCGATCGTCATTCGTTCAACTTAGAAAATCCTCGAGCCAAGCCTATCATTTCCTCGACACATTTTAATATCCCGATTATAGCATCCATCGAAACAATGACATTTGCACGACCGTCGTTCGTCAAGTCAGAGTGCCCCCGAGTTATCGCATATCGATCTTTGATACGCCTCAATACCATCGACGATATGCGTAACCTGACGATCTTCCTTTGCAACCAATTTCGAGTCGTGCGACTGATGTTATTGTCCGAGTTGGATATTCCACAATTTTCTCAATACTCAAGATCAAGTTCAGTCGCTTTTCCTCAAGCTCGTTTCAAGATCATTATTCAAAACTCAAGTCGCATTTCAGTTGTATCAATCCGATATCGCACGCGCGATCCTCTAAGTTTCCTCGATCAAGACCATTCATTTCCATTCATCGTTCCGAATCGGTTTTCTAACTCGCATTGCTCATTCACAAGTTGTCCGAACGAGATGCTCGTTCAGGACATTCGAAGTCACGACCAACTAAGCGTGACGCATTCTAACGCTTTGCGCGATCGCATCGCCTTGCCGACATACTCGTAATCCTTAATATTCACTCGAACAATTTCCAAGACAAACCATACACCACTCGGACTCGAGCCACTCGACTAATCGTCGACACTCATTCTTATTCTTCTCCGAACCTATCACATACACCACTCGGATTTAAGCCATACGTTCTAGTCCTCAATCACGTTCGCGTCATTCGCTAAGACATCCTTCAGATTCGTTTGACGAATCGCTAACGTAGTCGCTCGCGTCGTATCGACGCACTAAGTCGTTCGCACTATTTCCTCAAAATCCAAATCAATCTTCCGTGTACGCCTAAGCGTTAGTCTGATAGCGTTCCTATCGATAGACACTCTAAGTGTATCTCCGTTCCTGACCGAACGATACTTGATATCGCTCGCAACTCATTTGCACCGAGGGTCAAGGTGCGCGACGCGAAACACAACTTAGCCAAAAGGCCGTGTGCATAGCCATCCTGTGCGGACTACATTCCGAGTTTGTACGCTCAATTGCTAGGGTCAACGTTGGACTAATTAGGCATGCACGCGACTTGCTTAAGGTTAACGTAGGACTATTCGGGCATACGTGCGACTTTGCTAACATTAGCACATATTTCCTATCGAGTCAAGTTTGCAACGTTCGGCACAAAGGCCCTATCGACGCATTTGGCAACGGCCTACCGATGCGTTAGATTGAACGCTTATACGATCTTTCGAAAATATTTAGACTTATTGTATGGACATGCCGAGGGACATTTTGAGAGAGAGCGCACCAACGATGACAACTTGCGGAAGCAACATAGTTTTACTGAAACATCGAAGTTAAAGAATTCAATCGACGGTCCAAGGACGTAAAGCCGTGCTCTGATACCACTATGTCACGCCCCGCTCCCGTAGGAGCGATCGTCCTCGCTAAGGCGTGATGCCGCACGAGCCTAGATTGCGCTCGTGCAAGGCGGGTTCCATAGCGGCCGATTTCAGCGGCTACGACGGGGTCGTCGCACAGAAGTCCCGTGCAGAGACATTGAATATATTGCAGCGGAATTTAAAGAACACATGAACACAAGTATTTCAAAGAAAGCTCTTTTATTGATATTGAATTCAAGGATTACATTGTGGGCGCAAGGCCAATAAGTCTCTCAAGTCTCACTTTTCTCTCATTTTACAAGTCACTCTGCTCTCTCTCATCTCTCGATACAATACTTGATTTCCAGCGGAAGCTTCGGAAGGCGATGTCCATACATTACGTCCTGTATAAGTCTTCAGATCACGCGACCGCACGCTTCGACTCGCCAAGGAACTCCGTGTCTCGACGCATCCAAGCGAGCTCCGCGCCACGAGCTTCTACCTGTGCCTGCACATGAAACACTGTGTGGGTGTCAGTACCACTGTACTGGTGGAGTGAGCTTCTCGCCCACCCATACAAAACCTACACGTTCATTTACTTTGTGCAACATAAACCCTTTTTCGATTGTCTTTCTATTCTTGCCTTAGGAATCAGTTTTAGGACCGGCGCCTTAGCGCAACTTGTGTATCGGAACCATCCCGTGCTTGCAATGTCAACGTTAACTCATACTTTGTTGCTAGACCACTTCTCGTGCCACCAACGTTAACCTATCAAGTCGTGTTTGCCTTACGGCCATAATCGGAGACGCAACTACACGGAGGACTCCATTTCCTTGCCTCTAGACCTTTCTCGTGCTTGCATTGTCGACGCACCGGCTTATACTTGTCTTTTGTGCCAAACTCTGGGACGTAACGACTCGGTCGTGCCACAACTCGATTCGTGCTTCAATACCTCCGAGGCAGTGCCTCCTTGCTTAGTCTCGGCTACACTTGTGTCGTGACAACGCGGCCGTGCCTCATATTTCGAGGCCGAGCCCAACAACTCAACGTAACTTTATACAACTAGCCCTACGGCCCTTCTCGACTTAACTCGCGACAGCTCAAGCCTAACACATGCAACTCTATGCCAACAACTTAACACTCGACGCCACGTCTCGTGCCGAAGCACGTCGCCTTCGCTGTAGCCAAATCTTAGGCTCCGACATTGTGTCTATTTAACTCATACATATTCAACTCAATCCACCGTCACACACACACGGATTGCCGCCCGTGCCGACACCAAACTTACCATATTAGTTGAAAACAACAATTATTATTAAGTGTTTGTTATGGGATTGGCCTAACCAGCCGCCTTGGACGTAGCCTGGCAGTACGGGACCCTTTCAACGCAGGTAGCGAGCCCCGATGAAAGTCCCCGCCTTACCGATCGCCTAACCAGCGGTGCCTAACCAGCGCGGCTACAACCAGTTTCTTCCTAGGCCGAGACGGTCCCGTGGCCGCGGGTCTCCGCTCGAAGAAACCACCCCTTGTCGACAAGTTGTCCAAGTTCATAAGGGTTACATGGAGTGTTTTAGGATACAGTTTGGGCTTGTTATGTGATCAATTCATTTACTTGGTTGTTTTAACTCTTTCCCTTTTTCATACTTCCTTTGCAGAGCCCCTAACCAGGGTTGCCTCGGCGACTAACCATCGCTTAGACTTAACATTCTTTGAACTCAGGGAACGGCTACTGCATAGCCTTCCAACTTAACTTGAACATAGCGTGTTTCCTTTAAGTGTCGACCGACCGTGGATAACTTTCTACTGAACAAACCGTGGCTCGTGGCTCTAAACCGACTCGTGTTCGACGCAACGCTGTCGCCCAAGTCATACTTCATATGACGGGCCTTGGGGTCGTGGGACTATTTATCTTGACAACCGCAGAATGAGCGGGACAACACATAGAATAACTTAGGACGACCGGCATAACTTTTGCCTAACTCACTCAAGCCTACAACTTAACCCAAGGGACGAGCAAAGGCTACGCCAAGCCTTGCGGGGCAGGATCGTGCATGCTTTAGCAAGCATTTGTGCGGGCGACGCCTATGACTTAGGCTAACTCTCAGCTTTTTGCACCGAAGACCAACTTTCCTTCTCCCAAGCCACGGGACGAAGGACCGAGTGTCATTTTCAAAGCACGCCGTGCACCAACTCTAAGCCGACCGTGGGACGTTTTCCATGTTCTAACTCATTTGACCCGTCGGGATTATTCCCTTAGCTATGTGGATGCGTAGCTTTTATTATCAAGCCTAACTTGTGCAAGTTGAAAACACGATTTATTATGTGAAGGCAAAGATGAGGAGAGTTCACCGAAACTACCCCACCTGAGCGATGTCTCCGAGCAAGCCGTTGCAAGGCTAAGACCGAACGCCGTCGGCGTTTCGATTCCTCCGATTGACTTTGCGGGACGGGACACTACATTGGTAGTCCTAAAAAGATGGTTCCCGGAGTTAATTTTGAGAATGGCAGGCAAACAAAAGTCCTAACTTGAATCCGACTGCTGTAGCTCTCCCCACGGCTATGGAGCATTCCTTCTATTATAAAGATGGCAAGGATGGTGGGGAATCCAATCTGAACGGACATTCCTACGACAAGGAGACAGAGATTAACATATGCTCGAGTGTTCGCTGAAATTACTATAGCAGATGCGCTACCCAGGAAAATCGATTAAAACTCCTTAACGGTACTACAACAAATATGGCCTACAATAGCATGCACCGAACGTTATAGAAATCCTTCTATAGCGTATTTTGTACACTATAATTACCCCCGCTATAGTATATGAACGCTATTACATTATAGCGTTCTTGAATGTTGTAGATGGATTATAGCGTTCATGAATGTTGTGGATGGTTTATAGCGTTCGTGAATGCTGTAGATGGATTATAGCATTCATGAATATTGTGGATGGTCTATATCATTCTTGAATGCTGTTGATGAATAATAGCGTTCATGAATGTTGTAGATGATGCATAGTGTTCTTTAATGCTGTTGATTTATTATAGCGTTTCTGAACGCTATCGATTTTATATAGCGTTTTGAGTGCTATAAATCTGCTACACAATTTCATATATAAATAACATGTTCAGTATCACATATAATTATCCTGTGCATCATAAAAATTTATGTTGAATCGTAATTTTGATTTCAACAATTTCAATTGCAACTTCCATTTCGATCAATCAAGATATAGAAAATGTTTGGCAAAATAAATAAATTCATACATTTTTCACTAAGGCTGTGTTTGTTTGGGCTTTTTTTCCATGGAAAATATTTCCATCATAAATTTTCCACCAATTGTAGTGTTTGATAGCTTATATTTTCCATGGAATTATTTTCCAAAAAACTATCATTTTCCATATTTTCATCTAAAATGGTGGAAAATAAAACTTGTCCAACGCATAGGAAAATATCATTTTCCATGGAAAATAACTATTTTTCGTGAAAAATAATGGCAATCAAACACCCAAATTAAGTTTTCCATGAAATTTTTTTAAAATTCCATGGAATTTTTTTCCTAGAAAAATTATTCCATGGAATTAATTTCTTTTCCACGTATTTTCCACCTTGCAATCAAACGCACCATAAAATATTCAAGATAAAAAGGTTGTTGTACGCCTAAAGTGATCGAAATAGTAGTCCAAAATAAAATTTTCATGTAAAGAGAATCCAAGATGTACAAAATGTTTGTAAACTAATGCTAGTCCAAAATTCAACTAAACCATTCCATTTTCATACAAAATGTCTGTAGGCCAAATGCAGCTCGATCAATTCTTTCTTTCTAGCTTAAATCCACAACCATCAAAATTTACACGCCAACCTACACAAAATTGAGAAAAAATCACATTAACTTTATTATATAAAAAATAAGTTCACACAAGATCATGTATCCATGTATTCCATAAACATTTATCTTTCTTGCATTTGTATTCCAGTATTCCTCCTACTTTTCTAATGATCTGTATCAATTTATATATGTTAACTACATGCTAGAATACACACTAAGATGCAATACATCGACAAAAACTTTGTAAGAAAAAAGTTAGACTAGGAAGAGTGTGTGTGTGTGTACATGTGCCAGAATACACACTAAGTTCAGTCTATACTCTCTTCTTTCATGATTCAATTTATACTCTCTCATCGTATACATCACCTGATATTTGTAGCCTTACTTATGCCTCCTAACAAACTCTTTCACTATCATAAACTTTGTATTTGAACCTACATGTACTTTCATCTGGCTTAAAATTTTGTATGGTACAAGTTCACTGAAATTATTGTTGATTTCGTCATTCCCTCCCGGAAAAGCCCAAACCTGCTGATGTAAAATTTTTATACCATTTAAGCTCTTGATAAAAGTGGTCTAAATATGAAATTCAACCAAATGAAGAAAACCATTAAAACCTCATAAAGAACAGAGGACTCAATTGGATGTGGATGTTAAGAGTACAATTCAACAATATAAAGAGCAAAATAATATATGAGATGAGAATTGTGCTTAAAATGTCAACAGTTAGCTATGTGAGAAAAGAGGATTGTGCTAAAAATGTCAGCTAGCTATTTGAAAAAAAAAGACTATGAGGTAAGCATATTCTCCAAGAACTACAAGCTTTATTGTCAACATTGAGTTGTCTTCTTTTAGGATAAACCCACCACAAAGTTAATGTAAAGTGTGTATAGATGGGCATGAGATGAGAAAACTACTAAAGCTATACAAGCATTTACTTTAGTCTAAAAATATAGCAAATGACTCAAGAACAAAGCAGAAATGGTGGCACCTGATGTTAATGGACATGGGCACATGGTGTCTAACACGGCAAGTGTCCAAAACACTAGGTCACACATATAATGTATATTATTTTATATCATGCATATATTAACATAAATAGTATATGTGGTTGATTTTTTTGTTCTCCATTATTTCTTTGATATAGAAACATTACCAAAAAAATCATAAATGACACGCATTCAGAGAAATTACAGATTGTGTTGGGTCATGTCTTTGTCCATGCACTACCAACATGATATACCACAAAAGAATGACATGCATTCAAAGAAATCATAGAAATGGCACCTGGTCATATGGTATAAAAGCATACTTGTGCAACTGGTTTCAAACTCTCAGCATCCTACACTTGATCATATTTTGTCAGAAGTAGGTGAGATGAGAGAAAATTTCTCCATTCCATGTTGATAACCTACAATACGACACACCGTTGGAAACGTTATTGTCGTTTGTACATCAACTCCAGTTTCAATGGTTTTTACTATTTAACGAAGAAACGAATAAGAAACTGTAAGCCTTTCTACCATCCCTTCTGAGTTTGGTAGGAGGCCATGCCACTTAGGAATAGCCTGAGCTCTCTCTCTCTCTACATACACTGCATTTGTGCTGGTATCCAATATCACAACAACAACCACATCATTATCAAAATACCTTCCCCCAGCCAATGTCCCTATTGTGTCATTGACCTATATCAACACCTTGTCAACCATGAGTGCAGGCCCTCCACTATTCCCAGGGAGTACGTATTATACTTTTTCAGATGTCAAAGCATCCTTATTACCTAAAACTACAATAATCTTCATCCTGGATGTCATATATAAGAAACTAATTTACTACTTTTCTCATGGTAGGTGAACCATGCTTTCTTACTATAAAAAGGTATTATTAGCTACTACATGAGTATCGGTCACACCGTCATCCAGGAAGCACAAATTCTTCACGACATTTATTTAATAGCATAAGTTATCACAATAAAAAGAGCAATGAAATAAAATATGTACAAATAATAGCATGAAACATCAACAGGACAATGGAAAGGATGTTGATATTATGTTTGTATGCCCTATGTGGTGGTAGACAAGGATGTCTTATTTATAAATAATATATGACTATGTAATAGATATTTAATAGCGTAAGTTATCATAATTGCTAAATGATAAAATTAAAATATATGACTATGTAATAGATATTATGTTTGTATGTCCTACGCGGTGGTAGACAGTGATGTCTTGTAACAGAGTGAACTAGTATTCAATAAAATTAAAAAGCTAGTCAAGAGATATTTTCGGGCCAGGAGTACTCGGACCTAATTGCTAAATGATAAACTTGATACCCATCCTGATAGGCCTATTAACGCTCATGGAAATCACTAATTATCATTTTACATGCTTGCATAATTATTTCCATATTTTTAATGTATTCAACACAATGATGAATAGACATGCTTGAATTAGACTACTGAATAGCTCGTTCCTTTACCTATCACATTTCTTAATTAAGGTTAGAATTTTGTGTATGATAGATGACATCACTTGCCTAAAGGATCTAATTCACATCATGTATTTTTGATCTTTTACAAGGTGGTTTTGTTCTTTGTCGCTTACTCAGGAAGACGGAAGAAAAGATCCTCGATTCACGTGTTGAATACATAAAGACAAGTGGCTTGTCTCCTGCAATGTACATGTATTTACCGGATGATACACTTCTTGGTGCAGAAGCCTTGGAAGACTTTGTGACACCACATAGCCATAAGTTTCAGCCTTTTGCTGATGTTGTTGATAATAAACCAGCATGTTTTGAAACAGGATTCTCTAAAAGAGAAGATAGCTAAACAAACTGCCTTTGAACCATAAAGAAAGTCATTGCAATATCAATATTACATCAAATGTGGGGGATCAAGATACTTATAGGGTAAGCTCTTGGAAGAAGTTGATTCTAAAGTTAATATAAATTATAATAGACGTCCTTTTGTTTAGTACATTTCAAGTTGGAACAAGAACTAGAAATAACAGTACCATATATTTCCCTGCCATGCCAATATCATGTGGCCAAAATCAGTAATCTTACTAAAGGAAACTTGAGGCATGTGCAGTTCACTAAATTATGAGTTCTAGGCCAGTTATCAACGATAACTATGTTCATGTTTTGAAGTTACATGGAAATCAAGTTCCAGCCACTAGTAAATGAAGAACATACAGTGGTTCAAAGATTAGGTCTTCAAGTTTTCTTCCTATGCATCTGCAATGCTTGCTCTAACAATATATTCTTGTCAATTCAACGCTTCACAATGACACATTGAACTCGACGCTGACACATCATAAATATAACATGACACGCCATAATTAGTGTTGTGCTTATACTATGTTGTATTACACATTTAGGCAAACACATGGAGGGCAGGCGGAATATTGGTTGCGTACAACCAGATCCTGGCACTTAAAACAATGAATATACAAAATATGTAGACATGGACAAAACGAATCCCACCTGTTATTTATGGTCCCCGTGACATTTCTTTTACTTCCTTCCATGGCTTCTTCGCCATGCTTGGGGCTTCCTCGATGCCGATTCTTGCAGTTGAGGACTTCGACGAGGCTAATCGAACCTAGATATGTCGAGATTGGATCGACGAAGAGCGGTTGCTGGCATAAATTTGATCCAAAGTTGCAGGGGAGAAGGGTTATGGAGAGGGGCTGCTCACGACTCAGGCGATGGGGAGGCCATTGGTGCTGTCTCTATGGTTGGAGGAAATATGGGAGGTAAAGGTTCTGACCGGTACGGAGGATTTGTGGCCACAGGAGAGATGGCAAAAGGGCTCTCAGGTTTGGGATGATTCGGAGAAGGAAGGAGCTCAAGTTTGGAATGAGGAGAGAGATGATTAGGTAAGCACTCTTTTTTTGTAGTGTTGAAAAATATATACCCATTTTCCAACACAGACACAGGTTGCCAAATATATGATATCGTTCTACGACACACATGCACATATCGTCAAATGTATGGTATAGTTCTGCGACACACATGTATATGTCGCCAAACGTATGATGTCATTTTGCTACACACAAGCACATGTCGTAAAATGTATTGTGTCATTATGCGACATATTCATGTTGCCGCTAATAATTTTTTTTAGCTTCCACGACATACTAGAACTCATGTCGCCATTATATCTAAAAAATTAGTATTTGGAGACATAAAGTAGTATGTGTCGCTAAAATATGTTGCTAAAAATACAATTTTTTGTAGTGCATGTAAAATAAAAACCTACGCTGCTTCTCCTAGGATTCGAACATAATATCTGCTTTGACATACAAACATAGCAATAGATGAATGTTATAGATTCTACAACATTCAGGAAACGTTATAGATAGATATTTTTATAGCACTGCAGAAAAAAATGCTATTATTGATAACATTCTATAGCGGGGACACTTGAACGCTATAGAAAAACTGCTATTATAGTTCCTATTTGTTATAGCGGGGAATGGATATTTTAAGAAATAGATTATGAATGGCCTTCGTCCTGTATAACCTGCAACTATTTTGGGCACACGAAAGCACAATGCCAAGACACTGGAGAAATAGGAGGAGATGATCGGTTTCAACATACTCCTGAGGAAAATGAGAATGAGGAAAGCTTACACGGGGATAGTGCAGTGGATGTGTTTCAGGAACGCCCTAACGAGTGCATACAGATGGAACAAGAGAACTTAGGGAAGGACCTTACATCGGAGAAGGAGACTGCACAGAACTCGGTGCTCGAAAAACGATCGGGACCAGAAACGTGCTCTTCGGAAGCCTACATCGGGAGCCTTAAGCTAGTGCTGCTAGGGGATCCAAGACAGGCTACTAGAAGAGCTTTGGTACAAAGAGAACACGCACAATAGAAGGAAGAGACAGGAGATATAGAGGAAGAAGAGTCGATACGAGGAAGTAATAAACCTACCAAGTTGCAAAAAGTAGGAGGGAAATCTACAAATGGGGAGTATAGCAATGTACAACCTGAAAACAAAACCATGGAGTTAACAGAAGATTACACAGAGTAGATGAAGACGCTAAAGAGCACTACCCAAGACCCCCCCTCTGGTCAATCCACGAAGGGGAAACCTGAGTATGGAGAATGCTCCCCTAAGTTGTCCACGGGAGAGCAGGAGTCACAAAGGACATCAGTCTCTGATTGTCCAATGACAATACTTACTTGGAATGTTCGAGGATGTAACTTGATAGGTCGATGGAGAGAAATACTTACTGTGATTAAGAAAAACAAATGCACAATCGCATCAATTCTGGAAAGTAAAATTAAAGCTGCATCTCGACTCAAAAGCTGAACTCCTAATCATTGGGCATCTGCAGACAATAGCGCACTATGTGGAGTGGCCCGTATATGGATGATATGGGATACGAGGGTCTGGACGGAACAAGTGAGATTCCTCTCCGAACAACTATTAGTGGCGGAGTATACAAATAAAGGAGGGATGAAAGTATTTATTGGCGCTGTGTATGGCCACAACAACCACCGGCACCGATTCCAACTGTGGCAGGACTTGGCTAGAGTAGCAGCAGAAGTATCAGACAACGTCCCACTATTAATAAGCATAGGAGGGTACAGGTCCCGGCGTCTATCCTAGCTGACTTCCAGGATTGCTTACTTGCATCAGGATTGGTATGTATGTCTCGAAGGGGCCACAAATGGTCATAGAATAATAGCTCTGTGCACAGTCAAGTTGTGTGCCAGTTGGATAGGGCGATCTTCAATAACAAATGGCTTGGGTTATTCCCTAATGTCAAGGCTGAGGGGCTCCATAGTGGCACGTGCTACTACACTCCAATCTTGGTTCATATCCAAGAAGCTTCTCTACCGCGATGCCGTCCATTTAGATTTAACAAGACATAGCCTCTATTGGAAGGGTATAGCGAAGCTGTGGAGAAGGGACTTAGCATGGCTATAACAGGAAATGCTCAGTTTTGTTTCACCCAGAGATTAAAATAGGTAAAGAAGTCGCTTAAAATATGGAACAAGCTTCGGCCACACTCTAAGCTAGCGGAAATGGAGGATGCTTTGCATAGCATTCAACTACAGGTTCAATCACAACCTCTGAATGCCAAGTTAGTGGCCAAGGAGATTGAACTGCAGGAGGCCACCCGCGAGCACCGGTTCCATGAGGAAATTCAACTCCAACAATAGGCAAAGTGCAACTGGCTCAAAGATGGAGACTGATGCACCAAATTCTTCCATGCGACTATCAAAGCGCGACAACATCAGAACTCCCTTGGACCTCTGCAAGATGCACAAGGAGTTGCAATCACAGAAGACACGGCCATAGAGACTGAAGCGATCAGGTACTATTCAACTCTATTCAACCAGTCGGACTAGTTGGATAATTTCCCAAATATCACTTGTAAACATAGAGTTACAGAAGAAGGTAACAATTTTCTAAAGTGAGAATTTACTATAGAGGAAATTGAAGTGATAATGAAAGGGGCAAACATTGGGAGCAGCTGAAACACGAAGTACATCAGATAGTCCATGACTTCTTCAGGACTGGCCGGCTCATGAGGGAGGTGAATCACACATTCTTGACACTGATCCCAAAGAAGGAGGGCGCTACTACTCTCGGAGACTTCCGGCCAATGGTGTGTTGTAATTTTTTTTTTACACAAAATCATTATAATCTTATGTGTAAGAGAATGTAGGAGCTAATGCAGGGACTGATCTTCGATAACCAATCAGCCTTCATTAAAGGCAGGTCCATTGCTAAAAATTGTTTGGTGGCTCATGAACTCGTTCGAGAGTTCAATAAACCAGGAGAGAGGAGGGGATGCATTAAACTTGATCTTCGAAAAGCATATTGTAGAAGCTCAAAAATAAATAGGCACCATTCACAAGAAGGCGCCAGCATCAAGTGGCGCCTAGACGCTGACTTGCCAAGATTCAAGTTGCACCCACATCAAATTGTGCGGGTCCCATGTGGCAAGCTTCCTCGAGAAGCTGTAACGGTTGCCATCATTACTGACAGCACAAAAATCGAAGAATATCTCTTCGAATTCCGAGCAACGCGACGCTCGAGAAGATTTTGTCAATATTAAATGCTGACAGCTAGCTCGCACAAGCCATCGAAGGGCACGCAAAATTCTAACAGCACAGAAGACCGAGTCAGTGGCGCCAGTTATCAAGCTGCGCTGGTGCAACATGGCTAGTTGGTGCCACCTGACTAATTTTTTGTCCACAAGCTAGATGACATTGCGCACATGTCACTAATTTCGAAAAACGTGTCCACTACACTGCCTACGACCACGTGCATCTCACTGATAGGATGCCACACGCCACCAACAGTAAAAGTAACCGTTCGCGCAATGGGAACAACACAGAGTGTGTGCAACTCAGAAAACAGTTATTTCAGAACTCTATAAATAGAGTTTCAAATCAGTTTTAAAGCATCACTAATGATCATAATTTCCTGCTAAAGTACTGTTGCATTCTCCAAAGACTCGTGTCTTCAATATCACATCGTCCAAGGGATAAAGTGATCATCTTCTGAACAGATTTCTATAGTTGTACTTCTCTAGAAATTATTGTACTCTTGAACTTTCTTTCTTTCATAGTTTGTAGAAATTAAACTTTTATTTTTGTAAACAAAATGGCGACTACTGGAGACAACTTTCTCCTCCGACGAAAAAATGACAACTCAATATGATACCGCGTCAATCGGCAAGACGCAGAAGACCTTGGTCGTACAAGTCGACCAAACAGCCTACGAAGCCATTATTAGTGCTGGGGGTGCTAGGCGTGCTACTATTGCTGCCAAGAACAAGGTGCACGCCATACGGACTCGCAAGTCCTCAACAATACCAATCACTGCTTCTGCACAACCTGCACCTGTCGCCTCTCTGGCACAAAATAAAGGGAAATGCCCTTTGGCTACTCTCTCTTCTTCTTCAGTTCTGAACTCGGAGAAGAGTCTATCAAGTAAGGCTACTAATCAGAATACAGGAAAGTGCCCTTTGGCCTTTTCTTATTCTTGCCTTAGTGCAGAATAAGGAGAAACACTTTTTAGTTACTCCCTCTTCCTCCCCAAGTCTGAAACTTGTTGGGAATACATCTATTTCTGCCCTGGCACAGAACAAAAGGAAGCACCCTTTGGTCTTTCCTCATTCTTCCTCGGTCCTTGACTCGACGAAAAATACTTCTGGTTGCGCCCTTGCGCCAATCAGTACGAAAGCACTTTTGGGCAGAAACTCTACTCATCTTGATAGAGATAATTAAATATCTGGCAAGAAAGTATGTTCTGTTCAGAATGAACTTTCTGCTACCTAGTTGCGCCATGCCAAGTGCAGAGGAACAAGATGCGTAGCACAAACAGGCATTCTGCCTACTCCCACGAATTTAAGTCAGGATCTGCCAACCCTGCACATCTCAAGGTCCAAACAAGAAAAGCTGTTGGTATCTCAAACAGACACACAAGTGGCACACCTATCTGACTTGTGTGCCTATCTTAACAGGCGCCAGTCGTGAGCAACTTTAGCAAGTCATAATGCGCGCCAGCCACAGTCTGTGCCAGCAGCCAACTTGCGCCAGAGAAAGACTCCTGAAATCAAGAATCCTCTTACATATGCCAATCAGCTCAGCACCTCCTTGTACACTCAGGGTACAGGACACCTTAAGAATCGAAATCATGTTCCCAATATCAACAAGGAATATATCCCTCCGACTTCTTTTCGTCCTGTCGTTGTAACCGATCACCGTGAACTTCTTGCACAGAAGCGAAAGATTGTAAGGCCGTCTCATCGACTTGTAGCTCCACAATAAGAACATCACTATAATCATCATCACAAGGTAGTCATAAAATGTTGCTGCCACTCAGCTAAGCGGTCTGTCTTCGACCGTTTGAACTATGCTCAGACTCCTGAACCAATGATAGTGGACGAAGATGAATTGTTGTATGCTTCTGTCAATATGACATTCCGAAGCACTGGGGTAGAAAGCATCCAAGATGCAACGCATCCTGCAACCCCAGTCAACAATACTTGGATCGGATATGTGATTCCGGTGAAGGGGTCTACCAACACACTAGATAAAGAAGCCGAGATGTAATCGGTCAAAGGAATCTTCCTTCTGGCCGAGAAACAATCGGTCAAAAAAATCTTTCCGTTGACCAAGAATCAATCGGTCAAAGAAATCTTCCTGACTTTGACCAAGATTTTTTTAGTCAAAGGAACCTTCCTATCCCTTGTCCTGGGGGTAGTTCCTTGTATGACTTGGATGCCGACAGTGAAAGTTCTGAGCGGACCATCTTTTCTACCAGTTCCTCTTCAGTGGCCAGAGAAGTGACAGCATATGTCACTAATGAAGAATAAGACGTATCTAGCTCTAACAGTCAAGAGTAGAGAATTGTTGCATTAGAGGTTAGTTTGAAGAGTATGGCTGAAATGATGACATGCATGCATGCTGTGATCATGGCACAATACATGGTTCCACCGATTGTGAATACGATTCCGACCTAAGAACCTGTAATGACATCTGCTCCCGTCAATATTGGTCTGGGGGTACAGTCTCCTCATACTACTCCAGTACCAGTTCAAGCTACTCCAAGTCAGTCTAGTGCTGGGGGTGGTGCATATCATGCAGTCCCTCCTCCTAATACATCAAATCAGCCTACTGTTCCATAACCAGTAGAAGATGCTAACGAGGCCGTAAAATTTTTGCGTACTTAGTTTGAAGCCTTCAAACAGAAAGACGGCCTACAGAAGCTTGGAATTAAACAACCTTATCCCATAGAGTGGAAGGAAGTTTAATTTCACCCAAATACAAACCTCCTACCGTTATGCTGTTTGATGGCAGTACGTTCCCAAGCCAGTACCATAACCACTTTGAGGTAATGACTGATCAACTTCGGCCGAACGATGCTTTGCTTACTAGAGTATTCATAGGATGCTTAGCTGGTGCAGCTTACGACTGGTACCGTAGTTTGTCAGACGGTTGCATAACCTCCTTTTTTTGGATTCAAACAAATATTACTGGAACAATTTTATGAGGGAACAAATGACATGGCTATGTCAGCCCTCATTAAAATCAAACAGCGGCATAATGAAACTACTGAACGTTTTATTGAACGATTCCGCCGTGAGGCACTCAAAATGCCTCTAAGAACTCCAGATGCTCTGACTATAGCACATACAAATCAAACTTGTTGTCTATAATCAGTATGTTGATTGGCTCTACACAGTTTTAGGATTTGCCTTCCTTCATAGTAAATGCCAAGACAGCAGAAGAAAGTGCCGACAAGTTCAAAAAATTAGGCATTCAGATGCCTAATCTTGACAAAGATAAACATGCTGCATCTAACAGTGGTGGCCATCAAAATAACCGCAAAGACAAAAAGACTTTGGCTATCAATGTTAAAGGCAAAGAAGCTCTAGCCGTCAATATAGGCCAGTCAACACCTACTCAAACGGCACTACCACCAAGAGCACCACGTCCGAAAGAAGAATACTCATTCGACGAGGATGATGTCATGAGCATCTTTGATTGCTTGATCCAGAGCAATAAACTTCGGCTGCCGGACGCAAAGCGTCCAGAGAAAATAGATAAAACTGATCATCCTAAATATTGTGTGTATCACAGGTTTATTGGAAACTCGACTCGAGTATGCTATGTGCTCAAAGAAAAGATCCAAGAGATGATCAAATTTGGCACAATCACGCTTCAGCAGGACGAGAAGACCGTAACTGCTAACGTCATTTCTCTACAGTTTGGTAATTTTCCTTCTTAACTTGTGTAGGATGGAGTCATACCCATCCCGAAAGCCACTCTGGAGATTGTCAACCTCCTACCTGCACGAACTGATGGTCTTGTTCCTCTGTCAACCGATAAGGGAAAGATTATGTGGATCCATCCTGATTTGGTGGCTGACTTTGAAGCACCTTCTTCATCCATAAATTCTAAGAAAGCAACCAAATATAAGTCATGTCATATGACTTCATTGGGTGAACATTGTCTTCAACCTTTAACTATTACCTTCACTTCGGCAGTAGATTTTTCTTCTTCTGAGACAATGCTGCCAAAACTAGAGGCTAATTACCAACCAGCCTTCCATCTATATAGTCAACAATCCTGCAAATTCAAGATGAAAATGGGATATGATCTACAAAAGGCTTCTGGCCTGAATCATGGAAAATGATCTCTTGTACCTCTTTTTCTATGCCTTTCACACAACCAATCTCGTGTTAGTTTGGGTTTCTGGACAGACTCTTCATCTTGTCAAAGGAAATCTTCCAAAAGCAAGATCCAGACAAAAAATTACAATATGGTGTCCTTCGAACCTGTATCTAAAGAAGAAGCCTTAACTGGTACCAGGTCTGGGAGAATTTACCAGAACGACTATTCAGAAGGTCAATAGAGCCATGCTCTAGCTCCGGTGGCTCCTCCAGCATCATCTTCTCCTGATGTTAATGTTTCATCGGCTTCATCACCTCCACTAGAACCAACTCCTCCCAAACTGACGACGGCCGACAAAGCAAAACAGCATGTCCGCTTCGATAAAGTATTAAAGAAGACTCCACCTCTTGGACTTGAGGAGCCTTATAACTTTGATATATTAGCTCAACTGGCTAATACTCTAACAAGGTTATCAATCTTTGAACTCCAGTGTCTCTCAAAGGAAACTCGAAAAACATTGAGTGAAGCTTTGATGCAAGCCGATACTTGTCTGACACTCCTTAAGAAGCCAGACGAGGAGCCTATGACCTGCTTTCATTGGCATAGTGTGATAGAGCTGAAGCCCAACATCAACCTTACACATGATATGCTGCTGGAAGACAATTGACATGACCGGCCTCTCTATTTTTTGGGATATGTCGATACAATAAAGGTTAACCGTATCCTGATCGATCCGAGGTCTGCACTCAGTATCATTCCAAAGACACTACTAGATGCTTTGAAGATCCCTGTGCATAATCTTTTCATAACTATCACGACAATCGTGGAATTTAATTTCGGTAGAAGTGAACCCCTAGGAAAGATTCACCTGAAAGTACAAATCGACAATCTCCGTACAATGGTCACTTTCTGTGTGATCGACAATCATGGCTTCTATAACACTACAAAAATTCATCGATTTAGCGACGGCTATATCCGTCAAAAATCCGTCGGTAAATGTAATTACCGACGGATGGTCGACGGATATTGGTTAAAAAGGTCGTCGGGAAAAGCCTCGTCGCTAATTATAATCCGTCGGCAAGTTGTCGCCAAGCGACAAATTAGCAACGGACTGTCGTCAACCATACTCATGCGGTTTTCGACGACTCGCCGACGGATTACCGTCAAATCACGTATCAAAAGAAGTAATGACGTATCACTTACCGACGGACATATCCATCGCTATTTGGTCGGTAAATGCGTATCATAGAGTTTCTGATATGCAAATTCCGTCGCCAATCAGTCGCGAATGGTCGCTATGTTTTGACGGATTTGCGACGGAATACCGACGGCATATCCGTCGACCCGGTTCTGTGAATTATTCATATTTCCAGAACATTGGCGACGGATAATCCGTCGTTACTCCGTCGTGAGTCGTCGCTAGACCATCGCCAATCGGACGCCCTTTTAGCGACGGATTATCTGTCGCCAATGTTTTACCGACTACTAGCGACGGCATACTGACAGAATATCCGTCGGTCCTGTCCTATGAATCTTTTATATTTCTAGAACCTTGGCAACGGATAATCGATCGGCTTTTAGTCGCGCATCCGTCGCTAACTGGGAATCCCCAGTTAGCGACGGATAGTTCGTCGAAAATTGGTCGCCAGTCCGTCGGTAGCTGAGAAATTTTTAAAAAAATAGCATAAAACTGGGCATTCCCAAAATACACAATTTTAATATACAAAACACACAAATAAACACACAAATTGTTCCCACAAAAGCACAAATAAACTGAGCATTCCCAATATACACAATTCCCAATATCCAATATCCACCAACACAAACAAAATAATTCCAATCATTCAAATTGTTCACACAAAACACACAAATATTTAATATTTAAACATTTTTTCAAAATATCCAATATCCACCAACACAAACAAAATAATCCCAAAAATATAAACATCAATGATGAAGGGTGCGATCGTCCGCTGGTGGTGGTACTCCCTGCTGCACCCGACTCATATACTCGTTCACCAAGTACGATGGTAATCCCTCGAAGACATGGCCTGGAAGTTGGCACAACTGCTTTGGCGTCATCAAGTCAAGGTGGGCCGTCAAAGTAGGAGACGGTACGATAGGGGCAGTAGGGTCAAAAGAAAGATGTCCGACGAAAGAAGGATCGACAGCACTAGAAGGACTGGCAGCACCAGTAGACGGACCGACAGCACCAGTATAAGGATGCAGGTACGTGGACAACTGCGTCCAAATCTCCGACACCGCCTCGTTCAGATGTGCAAGCTGGGACCTCACATCCTCGTCTGCCGGGGCCGCGGAAGGAGACGGAGGATGTGGAAATCTCGGAGTCGCCGAGTACAAATTAGCCAGGGAGTCGACTTCGTACATGCGCCCTTTCCTATAGCCACCGACGGTATCTACGAATAAGTCGTCGTAGCGAGTGGCCGTAGAAGAGGGCGTCCCGACAGGCATCGCTTCGCCGACATCCTCGGGTACAGATGGCTGAATCCGACTAAGGGCCTCACGATACGCAGCCTATCAAATGAATGTGTTTATTATACTATAAGTTTACCTAAGTTATAATCTAAATTCTATGTTACCCTAAGTTATAGTCTGAATCCTAAGTTTATCTAAGTTATTATCTGAATCCTAAGTTTACCTAAGTTATTGTCTGAATACTTATAATTCTAACATAAATCTCATAAACGTAAGTACTTACATCCGTCGCCTTGGCCCTTTCGTCGACGAAGCTTCCGTCCTTCCGCCTCTTGTGGACATGCTGGAATACATCGTGCATGGTGACCGAGTCAGCAAGTTCTCCCTCCTTCAATGCCTGTTAGTCTGCATACAAAATATTCGTAGAATTTAATTAATTAAGTATATTAATAGTAACGAATTAGATAGTGAATAAATTTGCGGCATCTTACCAGAGCTGCAAGCGTCGCTGCGTGGGTCTTTGATCCCCCCGTATGTAGCCCCGCGGCACGTCGGTTCGCTTTCGCTTTTTTCGATTTCTCCTTAAAGGCAGGAGTATCCATCTTCTCCAACATCTGCTCATAGTAGTCCTGCCGGAGCCACTCCTTCTTCGAATGCGCCATTCGAAGGTCATAAACCGCATCCCGGATCTTCTTTCTGGCGGCGCTTTTATAGGTCTTGCGGATCGCCCCCTCACGATGGGCGGGCCACCAGTAGGTCCTTTGACATACAAATTCAATTATCACGATATTAAAAAAATGTTTGATTAAAGTATAATTAATAATTAACCATAATATATATATATATATATATATATATATATATATATATATATCTATATATATATATATATATATATATATATATATATATATATATATATATATATATATATATATATATATATATACCCTCATCTCGTCGAGCCAGAGGTACTGCATGTCTTGGGGTACCTCAGAGAAATTGACGTAGGGGCCATGGTAGTTGGTCCAAATAATCTGTCCTAGAAGCCTGGTAGCATTCCGCAAAAAAAACCTACAAAGAAGCAACGACTGGATTATTAACTTGAATAAATGAAACAAATTTATTAAATTAACTTAAATTTACTTACATGTTACCCGCGGGCCATAGCTCTCGTCGGAACACGCCCATCGGCCTCTCTGGTAGCGTGGACGGATCCGCGGCTCCGTGCATGTACTCGCCAGTCACCGGATGTAACTGAATGTGGGGGTACTCCGGGGCCCACTGTCGCTCAGCTGCTGGTGGATCCGCTGGCGGAACGGATCCGCTAGCGGATGGAGATCCCTTCGATGAATTTGTCGATAGCCCCTGGCTAGATCGACGGCGGGATGAGTCTGTGCCCGGGGTACTCTCCGGATCGGGCTCGCTAGATGGGGACACCTCCCGGGAAGGCTGAATGCGACCACGACCACCACCACGAGCACGATCACGACCACGACCACCACCACAGCCAGTACCACCAGCACCACCACGGCCCGTACCACGACGACGACGAGTGCTAGCCATCAGTAGGGCGACGAGTGATGTCGTGAAGAAAAGAACAACTAGGAGTGCCATCTGCAACAAGAGTATGTAGAAGTTTAAACTGAATTCATATAAGTTAGTTATAAGTGCTTTTATGAGGTCAAACTAAAATCACGTAATTAAAAGTGTTTTTAATATATACTGATATTTAATCTAATCATCGTTATCGTCTTCATCTTCGTCCTCAACCTCGTCATCATCCTCATCCTCATCATCGACTTCATCTGTATCCTCATCCTCATCTAATTATTATTATTCTTCTTCTTCTTCTTCTTCATCCTAATCCTCAATAGTTGGGACAAGATGTCTCTTTCTTCCCTGGTTGATAGCTAAGTCTTGTGTATCAACCTCTTCCTCTCCTCTATTTTCTTCAACAATATTTTCAACATCCATGGTATTCGAATGTTGTACCAAGTATTGGGACTTTTTGATCTGGTCCTCTTGGTATGATGGGTCTCCAACGTTGAATGTATTTCTAGATTTAATCTTGCATACCGTCCACCAGTCAAATCGATCTTTACGACGCCTTGTGTAGCTTGTATAGTAGACTTGAACAGCCTGACTTGCTATCGCAAACGTGTCGGACCCTCTATACCTCCTGTGATAATTTATATCGACGAATCCAAATTATTTATCGATTCTCCAACCGATATTTGGTGTCGTATCGAACCACTCACATTTGAACATCACAATATACATATCTTATGGGGCACTATATTGTAAATCTATAATATCCGGAAGCACTCCATAATAGTCAAAGTCTGACTCGTCGTCAAAGATGGTGCCTCTTATACAAACACCAGAATCCTTGGTACTGAAGCCGTCATTGAGAAATTTGACATTTATAGCATTCTGAGTTGTCTTAAACTTGAAGCCATTAACGACATAGTCTGGCCAAGTCTTTGCATGCTTCTTCGGTCCCAATGCCAAATAACGAATACTATCATTTGTGAGTGTTGTTTCAGGCAATAAAACCTGTAAACAAATATTAATAATTTAAATATTTTAGATGCATATATTTTAATGGTAGCCACATAAATTATTATCTCAGTTACTTACGTATTTGCGAAACTAGGACAGAAAGGTACAATCAACCTCTCTTTGAAGTCCTTCATCGGTAATATTGGGTGTCCTCATTTGGACTTCATCTCTAAATACTCTGTTAGAGAGTAAGAATAAGTGTAGTCAGTTACTTCACCAAATTAGAGATTATAACGAGTGTAAGTGTAGTCACTTACTTCTCCAAATCTCTCACTTCTTGTATGTCACAATTTAATAAGACATATCGGTGAGCGGCATGACACTTATCGTCAGTCAACCACCGTTTCTTACTAGCCCCAATAGGCTTGCCCCTTACATTGAATATACCTTCATCCTCAACGTCCTCTCATTCCTTTGAGGTCTATTTTGATTTGTCTTAACATGAGTATCGAAATAAATGGAGCAGAAGTTTAATACCTCCTCAATAAGATATGCTTCGCATATCGAAGCCTCGATATGGGCCTTGTTGCCAACTTTCTTCTTTAAGTGGTGTAGGTATCTAGAGAGAGAAATTATCAGTGTAGTTAAAAATGAAATTTAACTTAAATTATATTAATTTTTATGTACCTCTCAAATGGATACATCCATCGATAATGAACAGATGCACCGACGCGGACTTCATATGCTAGATGAATCGGTAGATGCTCCATGCTGTCGAAGAAGCCCGGAGAAAATATTTTCTCTAACTTGTAAATTGTTAAGATAATCTTTTCCTCAATTTCAACCATATGTTGCACCGTCAACTTAGTTGAACAAATATCCCTGAAGAATGTAGATAGCTCGGCCAACGGAACCCATACAGAAGAAGGCAACAACTCTCTAAACGCAATGGACAGTAATCTTTCCATAAACACGTGGCAGTCGTGACTCTTCATTCTCGTTAGCTTGCATTTATTGAGATCAACGCATCTAGACAAATTTGACACATAGCCGTCGGGAAATCTTAAAGTAGATATCCACTTGCAGATTATTAATCTATCTTCCTTGCTCAATGTGTATTGTGCTACAGGCTTAGTTAATTATCCACCAGCTCCCCTTTGTATCAAGTTCAGATGAGGACACTTGCATGTCTCGACAATGTCTTGTCTTGCTTTTGGATTGTCCTTGTCTTTCCTTTAATATCTATGAGGGTATTGAAGACATTATCGAGCACATTCTTTTCGATATACATGACATCAATATTATGCCTTATAAGATTATCTTTCCAATAAGACAAGTTCCAGAAGATACTCCGTTTGGTCCAGTTATGGCTTTGTCCGAACCCCTCGACACAATTGTTCGACGGATCTTCAATTACGGAGGACAAGTCCTTTACATCATCCCAAATATCGTATCCCGATAATCTGGCAGGCAGATGAGAAAATTCTTGTTTTTCAGCTCTGAACGTGTCCTTGTTCTTTCTCCAAGGATGACTTGCGGGCAGAAATTGACGGTGACAGTCAAAGAAAGAAGTTTTTTCCTCCATGTTTAAGGCGGTACGCCTTACTATTTTCCATACATATCGGACAAGACATCCTGCCGTGAGTACTCCATCCCGATAGCATACCGTATGTTGGAAAATTATTTATTGTCCACATCAGTGAAGCTTTCATCTGAAAGTTCTATTTCCTGGAAATATCATAAGTCGCGACGCCGATCTCCCACATCTATTTAAGCTCATCCACCAACGACTGTAAATATATATCGATATTCTTTGTCCAATTTTTGGGACCCGGTATGATAGCTGTCAAGAACATATAAGGAGTCTTCATACACATCCATGGTGGCAGATTATAAGGGGTAAGAATGACCGGCCAGCAGGAGTATTGAGATCCCGACTGCCCGAAAGGGGCGAAGCCATCAGAACATAGCGTCAGCCGTACATTTCTAGGCTCTGCAGCAAAATCTGGATGACATAAGTCAAAATGTTTCCATGCCTCTCCGTCCGAAGGATGTGACAATTCTCGATCGTCCTTTGTGCGTTCTTCGTTGTGCCACGTCATGTGTTCAGCTGTATTCAGAGACATATACATCCTCTGCAAGCGCTTCGTGATCGATAAGTAATGTATATACTTGTAAGGACGTCGTTTTCTAGTTGACTTTCCTTTTTCCTTTACTGGCTTGTAATGATCCGCATTACAGAAGCTGCAACTTTCTATGTCATCCTTCTCCTTGTAGTACAACATGCAACCGTTGCGACAATAATCTATCTTATCGTACTCCAGTCCCAATTTTTGGACCATCATCTCTGACTTGTAGAAGTTTTTTGGGAGCTCTTTTGATTCCTTCGGTAAGATCTCTCTCGCTAGTTGTGTAATCCGATCATAGCAAGCTTGTGGCAAGATAAAATAATATTTTACACTCAACAACCGCATCGTCACTGACAGTACGGAATGAGTATCACAACCAAGATGTAGAGGAGTATCTGCATCCTGAAACATATCATAGAACTCCTTCGTCTCGGGATTAGGATCCACTACTAAAATCTGTCAATTCAGCGACGCGTAAAGACGTCGCTAAAAAGGAAAATTACGTCGCTAATTACTATTAGCGACGTCATTAGCGACGTTTTCAAGTAGTCGGGATTAACCTAGTCGCTAAACAAGGAAACGTTGCCATACGTCGCTATTGCGACGAGCTTTAGCGACGTGTCAACGTCGCTAATATAGCGACTGCCAGCGACATAAAATGTCATAATATACCGACATAAACTAGCGACGTTGAGCGACTCTCTCTCGCATCGATGCTGACCTGGCATGAAAGCGATATGGCGACGTTCTGCGACTTTCCTACGTCGCTACGTTACCGACGATCAGTGACGATTTTACTTACAGTTAGCGACGTAATTAGCGACGTTTCTTTCGTCGCTGACCGTCGGTAATCGTCGCTGAACGTTGCTAATATTAAAAAAAAATAAAAAAATACAGCATTTGTAGCATTCCCTGCAGCATTTCCTGCAGCATTTGTAGCATCCCCCACACCATTTGTTACAGCAACAACGGTGTGTATCACGAACACAGTATCAAACAACACAGATACACACAATCACGAACACGTTTGAAACACAATCTCATCAATCAACACAGATATATGAAAATTTGTAACAACAATGTCCAACATAATGGTCCACAACTTAACTGCCAAGTATGGGAAGGAATGGCTCAGAACACAACCCAAAATTCATTCTAGCATACATTAGTGTGAATCATCTATGTTCTGTACATATGGTGTAGTATATGTTCTTATCGTATGTAGTATCTGAAGAATGTAATAGAATCAAGATGAACTCACATAATGTAATACTAAGACGTCATCTACTACTATATAAGATATAGTGATAGGTTGTCGTATCATCATTGCCGAAGTCGGAGAACAGTCAACTTTATCTACGGCTACATAGTTTCTGCCTCGCCAGCCGAATGGCTGCAGGGACTATGTCCTGATCACCATGTCATACCGTAGATTAATGTAAATGGAGCTGGAGCCAAAATACAGAAACCAAAATATGATATCCACCTCAAGTGTAGAGTCGGAGGAGAAGATCTTTTCCACCCTCTCCCTCCCTTACGCTATCAACGTCACAACTTTTCCACCTCAAGTTCTGATCAAGTATTTTCCTTCTCCCCCAAGTATTTTCCTTCTCCCCTCCTCCACCATGGCTCTGAACCTATCTGCTCCTCCCTACTTCCCTTTTTCTTATGATATCCAACTTCTCGGAGTCATCGGAGAAGGAGTCGAATGAGTCGGCGGTGATAGCAGATGATTGCAAGACAGGGAGCAAAAATACAGGCGAAGAAGAGGACGATACGAGTCGAATAGGGGATTCGAGTGACAATGTAGGCACCGAGAAGTCGGATAGCGTCACAGATGAGGAGGCTCGAGTATGACCCGCGTCAGAGGAGGAGAGGAAACCAGTAGCGCGGCGACGAGTGCGAGTCAGAGCTCCGGGCCGGCAAAGAGGACCCGTTCCCATTTCGACTCTGCAGCCAGGGAGAAGTTGAAGAAGCCGGGCACGCTGAGCAGCCCGTTATACCTTGATGAGGACGATCCGGAAGACAATGCTGATTTAGTTTTGCTTTCTCCTCTCCTCCACCATGGCTATGGACCCATCTGCTCCTCCCTACTTCTCTTCTTCTTATTTGACTCTCTCAGCCACATATGATATCCAGCTCAAGTGTACAGTCGGAGGAGAAGAAGTGGACATGAAGAAGAGGGGGAAGCAGCACAGCCGGCGGCATGACCCGGAGGAAGTACAGAGGTTTTCTTCAACATACGTAGGAGAACTATAAGGATATATCTTTTCACAACATATCACCTTGTCAAAACCCTTAATGTGACAACCATGTTACCACGGTGTCGAAAAACTAACATGTCATAATTTTATAAGCCATGTGTTTTGACATAATCCTCCAACCGGATTTCAGTTCTATGTAATAATGCAAGAGGAGGAAAGAGTTGGAAGGATTATATAAAAATACACGGCTTAGAAAATTATGACATGTTAGTCTTCCGACATCCCGGTAACATGGTTGTCACATTAAGGGTCTTTGACAAGATGACATATTGTGAAAAGATATATCCTTATAGTTCTCATACGTATGTTGAAGAAAACCTCTGTACTTCCTCCGGGTCATGCCGCCGGCTGTGCTACTTCCCCTCCTCTTCATGTCCACTTCTTCTCCCCCGACTCTACACTTGAGCTGGATATCATATGTGGCTGAGAGAGTCAAATAAGAAGAAGGGAAGTAGGGAGGAGCAGATGGGTCCATAGCCATGGTGGAGGAGAGGAGAATGCAAAACTGAATCAACATTGTCTTCCGGATCGTCCTCATCAAGGTATAACGGGATGCTCAGCGTGCCCAGCTTCTTCAACTTCTCGCTGGCTGTAGAGTCAAAATAGGAACGGGTCCTCTTTGCCGGCCCGGAGCTCTGACTCGCACTCGTCGCCGCGCTACTGGTGTCTTCTCCTCCTCTGACGCGGGTCATAAGAAAAGAAATTTCGTACCTCTTCTTCACATAAACATCATTGTCGCCTTGTACTCAAGCCTCCTCATCTGTGACGCTATCCGACTTCTCGGTGTCTTGGATAGCATTACAGATGAGGAGGCTCGAGTACAAGGCAGCAATGATGTTTATGTGAAGAAGAGGTACAAAATTTCTTTTCTTATGACCCGCGTCAGAGGAGGAGAGGAAACCAGTAGCGCGGCGACGAGTGCGAGTCAGAGCTCCGGGCCGGCAAAGAGGACCCGTTCCCATTTTGACTCTGCAGCCAGCGAGAAGTTGAAGAAGCTGGGCATGCTGAGCAGCCCGTTATGCCTTGATGAGGACGATCCGGAAGACAATGCTGATTCAGTTTTGCCTTCCTTGGATGGTATTGATTCTGTAGATCTGTGTATAAAAGAGGAAGAGATTGGGAGTAGAGTGGACCCGGAGGGAAATGAGAGAATGAAAGCTGGGTCAATATCCAAGAAGTGAAAGAGAGTCGAGGATTCTGATAGGTTGTCGTATCATCGTTGCCGAGGGATGAGGGTCAAAGGACAATCAACTTTATCTACGACTACATAGTTTCTGCCTCGCCAGTCGAATGGCTGCAGGGACTATGTCCTGATCACCATGTCGTACCGTAGATTAATGCAAATGGAGCTGGAGCCAAAATACAGAAACCAAAATACAAAATACAGAAACCAAAATACAAAATACAGAAACCAAAATACAAAATACAGAAACCAAAATACAAAATACAAAAACTAAAATACAAAATACAGAATCCAAAATAGGACCCTCTGTGAGAACGGATGGCTCAGAACACAACCCAACCGGAGAGGATATTCTGAGAGATCTATCTGAGAGGGACGTATACTCTGAGAGATCACCTTTACAAAAATTATATCAGTAGTAGGATCGAGTGTTGGAGGAGATATTATCAAAGTATACGTCCTACTCAGATGGGTCTCTCACCGTTACTATTTTTTCCTGACAGCATGGATGTGCTCCGTCCACAGATTCTTGCTCCGAGCCAAAACTTTGTCCCGGAGCTCAAGTGGACATCCTTTGTGTAGTGCTCGAGTGAGATGTTCCTGACAGCATGGTGGTCTCCTTTGTTAAAGTTTCTGTGCTCGTCCCACAACCAATGTGGGATGAGCACGGATACTTTAACAAAGGAGGCCACCATGCTGTCAGGAACCTCTCACTCGAGCTCTACACCAAAGATGTCCACTTGATCTCCGGGACAAAGTTTTGGCTCGGATCAAGAATCTGTGGACGGAACACATCCACCATGCTGTCAGGAAAAAATAGTAACGGTGAGAGACCAATCTAAGTAGGATGTATACTTTGATAATATCTCCTCCAACACTCGATCCCACTACTGATATAATTCTTGTAAAGGTGATCTCTCAGAGTATACGTCCCTCTTAGATGGATCTCTCAGAGTATCCTCTCCGGTTGGGTTGTCGTGTCATCATTGCCGAGAGATGAGGGTCGGAGGACAGTCGACTTTATCTACGGATACATAGTTTCTGCCTCGCCAGTCGAATGGCTGCAGGGACTATGTCCTGATCACCATGTCGTAGTCCAATATAATCTAGAGATTGACACAGTTCTAATTCATATATGTTGTTCAATACAAATAGTCTAATACAAAAATAACCCAATACCAATAGTCCAATACAAATAAGTACTAATAGCTAATGAGAACCACACTGCTCACGTAAACGCTCAGTGATACGTTCACGCATCCACCTCGAAAAAGCTAGATTTTTGGCGCGAAGAGAGATGTCGTCCCTTGCAAGGACTGCATGAAGAGAACTCTCGGTCTCACTAGCTACCGGTGCTGGATGAATAGAACTCCCGGTCTCACTAGCAACCGGTGCCACTTCCTCCTTAACTATAGGAGGAGCCACCTCAGCATTCACTGTTTCCCTCAAACGACGTGCCGCTCCTCGGGTCATGGGTGCCATCTGGTAAGCAAACTAATATAATTGTAACATAAGTAAGCTAACTAAAGGAACCATCATGTAATTTGAGTACATTTTTGAAAGCAGATAAAGTACAATAAATTCGTTTTTTTGCCAAGTAGCAGAACGGATGGCTCAGAACACAACCCTAAAATTCATTCTAGCATACATTAGTGTGAATCATCTATATTCTGTACATATGGTGTAGTATATATTCTTATCGTATGTAGTATCTGAAGAATGTAACAGAATCAAGATGAACTCATATAATATAATACTAAGACGTCATCTACTACTATATATATAAGATATAGTGATAGGTTGTCGTATCATCATTGCCGAGGGATGAGGGTCGGAGGACAGTCAACTTTATCTACGGCTACATAGTTTTCTGCCTCGCCAGTCGAATGGCTGCAGGGACTATGTCCTGATCACAATGTCATACCGTAGATTTAGGATTTAAAATATGGTATTGAACAGAAAGTCTAATTATCCCATATTTCAGTAATGTCTGTGAGCTAAATCATACTCAACTGTCGAGAATACTTAGAAGAAAACTCATTCACAGGATTAGTATATCCATCCATCGTGACATAGCTAAAATTTTATAGGGCTCGATAATAATTATTAGTCAATTTATTCATCATTTCAAAACCCTGAAAATGCCCAAAAAAAACTCCCAGTATCAGTAAATAGGGCTCGAACCCTAAATTAGAATTCGAATCCACCCAAAACATCAAATTGACAGTTGATATGCCCAAAAAAACGAGTTTTTTCAGTATATAGGTGTCACACTGTGAATCTCGTGTCCACACAGTGGGACACGACATGTCCAAACCAACAAAATAGGTGTCACACGAACTAGAAGCGAGTCCACGCTCTCGTGTCCCCCGCAACGAGTCCACTGTCAGTCTCGTGTCCCCCGCAGCGAGTCCACGCTCTCGTAGACATCAAATTGACAGTAGATATGCCCAAAAAAACGAGATTTTTCAGTATATAGGTGTCACACTGTGAATCTCGTATCCACACAGTAGGACACGACGTGTCCAAACCAACAAAATAGGTGTCCACGCTCTCGTGTCCCCCGCAACGAGCCCACTGTCAGTCTCGTGTCCCCCGCAGCGAGTCCACGCTCTCGTGGACACGAACTAGAAGCGAGAGAGAGAGAGCTTGAAGGCGAGAAGAAAGTGGGGAGGAGCTACCAGAGGAAGGAGGAGGAGGAGAAGGAGGAGAAGGAGGAGCTACCTGAGGAAGGAGGAGGGAGATCGCCGGAGGAGCGCCGCGGAGGAGGAGGAAAATCGCCGGAGGAGCGTCGCAGAGGAGGAGCGCACCCAAATTTGGGGGAAAAAATTTGTAAAATGATCGAAATGGAAACCCTCGCTAAACGTCGCTAATATATAATAAATAGCGACGCAACTTAAAATGCGTCACGAAACGTCGCTATATCAGCGACGCGTACCGACGAACTTGCGACGCACTACCCCATTGAACAAAATAAAGACGCTAGACGTCGCTATTAGTCGTTGTTGGCGACAAACAGCGACGTCATTTGTTGACGTCGCTAAAACCCTAAACATTAGTGACGAAATTTCACGGAGTCGCTAAATACGTCGCTGATTTGACTTATTTTGGTAGTGATCCTCTGGATCAAAATTAGGCCCTGCCGTATCGTATACCATATCTCGTACAAGATTCTGCAGGTCTCCATAATCAACAGAGCATCCTTCGTCTTCGATGACAAAATCTATTGCAGCATTATCATTAAAAGCATAAGTAGCAGCATTCACAACCTGTCTTTCCGCATATAGTTCATCTTGCGATGACCACATGTCATAATTACGTACAAAAACCTTACGGGTCAAATGATCTCTTACAGTCACCACTTCTTCGTAATGTCTATTACGACAATTACGACATGGACACTTAATTTTGGTACCATCCATGTACTGAGCTTTGCTCTTGGCATACTTAAGAAACACTTCCACGCTTGCCTAAAAATCGTCACTCACACCTATTCTGCTCTCGTGTTGTCGTTTGTACATCCATGTACGATCAAAGAATTAACGATCCATCGCAGATTGGAGGTAAAAATCTGTATCATAAGACTAACAGAATTACTATGTTATCATGTACTCACTAATAACCAGATGTAACTGGAGTCCTTGGGCCTATCGTGCAGTAATTGGTGGACCCGCTTGTATAGGCCGGATGTACTTAGTATCGACCGTATCAGATTAATATCGGTCTATCAGTTTGGTATTGGACGTATCAGATTGGTATTGGCCTTAACAAATTGGTATCGTCCTATCCGATATGTACATGTATCGACCGTATAGCTAGGATTCATATTGGCCTTATCGATTTGGTATTGGTCATATCCATTAGGTATCGGTCGTGTCGGATTAGTATCGACCATTTTGGATTAGTATCGTAGAAAGTTTAGTAACAACTGTACTTAGATTTCTCTCTTTTCGAGCTAGAATACTATTGCAAGAGAGTCACCAGATTGTGATTGGCCAGTTAAAGTAACATACATGCTTTCTTTTCCATCAGGAAAAGCGAGATTGAAAAGGAAGCATGTATGTTCTGTAACTGGCCAGCTACGCTCTCGTGACTCTCTTGCAATGGTAATCTAGCTCTAGAAGAGTGAAATCCAAGTACAATTGTTACTAAACCTTCCACCATACTAATCTGATACTACCGATACTAATTCGATATGCCGATACCTATTGGATGTGGCCGATACCGAATCGATAAGGCCAATACAAATCCTAGCTATACGGCCGATACATATCGGTTAGGACGATACCAATTCGCTAAGAGCAATACCAACCGATACGGCCTATACCAAACCGATAGACCGATACTAATATGATACGATCAATACTTATAAGTACATACGGTCGAGGAAGTTGATCCGCTGGTACATCCATGTACGATCAACGAAGTAACGATCCATTTCAATTTGGATGTAAAAAATTTGTATCGTAAGACAAACTAAACATAATTAGTTCGATACCGATACCGATACCGATACCGATTCTGATACTCAAGGAAATAGTCCGATACCGATACCGATACAGATTGGTGGTGGGACGAGCCATAATCCGCTGATTTGGCTTTGGTTTTGGTTTTGGTTTTGGTTTTGGTTTTGGTTTCGGTTTCGAACATACTAAATTTTAAAAAATTCAGTTCGGTTTCGGTTTTGAATATACTAAATTCGGTTCGGTTTCGGTTTTCAATATACTAAATTTACTTATTCGGTTTCGGTCCAAAGTTTATATATACTCCTCTCTATATATATATACTCCTCGAATATATATATATATATATATATATATATATATAGACACACACACACACACACACACACACACACACACACATATATATATATATAAATATATATATATATATGTGTGTGTGTGTGTGTGTGTGTGTGTGTGTGTGTGTGTATGTGTGTACGTGTGTGTGTGCGACGAATACATATATGTGTGTGTGTATGTGTGTATGTGTATGTGTACGACGAATATATATATGTATGTGTGTGTATGTGTGTATGGGTGTGTGTGCGACGAAAAAAAATATATATATATATATATATAATATATAATATATGTGTGTGTGTGTATTTGTGTGTGTGTGTGTGTGTTCCGACCCCCCGCGGCCAGCCACCCCCGCGGCCAGACCCTAACCTCCTCCCCCCCCGCATCCCACCCCCAACCCCCCCGGGGCCAGCCTCACCGCGGCCAGCCCCCCACCAACCCCCCCGGCCAGCCCCCCTCCCCCCCGCAGCCCACCCCCAACCCCCCGGGTCCAGCCTTACCGTGCCCAGCCCCTCCCAAACCCCTCCGGCCAGCCCCCCCGCAGCCCACCCCCAACCCCCCCGAGGTCAGCCTCCCTGCGGCTAGCCTCCCCCCCTCCGCTGCCCGCCCGCTCCCACCACCCCCACCCCACCACCGCTAGCCCCCCCCGCTGCCCGCCCCCTCCCACCACCGCCAGCTCTCCGCCGCCCCCTACCGCCACCCAAGAGAGAGAGAGAGAGAGCATACCTCGATCGATCGTCCAAGAAAGAGAGAGGAGAGAAAAAATTGGGGGGAATGAAATTCCCCTCCCCCCCGTCGGTTCAACTTAAGCTAGGATTTCGACTTAGCGACGGACTATTGACTGATAAAATCCGTCGCTAATCCGTCGGAAAATGTCGTATGGTCAACGGAATGTTCGTTGCTACTTAGTCGTTAGTCTCACGCGATTTTTTAAATTTTTTTCCAACCACTTATTGACCACTTAGCGACGGACGGTATGTCCGTCGTAATATCTCATCATCTGGTCGACGGATTATCCGTCGCTAAGTATTCGTCAATTTTTCCGCCAATTATTGACATTTTCTTGCGATTTTTTTAACATTTTTCCGCCAATTAGTGACTACCGAGTGACTTCTTGCCGATGAGTTTTTATTCCGTCGTTATTTTACCGATGGCTTGCCGACGGATAGGCGACGGATGTTCACCCATAAAAGAAAAAAATTGGTGCACGATTAGCCGGGAAGTTGTCGCCAGGTTGTCGGTAGTCCGTCGCTATTGATGACGGATTTATTTCGTCGCTAAACCGTCGTCGCCAATTTACTGTATTCTGGTAGTCTTGCTGGAAATACTATTTCTGCATGAGCAAAATATCATGCCTTCAACTCTTCATCAATGCTTCAAGTATATGGACGTCAATAGAAAGGTACAAAAGAAGGTGGCTAATCTTAACCCCTTCCGGGGTATCGAAGCATATTGTAGTGATTCCTGAATGTACAAGAAAGAATTCATGAAAGTTGTACTGGCCATGGATATTGAGAAAGATCTGAGGGACACCCCAGATGATGTCCTTGTTATTCCGGTCAAAGGACGTACTTCTCGTCCTTCATCCTATCAGACGTTGACCATTCATCTTTTTTCTCATGCTAAATATCCTCCTGCTGAAAAAACGGAACAGAGGGAGCTCACCTCTTCTGAGCCTCTTGTTATCGACCTTCGTCGCAACAAGCCTCCTCATTCTCCTTCTCCTCCTCTGGTTATCAACCTTACCAAGCTTTCTGCTAAGGCTAAGAACCCTGTTTTAAATGATGATGTACAAATCAATAAAGTAGCATCTCCTTTACAGTATACTGATGTCTTTTATTATACTCGATGTTACTTAGAAATGCTAGATAACTTCGAATCACATACTATAAGAGCAGTTCAACCTCTCCAAGATGAAGTATTGCTCGAACCAGTGTAAGACTCCTTCTTCTTAGTTTCTTCTTGGAAAGATGAACTTTCTATACTTTTTAGTAAAGAAACGGAGCAGAAGACTACACCCGATAACGAGGAAGAAAATGACGATAACGGGAGTCTCCAACTACGTCGTTATAGTCAACAATCAAAAGATACTATACAAAAGATAGGATATAATTTTAAAGCTGGTCCCAATGGCAGTAAGGGAAGGCGAACTCCTATTCGTATCCCTGCTCCAAAAGAAAAGTCACAGCAATATTATGGTAAAACAAAATACGAATTGGGTTACACCTCGCCGATTCCGACCCAGAAGCCTCCGAATCCGATAAAGAGGAGCGATCTAACACTTCTGCTTCTATTTTATAGGATTCTGATACCAGTGTAGGGAACGTCCATCGGGTGGCGCTATCTTCTAATATGATGTCTGCTAAATTCTCAGAAGACGATGATGACTCTATTAAAGCTCTTGAACCAGATCCTTGGGCACAAATGATGGACACTCAATGGAAACTTTGCTTTGAGAAACGAGAACCCCTACTGAAGATCAATTAATTTAGACTGATGTTGGAGAAGAAGGCTAGCCAAGACCTATCTTTATCAGCAAAAGCCTTCCAGAAGCAGACAAGAAAGAATTAATCCAGCTTATTCGAGAATACATTGACGTCTTCGCCTGGAGTTATGAGGATATGGCAGGACTGGATCCTCAGATTTCTACCCATAGGCTCAACATCTTGCCCAATGTAAGGCCGGTCAAACAACAACAGCGTCGATTCCGACCTGACATGATGGATACCATTGAAACTGAAGTCAAAAAGCTTATTGCCTGTGGTTTTGTCAGAGAAAAACAACATCCTGACTGGGTTGCCAATGTTGTCCCAATTATTAAAAAAATAGGAAAGGTTCGAGTCTGCATTGACTTTAGAGATTTCAATGATGCTTATCCCAAGGATGAGTTTTCTCTTTCGATCACTGATGTCATGATCGACAATACTTGCGAATTTGAACGAATGTCTTTTATAGATGGATTCTCAGGATACAATCAAATTAAGATGCATCGAGAAGATGAGAAACATACATCTTTTCGTACTCCTCAAGGAGTCTATTGCTACACTGTCATGTCAATCGATCATAAAAATGCTGGTACAGTTTATCAGCAGGCTATGAGTACTATCTTCCATGATCACTTACGGAAGACAGTTGAATGCTATGTCGACAATATTGCTGTCAGAAGTCGTCTAAAGGAAGACCACATCCATGACTTGAGAACTATCTTCGATTTAATGCGTCAGCATCAACTCAAGATGAATCCCACCAAGTCATTTCTGGGAGTCTCTAATGGCAAATTTTTCGGATTCGTTATTACCTCTAAAGTTATTCACGTTGACCCTGAAAAGATCAAAGCAATTCAAGAGATGCATCGTCCACGCAACCTAAAAGGGCTACGAGGATTTCAGGGACGACTTGCGTACATCAGGAGATTCATTTCAAATCTCTCTGGATGCTGCAAACTGTTCACTCAATTGATGAAGAAAGGTGTGCCTTTCATTTGGACTGAAGAATGCCATCATTTGAAGATATAAAATGGTATTTGATGAATCATCCAGTTTTAGTACCTTCAGTCTCAGGACTACCCTTCCTAATGTATATTCGAGCAATGGATTATTCATTGGACGCATTACTAGCCCAGAAGAACAAAGAAGGTCATGAGAAAGCTATCTATTATCTCAGCCACACAATAATCGGGGCTGAACATCGATACAGTCCGGTAGAAAAAGAGTGTCTGGCTTTGATGTTTACTGTTCAAAAAACTAGACATTATATCATAGACCAGACTATTCATGTTATCTCCAGAGTTAATCCTCTCCGTGTCTTGATGAAGAAGCCCAGTATACTCAATACTAGACTTGTTACGTAGGCTAAATTGTTAGCACAATATGATATGGTATATGTCCCACAAAAGTCTGTTAAGGGTCAAGTCCTAGCTGACTTCCTGCGGCTCATCCAATTCCGGAGACGTCTAAACTCTATGACGAGATTCTGGACGAAACTTTGGAATGCAACATTATTCCAGAAGAAATTCTTGCCTGGCATCTATTCTTTGATGGTGCATCCAGAATCGAACTAAATGGTGCCATTGTCGCTAGAGTTGGAATCGTCCTCGTATCGCCAGAAGGATTAGCTATTCAAAGAGCTTATTGTTTAGATGAGTCGTGTTCCAACAACGTGACTGAATATAATGCTCTTCTCATTGGTCTCCAATTGGCTAAACAGTTGGATATTGAATATCTTGAAGTATATGAAGACTCTAAACTGATCGTCAATCAAGTTAGAGGCACATATGAAGTTCGACATCAGGACCTGGTTCCATATCATGTAGCGACAGTTAGACTGGCTGCATCGTTCAAGGGCTTTTTCATTGAACATGTACGTCAAAAATGCAAAATGGAGGTTGATTCATTGGCTAATCTTGCAGCAGTATTGGCAATTCCAGTCAGAAGACAACAACTGATCGTCATCACTAATAGAGAATTATGTTGCATCTTGAATAACTCAAACATTGAGTTCAGTAATTCAACTAAAATTGATGTCATCTGTGAAGATTAGAGAGCTCCTTTCATAGACTTCATGCTACATGATATCTTACCCAAAGATCCGAAGGAAGCTACGACAATCCGTCGGCGATCACTCTGGTTTTATTACAATCATACCTCCAAAACCCTCTATCGGCGAACATTTGACGGTCTACTCCTACGTTGTCTTACGGGGGATGAAGCAAAACAAATACTACATGAAGCTCATAATGGTGTCTGTGGTGCGCATCAGCCCGTTCCTAAGTTACAGGATCGTATCCGACGTTTGGGATACTATTGGCCCACTATGGTATCAGAAGCTATCGAGTATGTAATGAAATATCGAGCATGTCAAATCCATGTAGACTTCATCCACCAACCATCAGAATTCCTTCATCTGATTGCTGCATCATGGTCCTTTGAAGCTTGGGATATGGATATCATTGGTCCTATCAATCCACCATCATCTAGAGGAAATCGGTTTATACTAGCTATAATCGATTACTTCTCGAAATGGGCGAAAGCCATACCTTTATCTGAAGTCAAGACCAGCAGCATCATCAACTTCATCAAACATCATGTGATATACAGATTCAGTATTCCTCGACGAATCATTCATGATAATGGACCGTAATTCATCAGTTAAAAGTTTACTCGGTTTTGTGATGACAACAGAATCAAAAATGTTGCTTCCACGGCCTACAATCCAGCAGCTAATGGCTGGCTAAAGCATTCAACAAAACTATCATCAAGCTTCTCAATAAATTTGTTTCTACCAATAAGAGAAACTGGAGTGAAAAGCTTGGAGAATGTCTATGGGCTTATCGTACTACTATACGCACTCCAACCGGTTGCACACCTTTCTCCTTGATTTATGGGTGCGAAGCTGTCCTACCATTGGAAATTCAAATCCCATCTCTAAGGATTGTAAATGCCAATGAACTCACAACAGAAAACAATGATCATCTTCGACTTCAGGAGCTTGAAGCGCTTGACGAGAAGCGGCTATTAACACAACAACATATTAAGCTATATCAAGCCCGCATCTCAAAAGCTTTCAACCATAAAGTCAAATACGAGCATTTTATAAGAAGAATTGGTCCTTACTGTCAGACGTCCTATGACTATGACACCCATGAGCAACGAAAAATTCGAAGCAAAGTGAGAAGGTCCCTATATTGTAAGCAAGATTTTCTTAAATGGAGCTTATCAACTGACCGGGATGGATGGCCGAGTCGTTATGATGCCTATCAATGGCAAATTCTTAAAGAAATACTATGTTTAAAGAATGTATAAGATATTCTCTGAACATTGTATATCCTTCAACTCTTCGATTTATTTTCTTTTATTTACTCTTCCGTAGATAAAACCATAGATAGTAAACTCTCAAAGAAAATCTCCAGTGGAGTTGTCACGCCCTAGAACCAGAATATTGGAGAGCGGGGGATAGACATAGCCAGCTACGTACTTTGAAGTACAACCCACCTCGCAATATGGTCACGGCTGTCTAGATGTATGAGGATTTATCTACAATCCATCAGTCTCTTATGGTCAAGAACAAGCCTAGTGTCTCAATATCAAGCAAACAAATAAATGTTACAAGATATTAGATCATCAGAGATACAAAGGCATCCCAAATATTACATATTCAGATGATCATGAAGCTAGTCATACAAAATACGAAGACTAGCAAGAGTTAAAGTCATACATGATCAACCCTAAGATTTTTCAATCATGTTACAGCCCTTAGGCTAACAGAATTTAAGTTGCAACACGAGCTAATACTTGTCCGGCGGCTAAACGCCTCAAAAGAATAATTTACAATTGAGTGGGAGAGCAAAATAAGAACCCACTCGTTGTCAGGATTACGTCTGGTATTCACCATCCGGCTGGAAGACAGGTAGATCCTCGGGTACTACTCCAAAATCTGGCCATACAAAACCAGTTAGGTCAGATCCCAGAAAGAGCAAGTGCCACAAGGGAGGCTCCACTTAGGAACTGAAACTAGCATATAATACAAGAAGAACTGACAAAAGAACATAATTAAATAACACGAAAGACAGAGTTAAAGTGGCATGCTAGCATGCAAGTATAAAAACAAGAGGTGGGATATAATTTCTATGTTAATCATGAGACAATCATTTAGGCATGACCAATCAAGTCATGTGGCTTGCTATCATTAGCTAACTAGGGTTATCACAAGCTTAGTTACTAATAAGATGCATTTGAGATGTTCCCAAGTCACAAGCCCTGCAGCTATCCAGGTTATCCAGGCGAGGTTGCTTAGAGTTATCAAGAGTTTAGAGAACCATTAGGTGACTTGGAGTGCGACACATGGTAGTGTGCTTTAGTACTTATGATTTCAAAAATTGCCTCACATGACAGTGGGCTGAAAATGTGCCCTACTTGTCGGCAGGCTGCAAGTTCACTCAGGTGTGGTCGGGATAACGGGATCGCCTGTAACTAGGAATTAGTCTCTCTATATGAACTACTTGATCAATCTAGTCATTAACCTAGTCAGATTCATTACGAATTCTTGACCATGGTAACCAGGAACCCATGTCCTAGACATGATACAAGACAAGACAGGTAGCTTGTATAGGCATATTCAAGAAAAATCAACCACGGTGTCAAGACAAGAGTTATACTAGCAAGTCAGGATAGCTGTCGCAACAGTATTCAAGATTATCATGTCATGTCAGGTTACTTATTACTTGTCAGGATTACTTGTCAAGAGTGCGCCTCGATGGAACACTATCAAGATTATACATGTTATGCTAAGTTTGCTTGTTGCTGGTCAGGAGTACGCCTCGACGGGCCACTATCAAGATTATCAAGAAGAATTCATATTATCATGTTCAAGTCAAGGTCAAAGGTCATGTCCAAGTCAAGTTCAATAGTATCAAGCTATCAAGTTGGGTCGTCGCAAGTTAGGCCAAATACAAGACACATGTAAGAGCACAAGCATATGCAATAAAAACTAGGAGAACATGCATGGGGATAAGGGCAAGGGGGTATCGAGGCCAACAAGTGATGCTGGTCAGGTGGCGCCAGGAAAGTGACAGGTGCTGGACCAAAAGGCGTCAGCCACAAAATGGCACGAGATGAGATGTCGCTGGACTAAAAGGCGTCAGGTCGAAAAGACACTGGGCCAAAGGGCACAAGGGCGAGCAGGGTACGCCTAGGCCAAGAGGTGCCAGGGCGAGCAGGGTGCGCCTAGGCCAAGAGACGCCAGGGCGAGCAGAGTGCGCCAGGGCCAAGAGGCGCCAGGACCAGGATAGGTCAACATACGCCAATATGCTCCAACATGCACCAAAATGCGCCAACATACGCCAACATGCTCCAACATGTACCAACATGCGCCAGCCAGCATGAGTCAGCACCAACATGCGCCAACACCAGCATGCCTCCTTCTCATCTTCTCCAGACAACTCCCAAATGTTCATGGAAACCCATGAAAACAAGTCGGAATCGGGACTTTCAAGGGTCTAAATTGGGTAAAATCAAGTTTTCTACAACATAGGACAATGGAATTTCGAAAATAAAAAATTTTATGAGATCAAAACCAAAAAAACCGAGAAAAGCTACAAACTTAGATCTACAAGAATCCAACCATCAAAATCGAAAATATCAAGTTCTAAAGAGCCTAAGAATCAAGTAGAGAAGAGAATGAAACAATAAAATTTGAGACCCATCATGAAGCAAATTGCACTTGCCTAGGATTTCTTTGTAGGTGGGAATAAGTTATAGAAAAGAAGAAAGAAATAAATGAAGAAGTTATGGAGGAGAGAGTGGAGTTGACTTATATATCAACCCATTCTCATCTCAAACCAAAATGAACCAAACCAAGCCATGTTGAACCAAGTTGAACCAAAATCAAGTTAAGAATAAACCAAGGCTAAGCCAAGCAAGACAAGTCAAAATATAGGCCACATGTCAAATATCAAAAATCTTTATACGTATCCTAAAAAATACGTATAACAGGAAATGGGAGTGACAGGAGTCTATCCTGTCATGCCCCGGTCCCGTAGGACAGATCGCCCTCGCTAAGGCATGATGCCGCACGAGTCTAGGTTGCGCTCGTGCAAGGACAAATCCAGAAATGGCCGATTGAAACTAGGCCACAAAGTCGCACAGAATGTCCCCATTTGCAGCGAAAAGTAATTGAACATGAGTTGAAACAAACTCAATAGTCTTTATTGATATTCATGAAGTAGTACAAGCGGCGTTAGGCCGAGATTACAATTCACTCAAGTGTATATATATATATATATATATATATATATATATATATATATATATCTAAACATAAAAGGCGTGCCAAGTGGCTTACAAGATGGAATGATTCAAATTCGTTATCCTAACTTTTCTTGAGCATCACTGATTTCTATCATTCACTTCGTTTGGGCTGTTATGTTGTCGCAAACGTATACTCCCAGTTTCACGTCCTAACTCTAAGTCTTATTGCACTAGGTTTATTGTCCGTTCGAACGATACTCTAAAGTCAGTCACATAAATTCAATTACTCGGCATAGGGTTGTCCACCTATCCGCTAGGTCAGCTCAAAAGGTCATAGATACAAGTCAATTTCTTAGTTTATCATGCAAAGTCGTTGTACGACGTTCTTCCCAATCCTATGGTCAAACCATGGTTCGTTTGTATGGGATACTCTACCCAAGCTCGTTTCACTCAAATTTCTAGACATCGAGCAGTATTCATCCTATTCGCATCAAGACACTCTTCTCATGAGGTTCGAGTCCGTTTAGCAAAGTCATCTTATGACCGATTTTCCTCAAACAAGTCCTTGCATCTCAATATCATATGTCCATCTAGCAATTGTCATCGTCTATATCATCAAATATGTTTTATACAATCCACCTATCTATCCTATCCAATTCACATAGTCGATCACAAGGTCGTCTAGTATTGCAATATGTTACATCCCGATTTCATGCAAGTCTGGTTATCTACGGTGGACATGAATCACCATGCCAATGTTTCTGTAAAATAATCGTCATCATCGGGACGTAACTCTTACGTTGTGTCTAGACTAATTTATTTTCGATACGCAGATTGGGTCTACTCAATCCTCAAGTTTACTTAATCGTCGATCATAAGTCTGAACAATCCTTGAATTCACATTCGCTTCAAATAACAAGTCGAAACAATCCAAATTGCCATAACAAGATATCGAGTGCGATCATTCCCGCTGGACATGAATCACTATGCCAATGCTCACACGAAATAATCTTCCCAAATCCGACATGACGCATGCACGAGGCTGGAGTTGCGCTCGTACAAAACAAGATCGTTGTTGTTGTGGTTATCACCGCATAATCAAGTCACTTACCTTTCATCCAAACATTCATTTCTATCAATCCCAATATAGCAACCATCGAAACAATAAATTTTAACACGATCATCATTCATCGAATCAGAGTACCTCCGAGTTATCGTACATCGATCTTTGATACGCCTCTATACCATCGATGATGTACATAACATGACGATCTTCCTTTTACAACAAAATCTAAGTCATGTAACTTAATTCCTCAATTTGCGTCATTCTATTCTTACTCAAGTCATTGAGCAACATCTATTTTATAGCCTTAGTCATTCTCGTATCTTCCAACCAACGTTTATGTACGCTATCTTCCAATCGTACTATCTTCGATCTCATCCATGAGTATTTCATCTTAACTTGAGTTTTACTCCATTCGACTATTCCAAAATCTTACGTACGATCCACCAAGTTTTCTCGACCAAGACATCCATTTGTTTCATCCTTCCAAATCTCTATTCAATTATTTTTGTATCGTACTACTCATTCACAAATCGTTCGAACGATATCTCATTTGAGACTCTCAAGGTCACGACCAACTAAGCATTACTCGTTCTAAGGCTTTGCGTAATATCTTAGCGTCGCTTGCGGATATACTCGTTACTATTCGTAAATTCTTAATTTTGCTCGAACAGTTTCTAAGACGTCCACACACCACTCAAGGCTCGAGCCACTCGACCAGTCGTCGAAACTCACTCTTATTATTCTTTGAAGCTATTGCATACACCACTCGGGGTCAAGTCATTCTACAATTCTTGAAAAGGGTCATTCGATTCACAATGACATTTCGAATATACGTTCGCCCGTTCCTCAAAATCTAAGAACAATTCTTCATGTTCGCCTTATCGTTGGTCCGATAGCGTCTCTATCGACATACATTCTAAGTTACTTAATCCCGTTCGAGCGATATTCCATCTTGCATGCAAATACGTTCGCACCAGAAGGTCAAGGTGCGCGATACTCATCATAACTTAGCCAAAGGCTATGTGTATAGCCGTCCCGTTCAAACTATACTTTGGTTTCATACACTCGTTCGCTATTGTCAGCGTAAGGTCATTCAGGCACGCACAATATTTGATATCTTTTAGTATTGGTTCCTTCCAACTCAAATCGGATATAGTTCGGCAAAAAGGCCTTCGCCTATCGATCCCGTCCAATTGAATACTTGTACGAGCTTTTAAAAATATTAGACTTATTGTATGGAACATCTCAAGGGTCAACAAGAGAGAGCGTACACTTCTTTTGTCCACGATCCAGCTTTCAAAATTAAGATAATCGATATGAAGACCAAGGATGTAAAGCCGAGCTCTGATACCAATCTATCACGCCCTGGTCCCGTAGCGCAAGTACAACGACTCGAATTCCGTCTTGCTCGGCGAAATAACTCGCTTAAGGAAAAAATAATGGACTTGGCCCTTCAGGAGAATCCAGACTTAGACTTTCAAAGGCGTGCTCGGAGTCTCGCTTGGCCAATGCGTTCATCGCTAAGGTGGGTAGCTCCGATGAACCTGTCTTTGCTTAGCCTAAACACATAATAATTCGGACAATATTGCTAGAATCGCTAGGCGACAACACCGTGCATGCTAATAAAATGACTCAACACACCTAGCTAAGGAAATAATCCTATCTTGTATGCTCGTATAGAACATGGAAAAGAACTTAGAAAATATGCGAACTTTTGTACCGCACTCTATGCTTTTACAAATACACAACTTACATTACGAGTAAATTTACTTATGCGTTCAACTATGAACGAAATGCTTGCCACTTAGAATCGTATCTCAACTTGAGACATGAAACAATAAATGGTTCACTAAAATAAGAGGAAGACTATCAACATAGTCGTTCCGAATAGAGTACTAGAAGCATTGAAAGACTTCATGACCGATGGATCGCCAAGACGATTCCCACACAGGGAGTTATATAATGAATGAATGAATGAATGAATAAATGAATGAATACGTGAATGAATCAATTAATGAATAAATAAGTGAAAGAAAGAAAAGAATAATTGAATAAAAGAAAGGAAAGAAGGATTAGTGATAGGTATGACAGGGACATACAACGGGGCTCGCTACCCGTGCTGCACGAATGCCGCCGCCAACCTAGTCGGTAATCGACTGAAAGGAAAAAAGGATTAGCGACAGGTATGATAGGGACGTGCAACAGAGCTCGCTACCGCAGTGCACGGATGCCATCGCTAACCTAGTCGATAATCAACTATGGCTCAAAGATAGTCCATTATGTTAAAAATGATAAGACAATATGAAATGGTCGCGGACAACTCGTGCACGAGTGAAGGAAGTGGATAAGGATGCCAAGGCAATGATCAAATGGGGCTACGTGTGGCTTGGATGCGGCCTGGTCACCCAAGCAACGTAAGTCGGGTATGACGTGGCCTATCAGAGGTGTACCAGCCAGCCGGCTGATAGGGACTCACGGTACCAAGAGGAAATATCCAAATGGCTTGTAAATCCAGAGACCAGTGCATATAGATTAGGTTGGCTCGATTGTGGCTATTCGCGCACGAGGCCTTGCATTGGAACAAAAATTTGACTAGGCTGAACAATTAAATAATTTAATGAATACTGAACAAAGGTTGATAATAACATAACTTGACAACTCGATTACTTCGTCCACTTGAGGCAGGAACACGCCCTTAACACTTTTAAATAATTATGCAAATCTCGTTAAGTTGTTACGTATGATAATATTGGCTAACTTGGTTTACCTTGGACAGAAAAGATCGTACGGTAAGTATGGTAAGTTGCGCATGTTATTCTTATGCGACTCTTGAAATCGATAACACGAGATAGACTTTGAATGACATGCCATGAAACTGATCCTAAGAAAAAATTAGTAAGACAATAAATGATGGATGGTACACAAAAGTAAATTGAACATGTTTGATAATGATAGCTAGTAGACGAGCTAGCCTCCCCACCAGTGCATAACAATATACTGATAACCACATAGTCTGCTTGTAGGGTGCATGAGAATTACATCGGGTACGGAGACTACCCTCGAATGTGCTAAGGTACGGAGCTAACTCAGGATCCTTGGAGCGTTACAAAGGAACTGAAGCACCATATACGGGACATAATGTATTAGAACATCGCGATGAATCATTCCATCCTGTAAGCCATTTGGCACGTCTTTTATGTTTAGAGAGAGAGAGAGAGATACTTGAGTGAATTATAATCTCGGCCTAACGCCGCTTGTAGTACTTCATGAATATCAATAAAGACTATTGAGTTTGTTTCAACTCGTATTTAATTACTTTTTGCTGTAAATGGGGACACTCTGTGCGACTCTGTGGCCTAGTTTCAATCGGTCGTTTCTGGACTTGGCCTTGCACGAGTGCAACCTAGGCTCATGCGGCATCACGCCTTAAAGAGGACGATCGGTCCTGTGGGACCGGGACGTCAATGATTACTACCGCTCCGCCCTAGCAGAATGCCGACTCAAATGGCGTAAGTGCAACGACTCGAATCTCGTCTTGTTCGGCGAAATGACTCACTTAAGGCAAAGACAATGTACTTGGCCCTTCAGGAGAATCCAGACTTAGACTTTCAAAGGCGCGCTCAGAGTCTCGCTTGGCCGATGCGTTCATCAGAGCCACCCACCTTAGCGATGAACGTATCGGCCAAGTGAGACTCCGAGCGCACCTTTGAAAGTCTAAGTCTTGATTCTCCTGAAGGGAAAAGTCCATTGTCTTTGCCTTAAGCAAGTTATTTCGTCGAGCAAGATGGGATTCGAGTCATTGTACTTGCGCCATTTGAGTCGGTGTTTCGTTAGGGCAGAGCGGGTTTGTAATGCCTGTTGTTCGTATTACGTATTTAAGAATACGTGTACGTATTTTATCTCGTATTGGCCATGGTTCATCTTGGTTTGGGTTGGCTTGGGTTGGTTCGGCTAGGCTTGATTAGCCTTGGTTCATCATGAACCAAGGGTGAACCCCCTACCTACCACAACCAACCCCATTTATTAACCTCTTCCCATTCTCTCTCCTCATTATTTTCTTTCTTCTTCATTACTCTCCACCACCAACCAAGAAAACCCTAGCCTAGGCAAGTGCAATCTTGCTTCATGAAGAAACCCACCATTTTTATTGTTCTAACCTCTTCTATGCAATTTTCTAATCCACATTAGAACTTGTCATTTTCTATTTTGAAGCTTGGATTTTTGTAGATCTAGAATTTAGTCATTTTTGGATTTTTATGGTTTTGATCTATTAAATTCCCTTGTTTTCAAGTTTTGATGGTTCCATGTGGTAGAGAATTTCCTTCTATCCAATTTTGACCTTTGGAAAGTTGGATTTGGACTTGTTTTGACCAAGTTATGGACTTTGGAAGCTTAGGGTTCAACCATGGAGTTCCTGCTGTTTGGAGAAGATAGTGAGCAGTGCGCGAGCTTTTTAGCTTGCGTCACTGAGCTGTGCGCGCTCTTTAGCGCAGCGCAGTAGACCCCATACGCTGCCTTTTGGAAGCGTATGACTCGCATACGCTCGCTTGCTTGACAAGGAGTCGTATGGAGTCCATACGCTGCCTTTTTGGAGCGTATGACTTGCATACGCTCACTTGGATAGCCATGAGTCGTATGGAGTCCATACACTGCCTTTTGGAACCGTATGACTCGCATACGCTCGTTTGCTTGACAAGGAGTCGTATGGAGTCCATACGCTGCCTTTTTGGAGCGTATGACTTGCATACGCTCACTTGGATAGCCATGAGTCGTATGGAGTCCATACGCTGCCTTTTGGAAGCGTATGACTCGCATACGCTCGCTTGCTTGACAAAGAGTCGTATGGAGTCCATACGCTGCCTTTTTGGAGCGTATGACTTGTATATGCTCACTTGGATAGCCATGAGTCGTATGGAGTCCATACGCTGCCTTTTGGAGGCGTATGACTCGCATACGCTCGCTTGTGTGACAAGGAGTCGTATGAAGTTCATACGCAACCTTTTTGGAGCGTATGTCTTGCATTCGCTCACTTGTGTGACAAGGGGTCGTATGGACCTCATACGCTTACCTGAGCGTAGGCTTACCTGAGCGTAGCTTGACTTGAGCGTAGCCTGACCTGAGCGTATGACTTTTGCACTGAGAATAGGGCCTTGGCTGACTTGGTCTTCTGTCAGCATGTCACTTTGGTTTTATTTTCCTTAAGCTTGGCTCTTCTATAGTCCTGTATATTGATATTTTATTAGATATTTTACGCCTATTTTATATCCTTACGCCTTTTGTCATGAACTTGATAATCATGAATTTATTTAATAGATTTGTTAATAATAATTGAACACGGCATGGCAGGACAAGCATACCTGACATGATTACCTCGAATTGCTGTTGCGACGGCTAACGTGACATGACCTGACAAGAATGACTAACCTGGACACCGTGGATGATTGCGTTTGCACAATAAACCAGTATTGTCTTGCATCATGTCTCGGATGGGATCCCTGAGTACCACGGTCAGGGATACCTACTGTAATTAACTAAAAGTAATAAACTAGAATAATTCAGTAGACATGAAGAGATTTTCAGCTACAGGCAATCCCGTTATCTGGACGCATTAAGTGGACTTGTAGCCTACCGTCGAGTAGGGCACACTTCCAGCACACAGTCATGTGGTGCATCCTTCATAAATGGACATTCGACCTGGATAACTTGGATGGTCTGCAGGGCTTGTGGCTGTTGAAATAATCTCATCGTATCTTGCTAGTAACTAGGTCTGTGATAACCCTAGCTAGTTAAAGTATCAAGCCGTACTTTTGATTGGCCGTGATTGATTGGATAAAGTTATTCCAGCTTAGTCTTATCCTGATCCTGTGCAAGATCGTGACAAGACACGATTATTGATGCTTGCCTTAACAATAACGATCGGGGGACCAGTTCTGTTCAGGCGAAGGGTTACAACCCCGGTCCTTGTTTGGTTTAAGGGTTGTAACCTGGCTCCCGGAGCAGTTCTGTGTCTTTTCTTCGGTTATTGTCTTATTTGTACCCCGTACCATGCTTGTCATGTTCTATCTTACTTTAGCAACATGATTATCTATAATGGCCTTAACAATAAAGATCAGGAGTCCAGTTCTGTTCAGGCGAAGGGTTACAACCCCGGTCCTTGTTTGGTTTAAGGGTTGTAACCTGGCTCCCGGAGCAGTTCTGTGTCTTCTCTTCATTTATTGTCTTATTACCTTATCCATAGTATTTGAGACGGATTTCCATTCAGGTGAAGGATTGCAACCCCGGTCCTTGTTTGGTTTAAGGGTTGTAGTCTGGCTACTTGAATGGTTTTTTCGTACTCAATTATTGTTGTTATTTTTGATAATTTAACTTTAATGTTCCTTACTATATGCTGGTTTTAGTTTCTAAGTGAAGCCTCCTTTGTGGCACTTGCTCTTTCTGGGGTCTGACCCAGCTGGTTTTGTGTGGCCAGATATCGGAGCAGCTCCAGAGGATCCACCGATCTTCCAGCCAGATGGTGACCACTAGACGGAACCCTGGCAACGAGTGGGTTTCTTTTTGTCCTCCCACTTATTTGTAAAAATTATTCTTTTGAGGCGTTTAGCCGGCGAGCACGTGTTAGCTCGATTGCATCTTTATTTACTGTCTGCCTACGGGCTGTAACATGATTGACAAATCCTAGGGTTGATCATGTATGACTGAACTCTTGCTAGTCCGGGCGTTTTGTACGACTAGCTTCATGATCATCCAATATGTAATGTATGGGACGCCTTGCTATTATATATTTGGTGCTCTGACATCTTATAATTACTATTGCTTGCTTGTGATTGAGACAATAGGCTTGTTAATGACCTTAGGAGACTGCTGGCTTGTAGTTAAACCCTCATATATCTAGACAGCCGTGACCGTATAGTGAGATGGATTCCATTTCATATACGTAGCTGGCTATGTCTGCCCCCGCTCTCCAGTATTCTGGTTCTGGGGCGTGACAGGGTTATTACATAATCTACTCACAATGTAAGTTATGCGTTTGCACGAGCGTAGAGTGCGGTACAAGAGTTCACATATTTTTCAATTTCCTTTCCATGTTCTATACGAGCATACAAGATAGGATTATTCCCTTAGCTAGGTACATTGAGTCATTTTATTAGCATGCAAGTTATTGTCGCCTAGCAATTTTAGCAATATTGTCCGAATTATTATGTGTCTAGGCTAAGCAAAGATAGGTTCATTGGAGCCACCCACCTTAGCGATGAACGCATCGATCAAGGGAGACTCCGAACACGCCTTTCAAAGTCTAATTCTGGATTCTCTTGAAGGGCCAAGTCCATTATCTTTGCCTTAAGGAGTCATTTCGTCAAGCAAGACGGGATTCGAGTCGTTGCACTTGCACCATTTGAGTCGACGTTCCGCTAGGGTGGAGCTGGTCATTACATATCCAGATCGTGTCACCTTATCACAAACCTCATCTTTTGGAACCCAGTTGTTTTAAAAGATATCATATCTTTGAGTCTTAGCTGACTTGAAGATAATCAATAGATACATAAATTTATGTCCACATTACCTCTGAATTCTATTATCTACATCAGTAACCTACTACGTCCACATTACCTCTGATAAAGTCGTCTTTTGAAAAAATAATATTCTGTGAATTACATTCTGTCACGTCCATATTACCTCTGAACAGATATAATTAGTATTATTATTTTCTAAGGAGATATGTCATGTCCAGTACCTCTGAACATTTCCTATTCTTATCTATTACTCATGTCTACTATAAATATATAATAATTAATGGAACCACAAAAGATCATTAACTTTTATTTTAATGATGTTCAAAATGTCAAAAAGTACATCATTTGAAAGATAAGAAAAAAACATGAACAACTTCATTGAGGAGGTTGGGTACTGAGATCAACAATCAGTCTCTTCAGACTCTCAGCTTTTTTTGTTCTAGAGTCGAGCAACCTTTGCCTAGCTATAGCTCTCCGAGACTCTGGATCAAATGGTTGTAGCAAGTCAGCTCGGCATTCCAGTTCAACACCTTCAGTTCAGATAAATTCATCCCGTTGCCTCCTCAGATCATCTAGTTGATTTGTGACAATTTGATGCATTTCTAATACTTCCTCTTCACGTCGCCGAACTACTTTGAGTACTTCTTGGAGCCGGGCCATCTCAGTTTCTAAATCTCGAAGGTGAGCTTGGCATTCAGTAGTTTCTTTATCTTTCTCTGCAGCTTTAATCTTATGACGCTCAACTGAAGAATTTGTCTCGACAATGCGAGATTCCAACTCTGCAGAGTGCTGTGAGAAAGCCACCACAGAAGCTTTGAAATTAGCTTTTTGTATTGCAGCCTCACGAGCCATCGCTTCGCATTCAACATCTATGAGCTTTTGGATATTTCCTCTTACTAGATCTTTATTAGATTTGATGGATTCCTCAAGCTCATCCAAGATGTGTTCCAAATAGTTGACCCTATCCAAATCGTAGATTTTGCGAATAGCTCCAATAATAAAGAAAGAAGGGCCCCTTACTGACTCATAAGGTTGGTTCTTTTCCCTGACCATATGAATTAGAGGCCTTAGAGAAATGAAGAAAGCATTAGTATATGCATCAACAATGACTTTGTTCATCGCTGAGATACCCAGAGTAGCCACTTCTGTCCGAGTCCCTCCTTCTGTAGCAGCTGGAGGAATCACAGATTGTGCATCAGAAGATCTGAGCACTGGCTTCATGGAGGAGCTTCCTTCTCCAGTCTGAGTCCCCATATCCAGAGGAGCCAGGGTTGAGCTAAAACTGAAGGCGGTCGACGGAGCTACTGTAATTGTCCCCATGGGACCATCTGCAATCAAGATATACAATCATTATACATCATCAAAGGAGTTAAGGTAAATGAAAGTCAGAAATTTACCTAATCTCGGCAGTATGTAAAGGGTTTCAAGGGGCATGTCCAGATCTGAGCGGAGCCTTGCCATAGTAGCTCAGATACGGCCGCTTGCTGCTCCCAGCCTCTGAACTGCCTGACAGAAAATGACTGCTTTCGACTCCTGACTATGCTTGGTTGGTTGGGGCAATCGCTTTCGCTTCCTTGGTTCCAAAAACTTTTTCTTTTTGGGTTTGAGTCCCCTCGGCCTCAGTTCAGGGATTTTCATCGATCCCGATGTTTTCAAGAGTTAATGCACGATTTTTACCAAATTCTTGGTTATCATCAGGGTTGTTGTCATGCCCCAGTACCAGAATACGGGGACGGACGTAGGCCAGCTACACCGTATAAGGTATGAAGACGTTATACGGCGATCGTGGCTGTCAATCTTGTTAGGTATCCTAGCATACAAGCAGTCTATGGCCTAAATCTGATCTCATATCCACAGGCAATAATCAATGAAATAACTACAAGAGAGATAATCATATGGAAAACAGGAAAATACACATATGATACTCGGAAGTCTATAGTACATGATAATAATGTAGACGAATATACCTTCCCACAGTTCCTAGCATGATCTGGAACTGAAGCACATCCTCCAAGTCAAGTCTGGAAGATCCACAGGGTCGGTCACAGGCAATCTGGGAACAATCCAGGGTTGGTCAGGCCAACCGTAGCAAGTACCAGAAAGGAAGGCTCAAGGACGGGCGAAGAAAACCAGCAAGATATAATATATGACAAGAATAACATGTATAAACAGTAGTAATGAGGGTAAAGGATCGTGCGGTACCAACGCACGATTACAGAATATAAGGCAGCACTCCAACAACTAATACGTAAGTAACCAACAATCATCACAATCATCCTAACATCCACTAATACTTGTATCGCCAACTGGAACTCGTAGTCTATCATCGGAACAGTAATCCATCCCTACATCAAACAAGAACAAGGGAATGAATTACCTCGTCGGGACAGCGTTACGTGCCAGCCAGCTTAGCAAGCAACAAGCCAGACAATTTAGGTGAATAAGCGGCCACTCAAATGTCTACGGCTATCTATGTGGAGGTTGGGTTACCCCAATAATGCAATATAAGAATCCTCATATCGTGCTATGTCCAGCAGGGCTAACGAGGCCAAATAATAACGCATAGCACATGGATAATGTAAATCCCCTAAATTTTTACTACGATTTTTTTTATAATTTTGTATTCATTTTGTATTTCGTATCTGCACGTCGCATACGAGTTCTCTTTGTTGTATTTGCATAGCGTGCGGGAATTGCGTTTCGTAAATACTCGACGAGTGCGAATATGTGTCGAGGTACATATGTTAGAAAAATATTTTTATTATAAATTTATTTTAATAGAAAAGTACATGTTCAAATAAATGTGATAAATATTTTCTTTTGTATAAAAGAGTTATTTTGTTCGTCGTTTAAAAATAAGTAATAATTTGAAAATTTTAATTTATATGAAATGTTTCGAATGTTTTGCGAAATGTGAAATTTGCTTATTAATATATTTTGTTATTTATAAAAGCTATTTCATGAATTAATATTTAAGTATTTATCGTGATTTTCGAAATTAATATTTAATATATTTATTTAATTATGAAAATGATATTTGGGATTTTGTTAATTTTAATATTTGATTAAATATGGTAATTTAAATTAGAAAAGATTTTATTGACTTTATTTAAAATATTTTCAATTAAGTATAGAATTTATTTAGATTGGATTTGATTTGGATTGAATTATTTTAAATCAATTTGAATTAATAGATGATTTATCTAATTAGGATTTAAATCCTCCCAATCCCTATCCAACTGGGAATTCCCACCTCCTATAAAAGGAGAGGTACTCCTCCAGAAATTTTCCATCCACAACCAAACCGTGCATCGTGTCGGTGTCTCATCCACTATATTTCTATTGTACAAATACATTGTTACTTCGTGTCCGACAATCCCGGACACACCAGCCCCGTGTCTCGCAGGACACGACATCGGCCCTCTTTCCCGTCGTTTCTTCCATCACCAACGCCAGCCAGCCTCAACATCCCCCGTACCCTTTCCCCTGGCCATCGATACCACCTCGCCATCCCTGCTGTCTCCGCCATGGCTGTCCTGCCTTCGCCGTTCTCGGCCATAACAGCAACCCGATCAATCACCATCGTCAGCCACCTACCCATATCCAGAACCACCCCGCCGGCCTAACACCGTACCGCACGCGCCCCACCGGAGTGGCCGCCCCCTTCGCCACGCACCACCATCGTAACCCACCGTCGGCAACCCACTAGACCACCATCGGCACCACAACAAAATAGAAGAAGGAGAGCAGAACCCTAACCTCTGCGCCACCGTCCTCCGTCGATCGCTCCCGCCGCCCGGAGCTGTCGACCCCCGTGCCCTTTTTCTCCTTGCTCGTACCGCCGGCCGCGCATACAGCCTCCACCGGCGTTCTTCGCTTCCTCCGGCCGCGGATCCGCCGCCTCTCTCTCCTCTGCGACCACCGGCGAAGCAACCACCGCCAGCCACCATGTTTGCCGCCTGCACCTCCCTTCCGAGCCGCCCCCGTGTCGTGCAGTACGGCCGTCCACCGCTGTTGAGTGCGCGCCACCACCAGCGCCACTCCGTCCCGCCTGCGCAAGCATCGTCCGCACGAGTGCCGCCTCCCGCAGCCGTACAGGCTGTCGCCCCTCCGCCAAGACCCTGATCCGCCGGCGCTCTCCGTCCCCACAGCGCCGCTCCGCCGCTTCATCCCCTCCTCGCCCGCCGTGAGCGCCCGACCACGCCGGAGCCACCGCCCTCTGGTGAGAAACCTCTCCCCGCTCTCTCTCACTCTCTCCAGGTCGATTTGGGAATGGGGAGTTGGCTGATTAGTTTTTAGTTATAATGGTTATTAAATATTATTATTATTTTTATTATTATTATTATATCATATACTGTTTATTATCATTATTATTAATATTATTAATTATACTTAATTGTTATTATTATTATTGTTATTAGTGTTATTATTATTATTATTATCATTTCTGTTATTATTATTATTATTATTATTATTATTATTATTATTATTAGTTCTATTATTATTATTATTACTATTAGGATTAGTATTATTATTATTATTATTATTATTACTATTATTATTATTATTAATTATATGTATTAGTTTAGATATTTTGGTATCATGGGTATATATATATGTGTGTAAAATAAATATCAAGTATTTTTATTCTAATAAATGGTTTACATATATATAATTGTTCAAGAAATGTTTTTGTTCAAGAAATATTTTTATTATAAAGTGTAGTTTCTAAAAATATAAAATAATTCCTAAGTATTTCAATTATTTTCTAGAAAATATTTTAACCAATAAAAATATAATTTTTAGCTAGGGAATTTTATTTTGATAAACTTAAGAGTTTTCTTGCCTAAAAACTGATCCTTGAAATGTTCTAATAAAATTAGTCTTCAAAACAATAAGGGAATAATTTCTAAAACTAGTATAAATATTCAGTTACTCCTAAATTCCTCCTATTTTCGACTTGATCATGGCTAATCACATGTTCTTATTCTCTCGCAATTTTGGACCATTACGTCGACCATGGCTATTGGACTATTGAGACATGTCAGAGAACACCGCACCACACCAGGCGACACACCAGGTAAGATATCTTGCCATTAAACTGTTTATATTCAGTCTGCATTTATTTATTACATATCACTGTTCATTTATTTCCAGTTCTTACAGTTCTTGATTTATTGTCTGCTCAGTGATATTAGATATACTTTGTTATTATCCCTTGATTGCATATGGACTTAGAGTTAAGAGACTACCGTTGTAGTGTATTACATATACCTTGACACAGTTGTACCATGAGGATGTGTGAGACGAGTAGCATGTAGAGGTTCTTGCGTGTGGGTTGATCCTTCATGTGCATACGTTAGGGCTAACTGCTAATAGAGGCGTGTTAGGAGACTTAGCAGTTAGTAGAGGTACATGGTCGTGGATGCGACTTGACAGGTACATTGGGTAGGGAGAACAATACCTAACGTATGGGTTTCGATTGCACTTCTCTTGTAACCCGGAAGCTCCGCTGGAGATGCGGGTATGATGACCCTCTCAGGTTTGCTACTGTCGTTTCTGAACGTCATGCGCTGTGGTCACTGGTGCCCAAGTGGGGACCATACCAGATTCCATTTACAGCCAGGGCTCATGGGTCGAAGGATTGTTTCTCAAATTGCATGTTCACATTAGTACGGTTAGTTTACCTTATTTATGTCTTCTCACTTTCTTTGATTGTGGCATATTTATATTCAGTATTTATATGGCGTGATTATTGTATCTTGTTACGTCCCTCTAAGGACCTGGTTATCTCTCCAGGTGTGTGTGCTTCTGTGATATTGCAGGTGTTCTAGCCGAGGTTGCGATCTTCTCTATTCATTCGGAGATGACGTGTCTTGGGTCTTCCTTTGCTACTCCTGCCAATTCATTTCAGTTTCATGTATATTTTTCTTTACTTGTTGGTAGAGGATTTGTCTCCGTCCAACGTGTTGTACAAAGACTTATTACAGTTGATTATATGATACTATTTATATTCTTTATTTGTAGATGAGATTAGATTACTCTTGGTTTACTGCATTTTACAGCTTATGTATACATACGAGTTTCCATATATTGGAGTATACTTCGTATGTATACAGCTGGCATCGATACGTACCTAGTCCTAAGTATTTTGGGACTGGGGTGTTACAGATAAGCACTGGTCCCTCAAAGACAACCATGCGAAACAGATTAATCATATGGTAGTACATATAGTAGTCGGATACTGCCATTCGCTATTGCGGACGATAACAATATCCGGGGCGGTCAGCCTTGCGCTAGACAGGTAATCATAGCACCTGTGGCGGCTGGCATGCACGATCTCGAGATTTTGCTTCCTTCTAATTCTTCTACCATCTTTAGTTGCCTAGATTAACCCTACATTTATCTAGAATCACATGCGTGGTCACATGCACATCCTCCTAGATGTCGTACCTTAGTACGTGTACAATAAGTAGGAATCCACCTCGACACTGGAAGTCTCAAATCTGGATTCATTTTTAGTGTAATGCAGCAAGCAGTTAATCAGTCATAACCACGCTAAAACTACAGGCCAACTACCATGTCCGTGCTGGAAGATGAATGCACTGCCATATAATACATAGAAGCGTGTAGCACCTCAGTGCACACATAGAATAGCACCTCAGTGCACGCATAGAATAGCACCTCAATAAATACATAGAATGGTACCGGCACGGGTATAAGTAGTCAAGTCAGGAACATGGTCAATCGGTCAGTCACATGGAGTCCTCTGCCCACATCGTGGCATGTGTCACGACCCGTACCCTGATTAGGGGCACGAGTACGTAGTTACGTCCAGCCTACGCCGCAGCATCGGCGGTAGAACGCTGTCTAGGTCATCTATAAATACTATAACTAAACAGATAAAGGTACCTGTACAGTATATACACTCCGAGTGGAGGTGACATAGCAATACAGTCTCAATCACAAAAACAAACTAGGATAGATAGCACGAAAGAAAATACGAAAGATGAAAGCAGAAATTAAGTTCGAGATCCACACAAGTCGAAAACTAAACATAACATCACAGAATATAATATAATACTACAGTCTGAAAAGTACTAGCTGGCTCGCAGGCCCGACAGACCTAACTAAGCTACACTACTCAGGGTGAGCAAAGTCTAGTGGCTCTACTATCAAGCCACGGTCCAAGTCTACTCCATCTAACCCGTCCCCATAATAGGTCGGGCAATCAGCCTCAGAATCATCTGTAAAATTGTCAACGGTATCCTGTCAGAAAAATGAGCAAGTACAAACACCAACAGCAGTTCCATATGAATTGACAAATACTATAAGAGACAGTATAATGAAATACATCACAAAGATATAGGCGACTTGGAAACCATTCGAAAGCCGAGTTACAACCCGTAAACCAAACAAGGACCGGAGTTGTAACCCTTCTTTCAAACAGGACTTAGTCTCAAATCATGGTACAGTATAAAGGCATGTAGAGCATGTGAGTAAATGAAATCATAGCATGGTGAGAAGTACAGAAAGTAAAACTGAACTGGATATAAGATACGACAATAAATATAAAATGTGATTTGAATTATTAGAGCGATATCTGATCGGCTAGGGAGTCATGGTAGGGTTATCCACTTGGCCCGACAATAACATACAAATCTGAACGGGTCATGTCGGCCAACCTGGATAACATGGACATGGGGTATCTGCTACACCCTACGTGAGGTGAGGGTGGCGCTAGTAAAATAGTGACAGGGAGGCTTTGATCACATAACCCCTAATAATTCCCCCATCTCCGAATAGTATCATGGATCCGGACATGGCACGTCATGACACGGATTCAAAAGCAGGAGATCAGCCCACTCCCAAATCAATGTCTATATAAGTACATGAAACATGGATATCACACACTAATATACCAAGGAAAATTCGAGAATAACATCTCTTGACAGGATCCGACGTATACTAGTCCGTGAACTATCGTGTCGAGAATCAAGTAAGACACTACAACTGAATCGGATATAGTAGATATCAAGACAATAAAAACTATCAGTGAATGTACTCGTCTGCGGTCCTGAGCTGATAAGGTGAACAGATGCTCAGAGTAATCACAGACCTAAAGATGAGATATCATAAGTCAAAACAGGGTTTAATAATAAAAGGGAAGCTAATCAAATCATGATATGCAAGTCTAAGTCAAACTAGGTCAAACTAGGTCATACTGAGCCAAACTAGAACAAACAAGGTCACATGAAGTCAATCCAAGTCAAACTAGGTCAATCTGGATCAAAGGTTGACTTACAGTTGACTTTTGGTTAACTGGTCAACTCTGGTCAACTCTAGGTCAACCCTAGGTCAAACTAGGCAAATGTTGACTAACAGTTGACTTTCAGTCAACTGGTCAACTCTGGTTTGGTTTTGGGTCAATTCTAGGTAAAGTGTTGACTCGTAGTTGACTTTGGTCGAAAAGTCAACTCTTGGTCAACGGGGGTCAAAACTAGACTAAACTACCCTTATCTAACCATTACCTACCAAGACAACCCATTTCTAACCCCATCTTAACAATCAAAACCCTTTCTTAGACTTTACCCCAAAATCCTACCTTTATCCTCTAGGATACTGATTTGTATCTTAGGATACCCACTCATCTACATTCTAAGATAACTAACGTAGATACTAGATACTAGTAAGATATCAACCTATATCTTATCCCAAGATACCATATACCTTAGCCCTATTGATATCCTAATATCAATACCTTAGTTGAAAACCCAATACCTTAGTCTAGGTATAAATACCTTAACTACCAAGATACCAATCTTAGATATCTAATATCTATCATAAGTTACTAGCTAACCAATAACTTATATTTCTAACCTTAGTTATCTAGGTAAACCCAATACCTTACTTTGTAATAAGGTAAACCTATTACCTTAAGGTAAGATAAACCATTACCTTGGTTGGAAACTAAAACCTTAACCTCTAATACTAATACCATAAATATCTAGCCTCTAACCATTCACCCTAATTATTAGATAGACAATACCTTAGTAGCTAATACCTTAGTATAAAGTAAACCACCTCTACCTTGTAGGTAAGTCCCCTTTACCTTGTAGGTAAATACATTACCTTAAGGTACTAGGCAAATACCCAAAATATCCTAAGATACCACTATGGTATCTCAAGATATCACTCTATATCCTAATTATACCTCTAATATAAGATACTAATCAACTCTAACATATAACTTCTAACCATCTATTCTAACTTAGAAACCTAACACAACTAACATCCACTAACTAATATTTAACCATAACATATATGTATATATATCCATCTCTAATTCTAAGCAACTAACATATGTCATCTCTAACTAACAATAACATAGACTAACACAACTAATTATCTAACTCATACAAGCTATCACTATCTAACTTCTAAGATATCTCTAACCTCTATATAGATTCTATCATAACCACTAACATACTAACATATCCATATATACAACATTTAAATTCTTCTCCACTCTAATACTAACACACACACAAACACATATACCAAATCCACCTCCCTTCTCTTCTAACACACCTACACACATCTATATACAAACACACTACCACTCAACCAAACACAATCACTCAACAAACTACACTAGTCTCAAGTCAAATAGGATGGCATTATCCTTCCAACTCTCTCACCTTCACAACACACACACTACACTACCATCTATACAACATCAAACACACACTAGCACATATCCTCTATCAATCTCACTTCTCTCCACTAACCACACACATCCTTATCTCATTCAAACACACACACACTATACTAACATATATTACATAACAATAATATATATATTTCTATATACATATATGTACTATATCATACATATTCTTGACAACCTACGATACCTACATTCATATGATATCCATACTAGGCTCATAGGTTACACCAAATGCCTACGTCGCATAGTCACTCTTCTACTTAAAATCAATACTATACCAACTAGTCCTTCACTAAATTCTAGATTAAAGTATGTTGTAGCTCTTCGTGTTAGCTTTTCTGAAACTTCAAACGGAATCGCATTTTCGTGTCCTGGAAGCTCCCGAATCGCTGAAAACACCTGAAACGCGTTCGTCTTTCGTACAACTGACACTCAAATAACTCTACAGAAAGTTCTAGAACGAATTTAGGCCTATTAATATATATATTTGGAAAGCTAACTTCGATACGGTTCTTTTAAAAAAACTAGAAGGATTAATTGGAGTTCTTAGCTAAAAGTTATGGCTATTTCTAAGTTGCTCTGGCTACTAAAACGGTAGATAAAAATTATGACGAATTTGGGTTGTTTTGAACAAAAGAAACACATGTAGGCCAAGATACTTGGATACCAACATAGCTATCTAAATAAAACTTATTCTAACCATCCTAACTAAGATCAATCCACTCTCTAACCATCCTAAAACTGAAATTAAACCACAAATAGCCTATTTACAAAAACACAAACACATGGGATGTCCTATATTGGAAACTCCACAAGTAGGACACCAAACCTATTCAAACTTCCTAAAGAAACTCCAAAGAGCCTCAAATTAAAATCTAATGGTTGTACATACATGGTGGTGGATCCTATGGATTCAAATCTAACTAAAATGCAAGAGAAATTGAAATAGAGAGATGGTTATACCTATTGGAAGTGGGATCCCAATGATACACTCAAAGGATACGGTTTCGACACGAAAGCTCCTCCAAAATGGACACCCTTCCTTGCTCCTTGCTCCCAATCCTTGCTAGCACCTCCTCCTTGGTTGAATGAGAAGAAATGGTGAAAGATTGGAAGAAGAATGGAGGGATTTGGAGATCAAAATCAAGAGGAAAGCTCTCAAGTTTGGGAAGAACAAATTTGGGGAAAAAAAGAGGCAAGTGTGAAATAAAGAGAGGGACACCTCTCCCCCTATAGGTGGCTGTCCATAATGCCCTAATGGGCCTATGTGAAATGTCCAAGATGCTCCTACAAGTCTCCTTTGGGTTAACTTAAGTCATAAAAGGTTTATGGTCAAAACGGTCAAGTTTAAGTCTCTAATTTAACCATTCTAAGCAAGTAGAATTAGTCTAACGACACTAACTTAATTAGTGGGGTTTGTGGGCCATGACTAACTAATCTTGGGGTCCCGTCTAGAGTCTAAGCTACCCGGGTCACTAACACAAGTCGGAACGAAACGAAACTCAAACCCGACTAAATAAATCCCGTAAAATCAATATTAAAATATAAAAATTTCTAAAATATTAAAATATAAAAATGAACCAAAATTACAATACATCAATTTAAATATTATTAAAATAATTTAAAATTTATCAATAAATCAATAACATGATTTAAACCTATTATTAAATAATCAATTTTATAAAAGTTCAAAATTACCCTCATTTTAGAAAAGTGGTGGTTATAAATCTACCCTCCTTAGAAAAATTTTGTTCTCGAAATTAAGATGGCCATACTCCTTCTAGGTCAAACCCCCAACAATCAAGGTCAATAAAACTATATCTAAAATATGCAAATTATGGTCATACTGGTCGTGATATCACGGTCTTGATCAGGGTCACTATACTATCTATCATAGCACAAAATATCCTGACAGATACTAATGGAATCACACAACAAGATGGAAAGAAAAACAGGAAGGAAAGACCTGGTAACCCGTCACCCGTAGCGTCGGTCTACTCGACTGTCAGCACAAAAGTCCTGCCCCTCTGGGGTATATTCCTCTGATGGTACGGGGCACGGTGCTGCGCTACAGGTGGCCTAGCTCCCTCTGTCTAATCCATCATACTCAAATAATATCCATACTGATATTCTACTCCATTATACTAGGACACCATCTATATGGTATCTATTCTTCTAACACCCAGTTTTCTGAAATTGGGATATTTTGAAAATTTATTATTTTTATTATTAAATAATGGTGTTTTAGTCATAATATGATTTTGGTGAATTTTAGTTAGATTAAAACTATTTTCTAAGTCATGGCTTATGACTTTGTGATTTTACTAGTGTAACCCTAGTGTAAACCCTAGAGATTTCATAACCTAGAGACTAACCATGACCATGTAAGACTAACCATGTGATTAGGATATCAAATTACCACTTTTTGGTCAAAAGGGTATTTTGGTAATTTATTAGAATTTATTTGGATTTATGTAATTTATTATTATTTAATTAGTTGGTTAGTGTCATGTTAGCCCTAACCTAGTTTAGCCTAATCTAGGGGTTAGCCACTAACCTAGAAGACTAAGTGTAGGTATTTACTTTATGTTGTAAATATCTTAGGATTGAAATATCTTAGATATTTGCTTTATAGGATATTTTTCATGAAACCTAGAAAGATCTTCAACCCTTTACCTAGAAGTCAATGTTCCTTCACCTTGAAGCAACCCAAGGACACCCCCCCTACCTCCTTGGCTGGCCATAGGACCACCCCCTCTATATATGTACACCCCTTCACAAAAAGTTCCATTTTCATTACTTTGAAACCTTGATTTTTCCCTCAACTTCAACCTTCCACAACTTAGCCATTTTAGCTCCAAATTGAGCCTAGTTTCTTGCATTGGACTCCCCTACACTAGAGGATACCAGTTATGGCTTGCTAGCAAGGATTTGTGAAGCTTTGGACATTGGGAGTTAAAGGAGGTTTTCATTCAAATAGGCCTATTATTGAGGTTTTCCACTCGATAGGTAACATGCCCTAAAACCTATTAATATTGTGTTTTATCTTCATGTTTGCATGCATATAGGTATACCCTAGCTGTGGGTCAAGTTTGGTAGGAAGTAGGTTAGATTTGGTGTCTGTATCGGACACGTATCCATGTTTGAAAAACAGTGTTTGGTGGAATGCTACTTAGGATTTAATGTTGTGTTTTTGTAAAACAAAATACATTTTTGGGTAGCCCTAGGCTTGTAGGACACAACCCTAGTTGACTGAGCACGAAATCGTATCGTGTCCATGTCCAAATTGGACACGAACACACTGTTAAATACCACACTGTGCACACTGTTAAACCCCACTGTTTGACACTTCGTGTCGTGTCCACACGTATCGTGGACACGATACAGGAACTTAGACACATGCCCTGACACCCTACCTATCCTAGGACACGACCACGACACCATAGGTTGCACACACGTGGTCCTGACTGGCCGACACGCGCACACGAGACTGTGCACGCTGTCCTGCTACTCGACACTGATTGCGAACACGACCCAACACGTGGACACGTGCCACTTGGCACGAGGGTAGGGGCACCCTCTGACAACCTACCCACGAAGTTTCATGCGACCACGTGTCGTATCGGACACGAAATCGCCTCTGTACTGGTCACTCACTGACACTGTAAACACGGACTCGAGGCTCTTATATCCCTCTCTTACTCGGACACGACACGACTCCGACTCGATTCAGGGTGCTGGACACTTAGAGTAACCCTAGGCGAATCTACCCACGTGATCACGAGACTTCTAGACCCTTGTGTCGTGTCCACGAGACACATGAACTCGTGCACGACGCGGTGACTGAACTGTTTACCCGATTTGGTATTTTAATACCTGGACACGCCGTGTCGTGTCGTGGTGCACACCTGGGGACACCTACGACATGTACACACCAAGGGGCACGATTACCAACCACTGTATGGGTATCTTAGTTAGGTTTTGGGCTTTGAAATCGGGTTTCCCCTCCGAATATCCTCACTGTGTTCAGTGTTCCCATTTCAGTGTATTTTTCAGGTTTTATATTTGAATTTCAATTCGATTTTTGAGTATATATATATGTATTTGTGTATTTATACATTGTATACGTAGTGTATGTATATGTGTATGTGTAGGTGGGATTTGAGTGTATATACCTGTGTATATATGTAGATATGAGTATATGTATATATGTATGTATTAGGTATATATGCAGGTGTGTGTGTGTGTTGATTTCTGGGATTCCAGAAATCTGGAAACACCCCCCCTTGTATCAGTGTCCTCCATCTCTCTCTCTCACTCTTTTACACTCACCCTCTCATTTCATCTCCCTCTATCTATATGTATTGTATATACATAGGTTTATTATATATATATATATATATATATATATATATATATATATATATATATATATATATATATATATATATATATATATATATATATATATATATATATATATATATGTTATATATATTTGTATTAGATTATATTTTGTGTCTAAATATATATACTATATGGTATATGAGTATTACATAGGCTATAGGCCTATGTAGTTATGTTGTATATATATAATATATATATATTTTTTATATATATATATATATATATATATATATATATATATATATATAAAGTTATATATTAAAATATATATATATATATATATTTTTTTTTTATTTTAATATATATATATATTAAAATATATATATATATATATATATATATATATATATTTTAATATATAACTTTATATATATATATATATATATATATATATATATATATATATATATATATATATATATATATATATATATATATATATATATATAAAAATATATATATATATATATATATATATATATATAAAGTTATATATATATATATATATATATATATATATATATATATATATATATATATATATATGTGTGTGTGTGTGTGTGTGTGTATATATATAAATTGTATAGAGATAGAAACCTAAATGGTATTAGCCTATGGAACCTAATTATTAGCCTATGGCCAAATTGGGGGTTGACCCTAATTTGTCTAAGTGACCCCTTGACCTAGGTACCTTAATGACCCTTGTTTGACTAGTGTTGACCAAAGTCAACCTTAGGTCAAAACTTGACCTAATTAACCTAGAATTGACTAGGATTAACCTAAAATAACTAGTTTAACTAGTCTGACCATGTTTGACCTAACTTGACTAGTAGACCTAGTTTGACTAGATAATTGACCATTGTTGACCAAAGTCAACTATAGGTCAACCATGACCTAATTAACCTAGAGATGTCTTAGATGAACATAGAAGGACTAGTTGACTAAGATTTGACTAAACCCTGACTAGATGATTAGGTTAACGATATGGATCATGAGGGTTGTCCTATATAGATTAAGATATGTATGGGGTTAAGTGGAATACTTAGAGTTGAGTCATGACTTGAGTTGTAGTATGGGATTAGCTTGATTATAGGATTAAGGTTGGTATTATATATATGTATTTATGTGTGATATACTTTGTATAGATAATTGGTTATGCCTTAGCTTTGTGGTATAGAATCTTAGGTATCCTAAGACATGATAGCCTATGATTGGTTTGAGTTAGCCTTAAAGAGTTGACCATTGACCTAATTATCTTATTGACTAGTCTATGATTAACCAAAACCTTAGTTAGTCTATGTTTGACCTAGACTTTGACCTAGTTTGACCATATTGACTAGTCTGACCATTATTGACTAAACCCTAGATAACTTGACTAGTTTGGCTAGAATATTTGACAAAAAGTTGACTTTAACCTAGATTAGACTCGTTTAACCTTGTTTGACCTTGTATGACTTAGTTTAACTTCTTGTGACCTAGTATGACTTAATTTGACTTAGTTTGATTGAAGAGTTGACCAAGTTTGACTTTGACCTAGATTGGCTTAGAATTTATATAGATTGTATCGTAGATTTTATTTACCTTCATTTGGACATGTCATAACTGTATTGCTCTATTTTAGCACATTGTGACCCTGGTACAGACATCTGATATTACACTACTCTTTCCAAAGTGTCAGGCGAGTACATTCTCTGATAGTTCTCTCATTTATTTGTCAATTACTGTATTTCAGTTCTAGTTAGTTCTATGTGATTCTCTGTATCAATACGTATGGGTATTTCTGGATTCATGTATCGACACATACCTTACTTGCTGGCCTCTATTAGTGGAGTCATTGGTATCATTCCGGAATCATTTCTGGAATCATCATGTATTGGCCGGACTCATCTCGATTCTTTTGTCGATTTTGGATTCACTTACTGGGCGGAGAAATATTAAGTAAGACATGTAGACATACCCCAAATTCGGAATCTCCCACTGGAATCTACCGGAAGCATAGCCATCTCTTGCCCGATCAGTGAGAGATGTGCCTGATACCTACAGCCGTTTACATGTCGACCTCGATATTTTAAAACACACTGTTAGATCATAGTTGGACTCACCCTGGATTCATTGATCACTGTTGGACTCATCTTGTACTGGAAATTATCTGGTATCGGATTATATGGACTGGACTCACACTGGGATTACATTAGACTTATATCGTACTGTCTGGACTCATACATGTTATTCTAGTTCAGTTAGCTTTTATTATCGTCTTCATTGCCATGATTCTTCTCTTATTTTAGTTACCTTTCTTTTCTTGTATCGTATTGCTTCTCTATGCCATCATTACCTGTATAAAACTGCCATGCTCATCAATAAAACTGTCTATAACTGCTTTATAGTTTTTTGTCATTTACTTGGATTTTCTAGATGAGTTGTACTCGTTCCTGTCCTGATTGGACCTGTTAAAAATATTACAGATGATAATCCTGAGGACACATGCCCTACTTACCATGGACCTGGCGAGGGATTAGCTACCTTTGGTCCCGACTCTCAGGAGTGATTCAGGAGATTAGCTAGTAGACTACTTTAGCTTTCATGTTTTGTCTTGTTGTATTAAAGTTAAGACATTGAGTTTGTATTAAGTTTGTTTGAGACATTGTTGTATTATTTTAGTAGTTAGTAGTTGTTGTCTTTAATTCCTTAGGTATAACTTCTGTGTTATCTTATCGTGTTTTAGACTGTGATTGAGTATATCCTATCCTTTACTTGTCCTCCATTCGGAGCTGACATCTGGACAAGTACATTATATACACTGTATGAGATTAGTTAGCAACCTAGAACAGCTTACTACCGCCGACACTACGGCGTAGGCTGGACGTACCCACTTCTCGTGCCCCTATACAGGGTGCGGGTCGTGACACGTTTTTAGTGGTGGCCCACGCAGGTCTCGAGACTAAATTGTTTGGTTACGTTATTGTACCAAGCATGCCTGCAATTAGGAACTTAAGGTAATTAGACAACATTAGGAATGACGCTTAGAACGCCTAGAGGAATACTAGGATTGCAACATAGGATATACATCACATGCTTGCTATTATAATTAGATTTTCTTGTCTATGATTGTTTTGCTTTAAATAGTCCTTATAAGTCCTTTTTGTTGTAATTAGATGGTACTTACTCGTTCATCCCAGTATGTCACACCTGAGAATGGCACACTCCCCATCCAGTCAGCTGACCAGTTAACTGATACACCTCCACCTACCACCTTCCCCCACTCCACAGATCCACAAACCCAGTTGCCTTCACCACCTTCCACCTCACAGGCCCAGCAGGACCCGATACTTCCACCACCCCCTATCACTATACCTACCCTGGCTTCCGTCACACTCGACGGGAACCAACTGCTCACTCTGATCCAGGGGTTCCTAGCAACCCATCAGGAGCAGACCACCCTACTTCGTCAGAGCATGGAGCATTCTGAGGAACGTACCGTGGTCCCACCACCTGTAGAGCCGCGACAGAGAGCGGGGACGATCAAGGACTTCATGGGTCTGAACCCCAAGGAGTTCTTAGGGACTGAGGGCATAGTAGTAGCAGATGACTGGTTAGACTCGGTAGAGAGGAAGCTCCTTGGAGTTAGGATGCCGGATGACCTCCAGGTCGAGGCAGTAGGATTTCTGCTGATAGACTTGGCAGGGGTTTGGTTCCGGAATGAGCCGTTGTTTGCGAGAGGGAGAGCCACTTGGGATCAGTTCAAGACCCAGTTCAAGAAGAAATTCTTTTCGACCACCGCTAGGGTAGCCATGGGGCTACGATTCCAGAACATCCAGCAGGGGACCCGTTCTGTCGATGAGTATGCGGCAGAGTTTAGTCGCCTGAGCCGTTTCGCTCCTAGTCTAATTGCTGACCCTGAGGAGATGACGTGTAGGTTTTTCCATGGTCTAGTTCCAGACATTGGCATTCTTATAGTGGCGAACGGTATGACTGACTACTACCAGAGCTTAGAGTTAGCCCGGAGTATCGAGGAGCGTCTTCTATCTTGCAAGAGGCCGGCTTCTGTACACATTGAGGGACCCTCCAAGCGTCAGGCTTTCCAGCAGAAAGTGTCGACGCTACACCAGCAGACATATCATCCTCCCACATCACATCATTCGACCCCACCAGTTAGAGCCCCGGGACCCCGGCAGCAGAGGCCATTTCAGCTGGTGCAGCATCAGTATCGGGGTCAGGACCCAAAGACGATCAGTTGTTCATACCGCAGGAAGCAGGGACACACCAGGGAGCAGTATAGGAAGAGGCTGAAGGTTTGCTATACCTGTGGGTCTGATACCCACCAGAAGATGGATTGTCCTGTTATACCTCCTTATAAGGGTGCTAGGCCACCTGTAGCTCAGCACTAGAGGGGTAGAGCTTTTGCGATGACGGTCGAGGAGACCAACGCTGCAGGTGACGGGTTAGCAGGTTTGTCTTTTCTGTCATTCATTTCCCATCTTGTTGTGTGATTCCATTAGTACCTGTCAGGATATGCTTGTGATATGCTAGATAGCATAGCTACCCTGTTCGAGACTGTGAAATCACGACCAGTAGGACTATGATTGCATGTTATCTTTTGACTTTGATTGACTGGGGGTTTGACCTAAGAGGAGTACGACTATCTTAATTTCGAGGACGAAATTTTTCTAAGGAGGGTAGACTTGTAACACCCAGTTTTCTGAAATTGGAATATTTTGAAATTTTATTATTTTTATTCTTAAATAATGGTGTTTTATTCATAATATAATTTTGGTGAATTTTAGTTAGATTAAAACTATTTTCTAAGTCACGGCTTATGACTTTGTGATTTTACTAGTGTAACCCTAGTGTAAACCCTAGAGATTTCATAACCTAGAGACTAACCATGACCATGTAAGCCTAACCATGTGATTAGGATATCAAATTACCACTTTTTGGTCAAAAGGATATTTTGGTAATTTATTAGAATTTATTTGGATTTATGTAATTTATTATTATTTAATTAGTTGGTTAGTGTCATGTTAGCCCTAACCTAGTTTAGCCTAATCTAGGGGTTAGCCACTAACCTAGAAGACTAAGTGTAGGTATTTACTTTATGTTGTAAATATCTTAGGATTGAAATATCTTAGATATTTGCTTTATAGGATATTTTTCATGAAACCTAGAAAGATCTTCAACCCTTTACCTAGAAGTCAATGTTCCTTCACCTTGAAGCAACCCAAGGACACCCCCCTACCTCCTTGGCTGGCCATAGGACCACCCCCTCTATATATGTACACCCCTTCACAAAAAGTTCCATTTTCTTTACTTTGAAACCTTGATTTTTCCCTCAACTTCAACCTTCCACAACTTAGCCATTTTAGCTCCAAATTGATCCTAGTTTCTTGCATTAAACTCCCCTACACTAGAGGATACCAGTTATGGCTTGCTAGCAAGGATTTGTGAAGCTTTGGACATTGGGAGTTAAAGGAGGTTTTCATTCAAATAGGCCTATTATTGAGGTTTTCCACTCGATAGGTAACATACCCTAAAACCTATTAATATTGTGTTTTATCTTCATGTTTGCATGCATATAGGTATACCCTAGCTATGGGTCAAGTTTGGTAGGAAGTATGTTTGATTTGGTGTCCGTATCGGACACGTATTCATGTTTGAAAAACAGTATTTGGTGGAATGCCACTTAGGATTTAATGTTGTGTTTTTGTAAAACAAAATACATTTTTTTGGTAGCCCTAGGCTTGTAGGACACAACCCTAGTTGAATGAGCACGAAATCGTATCGTGTCCGTGTCCAAATTGGACACGAATATACTGTTAAACACCACACTGTGCACACTGTTAAACCCCACTGTTTGACACTTCGTGTCATGACTACACGTGTCGTGGACACGATACAGGAACTTGGACACGTGCTCTGATACCCCACCTATCCTAGGATACGACCACGACACCATAGGTTGCACACACGTGGCCCTAGACTGGCCGACACGCGCGCACGAGACTGTGCACGCTGTCCTGCTACTCGATACTGATTACGAATATGACCCAACACGTGGACACGTGCCACTTGGCACGAGGGTAGGGGCACCCTCTGACAACCTACCCACGAAGTTTCATGCGACCACGTGTCGTATCGGACACGAAATCGCCTCTGTACTGGTCACTCACTGACACTGTAAACACGAACTCGAGGCTCTTATACGCCTCTCTTACTCGGACACGACACGACCCCGACTCGATTCAGGGTGCTGGACACTTAGAGTAACCCTTGGCGAATCTACCCACGTGATCACGAGACTTCTAGACTCTTGTGTCGTGTCCACGAGACACAAGAACTCGTGCACGACGCGGTGACTGAACTGTTTACCCAATTTGGTATTTTAATACCTGGACACGCCGTGTCGTGTCATGGTGCACACCTGGGGACACCTACGACACGTACACACCTAGGGGCATGATTACCAACCACTGTATGGGCATCTTAGTTAGGTTTTGGGCTTTGAAATTGGGTTTCCCCCCCGAATATCCCCACTGTGTTCAGTGTTCCCATTTCAGTGTATTTTTCAGGTTTTATATTTGAATTTTAATTCAATTTTTGAGTATATATATATATATATATGTATTTGTGTATTTATACATTGTATACGTAGTGTATGTATATGTGTGTGTGTAGGTGGGATTTGAGTGTATATACCTGTGTATATATGTAGATATGAGTATATGTATATATGTATGTATTAGGTATATATGCAGGTGTGTGTGTGTGTGTTGATTTCTGGGATTCCAGAAATCTGGAAACACCCCCCCTTGTATCAGTGTCCCCCATCTCTCTCTCTCACTCTTTTACACTCACCCTCTCATTTCATCTCCCTCTATCTATATGTATTGTATATACAAAGGTTTATTATATATATATATATATATATATATATATATATATATATATATATATTTGTATTAGATTATATTTTGTGTCTAAATATATATACTATATGGTATATGAGTATTACATAGGCTATAGGCCTATGTAGTTATGTTATATATATATATATATATATATATATATATATATATATATATATATATATATATATATATATATATATATATATATATATGTATATATATATATAAATTGTATAGAGATAGAAACCTAAATGGTATTAGCCTATGGAACCTAATTATTAGCCTATGGCCAAATTGGGGGTTGACCCTAATTTGTCTAAGTGACCCCTTGACCTAGGTACATTAATGACCCTTGTTTGACTAGTGTTGACCAAAGTCAACCTTAGGTCAAAACTTGACCTAATTAACCTAGAATTGACTAGGATTAACCTAAAATGACTAGTTTAACTAGTCTGACCATGTTTGACCTAACTTGACTAGTAGACCTAGTTTGACTAGATAATTGACCATTGTTGACCAAAGTCAACTATAGGTCAACCATGACCTAATTAACCTAGAGATGGCTTAAATGAACATAGAAGAACTAGTTGACTAAGGTTTGACTAAACCCTAACTAGATGATTAGGTTAACCATATGGATCATGAGGGTAATCCTATATAGATTAAGATATGTATGGGGTTAAGTGGAATACTTAGAGTTGAGTCATGACTTGAGTTGGAGTATGGGATTAGCTTGATTATAGGATTAAGGTTGTTATTATATATATGTATTTATGTGTGATATACTTTGTATAGATTATTGGTTATGCCTTAGCTTTGTGGTATAGAATCTTAGGTATCCTAAGACATGATAGCCTATGATTGGTTTGAGTTAGCCTTAAAGAGTTGACCATTGACCTAATTACCTTATTGACTAGTCTATGATTAACCAAAATCTTAGTTAGTCTAAGTTTGACCTAGACTTTGACCTAGTTTGACCATATTGACTAGTCTGACCATTATTGACTAAACCCTAGATAACTTGACTAGTTTGGCTAGAATGTTTGACCAAGAGTTGACTTTAACCTAGATTAGACTCGTTTAACCTTGTTTGACCTTGTATGACTTAGTTTGACTTCTTGTGACCTAGTATGACTTAATTTGACTTAGTTTGATTGAAGAGTTGACCAAGTTTGACTTTGACCTAGATTGGCTTAGAATTCATATAGATTGTATCGTAGATTTTATTTACCTTCATTTTGGACATGTCATAACTGTATTGCTCTATTTTAGCACATTGTGACCCTGGTACAGACATCTGATATTACACTACTCTTTCCAGAGTATCAGGCGAGTACATTCTCTGATAGTTCTCTCATTTATTTGTTAATTACTGTATTTCAGTTCTAGTTAGTTCTATGTGATTCTCTGTATCAACACGTATGGGTATTTCTGGATTCATGTATCGACACATACCTTACTTGCTGGCCTCTATTACTGGAGTCATTGGTATCATTCCGGAATCATTTCTGGAATCATCATGTATTGGCCGGACTCATCTCGATTCTTTTGTCGATTTTGGATTCACTTACTGGACGGGGAAATATTGAGTAAGACATGTAGACATACCCCAAATCCGAAATCTCCCACTAGAATCTACCGGAAGCATAGCCATCTCTTGCCCGATCAGTGAAAGATGTGCCTGATACCTACAGCCGTTTACATGTCGACCTCGATATTTTAAAACATACTGTTAGATCATAGTTGGACTCACCCTGGATTCATTGATCATTGTTGGACTCATCTTGTACTGGAAATCATCTGGTATCGTATTATATGGACTGGAATCACACTGGGATTACATTAGACTTATATCGTACTGTCTGGACTCATACATGTTATTCTAGTTCAGTTAGCTTTTATTACCGTCTTCATTGCCATGATTCTTCTTTTATTTTAGTTACCTTTCTTTTCTTGTATCTTACTGTTTCTCTATGCCATCATTACCTGTATAAAACTGCCATGCTCATCAATAAAACTGTCTATAACTGCTTTATAGTTCTTTGTCATTTACTTGGATTTTCTAGATAAGTTGTTCTCGTTCCTGTCCTGATTGGACCTGTTGAAAATATTACAGATGATAATCCTGAGGACACATGCCCTACTTACCATGGACCTGGCGAGGGATTAGCTACCTTTGGTCCCGACTCTCAGGAGTGATTCAGGAGATTAGCTAGTAGACTACTTTAGCTATCATGTTTTGTCTTGTTGTATTAAAGTTAAGACATTGAGTTTGTATTAAGTTTGTTTGAGACATTATTGTATTATTTTAGTAGTTAGTAGTTGTTGTCTTTAATTCCTTAGGTATAACTTCTGTGTTATCTTATCGTGTTTTAGACCGTGATTGAGTATATCCTATCCTTTACTTGTCCTCCATTCGGAGCTGACATCTGGATAAGTACATTATATACACTGCATGAGATTAGTTAGCAACCTAGAACAGCTTACTACCGCCGACACTGCAGCATAGGCTGGACGTACCCACTTCTCGTGCCCCTATACAGGGTGCGGGTCGTGACAATTTTGCAATCTGATAATTATACCCGTCTATCCAGAACCATGTTACCAGAATCCTCGTCACACCAGTAAGTATGGCTGCGATAATCCATAGAGTCTGCAACTAATGTACATACCTCTAGAATCATGGTATTTAAAATTTTCGCATTGTCGCTAGCTTGGCTGCGAAAACTTTAAATTCCTACACCCGAGAAATACATCCAAAACCAGACTCTATCTCATCGCCAAACCAGCTAATATGGCTGTAGAAGATTCTAGATTCCATAACTGAGGCAACCTAGCCCATAATGTTATCTTGATAGAAAATCAAGTCAATAATGAATACCAAGAATCAAATTCAACGATGAATAAGGAAAGTAGACAGAAACTGTCGAAAACGAATTTCGAGATAGTTTATAATGAGATTCTCAAGGGTCATCCTAGGAATCTTCTCAAGTAGTCCTAACTATGATTGAGTAACCTTGGCCTACAGCCTATATCTTTTAAACCTATAGCAGGCTCGTAGCAGTACTCTAAGTCGAGCACCACTACGACATCGCACTAATTGCGACATCGGACCTGTATGGGCCACCACAAAAACGTGTCACGACCCGTACCCTGATTAGGGGCACGAGTACGTGGTTACGTCCAGCCTACACCGCAGCATCGGCGGTAGAACGCTGTCTAGGTCATCTATAAATACTACAACTAAACAGATAAAGGTACCTGTACAGTATATACACTCCGAGTGGAGGTGACATAGCAATACAGTCTCAATCACAAAAACAAACTAGGATAGATAGCACGAAAGAAAATACGATAGATGAAAGCAGGAAATAAGTTCGAGATCTACACAAGTCCAAAACTAAATATAATATCACAAAATATAATATAATACTACAGTCTGAAAAGTACTAGCTGGCTCGCAGGCCCGGCAAACCTAACTAAGCTACACTACTCAGGGTGAGCAAAGTCTAGTGGCTCTACTATCAAGCCACGGTCCAAGTCTACTCCATCTAATCCGTCCCCATAATAGGTCGGGCAATCAGCCTCAGAATCATTTGTAAAATTGTCAACGGTATCCTGTCAAGAAAATGAGCAAGTACAAACACCAACAGCAGTTCTATATGAATTGACAAATACTATAAGAGACAGTATAATAAAATACAAGACAAAGATATAGGCGACTTGGGAACCATTCGAAAGCCGAGTTACAACCCGTAACCCAAACAAGGATCGGAGTTGTAACCCTTCTTTTAAACAGGACTTTGTCTTAAATCATGGTACAGTATAAAGGCATGTAGAGCATGTGAGTAAATAAAATCATAGCATGGTAAGAAGTACAGAAAGTAAAGCTGAACTGGATCTAAGATACGACAATAAATATAAAATGTAATTTAAATTATTAGAGCGATATGTGATCGGCTAGGGAGTCATGGTAGGGTTATCTACTTGGCTCGACAATCACATACAAATCTGAAAGGGTCATGCCGGCCAACCTGGATAACATGGATATGGGGTATCTGCTACACCCTACGTGAGGTAAGGGTGGCGCTAGCAAAATAGTGACAGGAAGGCTTTGATCACATAACCCCTAATAATTCTCCCATCCCCGAATAGTATCATGGATCCGGACATGGCACGTCTTGACACGGTGTCACCCTCATTTTTTTCGTATTTCCCGTATTTCGTATTTATATTCGTACCTGGATTTTGGCATATATTTTTATTTTTCTCGACTTGTGGAATTTTGGTATTTCTCGTATTTTGGATTTTGTCCTGGCTCGGTTTTAATTGGTTTTGGGTTAGTTTGGTTTGATTTAATGAGTATTGGATCACCATAGCCTATGCTCCACCCTCAACACACCACATCCCACCCTATTTAAAACTCCACCAATATTTTCTCTCTCCTCATAACCACCATTTATTTTCTTTTTCTTCTTCTTCTCCTTCCTCTACATAACTCTCCCAACCCTAGGCAAGTACATCTTGCCACTACATGAGAACCCTATTTTCTAGGTCCATTAGCTAGATTAGGACATGGTGATCAACATTAGTTCTTGGCTTTTTATGATTTGGTGTCTCCATTGTTCTAGATCTAGGTTTTAGCTATTTTCGAATTTTGCATGGTTTGATCTATTTAAGTTAGATTTTGTGGGTTTTTGATGTTTCCATGTGGTAGAGCTTTCAGTTTCAGTCCATTTGGAACTTTGGAAATCCGAATTTGGAGTTCGGATGGCCAAGTTCTGAACTTTTGAAGCTTGGGTTCATCCATGGTGTTCTTGCTGTTTAGAGAAGACAGTGAGCAGTGTGCAGAGCTTCTTAGCTTACGCCCCTGAGTCTTGGATACGCTTTCTATTGGAAGCGTGTCTCCTGCGTGCGTGCTTTTGTGCGTACGCACACTGGAGCGTGCGTGACTTTTCATGTACGCTGCTCCCTGGAGCGTGCGTGACTTTTCATGTACGCTGCTTCCCTGGAGCGTGCGTGACTTTTATGTACGCTGCTCCCTTGAGCATGCGTGACTTTTCATGTACGCTGCTTCCCTGGAGCGTGCGTGACTTTTCATGTACGCTGCTCCCTTGAGCGTGCGTGACTTTTCATGTACGCTGCTCCCTGGAGCGTGCGTGACTTTTCATGTACGCTGCTTCCCTTGAGCGTGCGTGACTTTTCATGTACGCTGCTCCCTTGAGCGTGCGTGACTTTTCATGTAGCTGCTTCCCTGGAGCGTGTGTGACTTTTCATGTACGCTGCTCCCTTGAGCGTACGTGACTTTTCATGTACGCTGCTCCCTGGAGCGTGCGTGACTTTTCATGTACGCTGCTTCCCTGGAGCGTGCGTGACTTTTCATGTACGCTGCTCCCTTGAGCGTGCGTGACTTTTCATGTACGCTGCTTTCCTGGAGCGTGCGTGACTTTCATGTACGCTGCTCCCTTGAGCGTACGTGACTTTTCATGTACACTGCTTCCCTTGAGCGTGCGTGACTTTTCATGTACGCTGCTCCCTTGAGCGTGCATGACTTTTCATGTACGCTACTTTCCTGGAGCGTGCGTGACTTTCATGTATGCTGCTCCCTTGAGCGTGCGTGACTTTTTATGTACACTGCTTCCCTTGAGCGTGTGTGACTTTTCATGTACGCTGCTCCCTTGAGCATGCGTGACTTTTCATGTACGCTGCTTCCCTGGAGCGTGCGTGACTTTCATGTACGCTGCTCCCTTGAGCGTGCGTGACTTTTCATGTACACTGCTTCCCTTGAGCGTGCGTAACTTTTCGCGTACGCAGCTCCCCTTGCGTGCGTGACTTTTGTGTACGCTGCCCCTGACCCCTTGCTTAACCCATTGGCTCTTGGAGTTTTGGTCTTAATTCTTTCAGCTTTGATAATCACGAATTTACTGGATATGTTTGGAATTGATAATTGAGCATGACCTGATAAGTGGCCCATCGTAGCGCACTCCTGACTAGTACACTTGATATTATAACCTGACCTGATATATCTTGAATAGCTATTGCGACAGGCTACCTGACATGACATGACATGTATAATTAATCCTGACACCGTGGGCGATTGTGCTTGTACAAATAATCCAATCATGTCTTGCATCATGTCTAGGAGGGGACTCCTGAGTACCACGGTCAGGAGTACCTACGGAATTGGACTAAGATTAATAATTAGTATAATTCACTAGTCATGAAGAGATCTTCCCCAGTTACAGGCGATCCCGTTATCCCGGCCGCAAATGATTGGACTTGTAGCCTGCCGACGAGTAGGGCACATTTCCAGCCCACTGTTATGTGGGGCACCCACCATTGTCACTTAAATGATTGAACTCTATTGTCACTATAATGCATTGTACTCTCTAGATTGTCACTATAATGATTACCTGGATAACCTGGATAGCCGTAGGCAATGATTGGCCGTGATTGCTTGGATGGAGTCTGGTCCAGTATAGTATTGTCTAGAATTGATTGATTGTAGGATTGTACCAGAATGATTGAAGGATTGTCACTCCAGATTGTCACTATAATGATTGTCACTCCAGATTGTTACTTGACCTGATTTCTTATATTTATCTTGTCAATAAATGGTGAAAGAAACCAAGTTCCGTTCAGACGAAGGGTTACAATCCCGGTCCTTGTTTGGTTTATGGGTTGTAACCTAGCTATCTGAATAGTCCCGTGGTTATCTCATCGTATATCATCCTGACATGCTTTTCCATATGTCCTGTCTTTTAGTGATTCTATGCAAGATTGTCTTTTATAATTACCCATCATGCTTTTCTTAAATTACTGTCTCTTATTATGTAATTATATTATTATTGTGCTAATTTGCTGGCTTTGGTTCTTATTTTGTGGCCTCCTTTGTGGCACTTGCACTTCCTGGGGTCTGACCCAGCTGGTTTTGTATGGCCAGATACCGGAGCAACAGCAAAGGATCTACCTGTCTTCCAGCCCGATGGTGGTCACTAGGCGTAACCAGGGCATCGAATGGGTTTCTTTTGTTCTCCCACTGTAATATTGTAAATTATTCTTTTGAGGAGTTTAGCCGACGAGCAAGTGTTAGCTCGATTGTACTTACTTTCTGTCTGCCTACGGGCTGTAACATGATTGACAAGCCCCGGGGGTTGATCATGTATGACTGAACTCTTGCTAGTCCTCACATTTTGTAACGACTAGCTTCATGATCATCTGGATATGTAATGTTTGTGACGCCTTACAATTGTATATTTGGAGATCTGATATCTTGTGATTATTATTAGTTGGTTGAGATTGAGACAATAGGCTATTTTATGGCCTTAAGAGACTGATGGATTGTAGTGAAACCCTCACATATCTAGACAGCCGTGACCGTATAGCGGTGTGGATCCCATTCCGTTATACGTAGCTTGCTATGTCTGCCCCCGCTCTCTAGTATTCTGGTTCTGGGGCGTGACACACGGATTCAAAAGCAGGTGATCAGCCCACTCCCAAATCAATGTCTATATAAGTACATGAAACATGGATATCACACACCAATATACCAAAGAAAATCTGGAAATAACATCTCATGACAGGATCCGATGTATACTAGTCCGTGAACTATCGTGTCGAGAATCAAGTAAGACACTACAACTGAATCGGATATGGTAGATATCAAGACAATGAAAACTATCAGTGAATGTACTCGCCTGCGGTCCTGAGCTGATAAGGTGAACAGATGCTCAGAGTAATCACAGACCTAAAGATGAGATATCATAAGTCAAAACAGGGTTTAATAATGAAAGAGAAGTTAATCAAATCATGATATGCAAGTCTAAGTCAAACTAGGTCAAACTAGGTCATACTGAGCCAAACTAGAACAAACAAGACTAAACTACCCTTATCTAACCATTACCTACCAAGACAACCCATTTCCAACCTACCCTTGGTCGAAAAGTCAACTCTTGGTCAACGGGGGTCAAAACTAGACTAAACTACCCTTATCTAACCATTACCTACGAAGACAACCCATTTCTAACCCCATCTTAACAATCAAAACCCCTTCTTAGACTTTACCCCAAAATCCTACTTTTACCCTCTAAGATACGGATTTGTATCTTAGGATACCCACTCATCTACATCCTAAGATAACTAACGTAGATACTAGATACTAGTAAGATATCAACCTATATCTTATCCCAAGATACCATATACCTTAGCCCTATTGATATCCTAATATCAATACCTTATTTGAAAACCCAATACCTTAGTCTAGGTATAAATACCTTAACTACCAAGATACCAATCTTAGATATCTAATATCTATCATAAGCTACTAGCTAACCAATAACTTAGATTTCTAACCTTAGTTATCTAGGTAAACCCAATACCTTACTTTGTAATAAGGTAAACCCATTACCTTAAGGTAAGATAAACCATTACCTTGGTTGGAAACTAAAACCTTAACCTCTAATACTAATACCTTAAATATCTAGCCTTTAACCATTCACCCTAATTATTAGATAGACAATACCTTAGTAGCTAATACCTTAGTATAAAGTAAACCCCTTCTACCTTGTAGGTAAGTCCCCTTTACCTTGTAGGTAAATACATTACCTTAAGGTACTAGACAAATACCCAAAATATCCTAAGATACCACTATGGTATCTCAAGATATCACTCTATATCCTAACTTATACCTCTAATATAAGATACTAATCAACTCTAACATATAACTTCTAACCATCTATTCTAACTTAGACACCTAACTCAACTAACATCCACTGACTAATATCTAACCATAACATATATGTATATATATCCATCTCTAACTCTAACCAACTAACATATGTCATCTCTAACTAACAATAACATAGACTAACACAACTAATTATCTAACTTATACAAGCTATCACTATCTAACTTCTAAGATATCTCTAACCTCTATATAGATTCTATCATAACCACTAACATACTAACATATCCATATATACAATATTTAAATTCTTCTCCACTCTAATACTAACACACACACAAAAACAAATACCAA